>VZSZ01006065.1:615639-668288 GCA_013398815.1 Ibidorhyncha struthersii | reverse complement strand
CCCCCCGTCTCCATCCCTGTCCCTGGGGGCTGTGGTCAGTCCTGACGGTCCTCAGCCGCTGGAGATGGTGTCGGTGCCAGAGGCCAGGACTCCCTGTAACCATCCGGGGGAGTTGTCATGAGTCCCAGAGTCCAGAACACTGTCCTTAAGCCCTTCTCCTGGCTGTGACCTGGGGGTGGCTCACCTGCTCTGCTGGAAAATGGGGAGGGGGCTGTCCGGTCTTTTCCCTCACCCCATGGCCTGTCCCCCATAGCAGAGGTCCTACACCATCCCATGGGGACCCCAGGCCAGGCACGCACCCTGTCTCAGTATCACTTTTCCAGTCCCCCTCCTGCCCCTGCTATACCTCCCTACTTCTCCCAGCCCTGCCCAGCCACAGGTACGATGCTTCACCGGGGGCATTGCTGTGGCAGTTCTGACCCCAGCAGCACTGAGGGCACCCTGCCACAGGTGGGCTTTGTGTTTGTGGGTGGGTGACAGGGATGGGAACTGATGCCATGAGAAATCTCTTTAACTCCACACACCTCGGCTTTTGACGGCAGTGGCTGAAGTGCGGTGAGTCCTGTCTTAGACATCCAGCCTCAGTTTGAGTGTTTCCTGGGGGGGGCAGAACCAGTGACCCAGGAGAAATGGCTGCTTGGTTAGCTGTATTCATCACTGAGGATGTGCAGCGCTGAAAGGTGAAGGGCAGAGGGATGCCAACCTGCAGCCCTGCTCACACCCCTCCTACCTGCAGGATCACACCACTTTCCAAAGAAGGAACTGTTGCATCTTCACCCTTTGCACTGTCCCTTTGTGGCCTGAATGGGGGACCCTTGTGAGACGCAGAATCAGCTGTCCTAGAGACTCCTACTGCCTCTAAAGCAGCGGCTACTGCTGACACGGCTGACCGGTTCAGCTCCCTGACGTGGCTACAGTTCCTCTGCACTGGGATGCTATCTACCGGAAAATTATCAAACCCGGAGCCAACAGCTTCTCAAGGTAACTGCTGGAGGCTGCTCCGTAATGCCGGGCTGGGCGTGCAATCCCAGAGGACCCTGTGAGTGCCAGCGGAGGCGCGGGGGCCTTCACAGCCTCTTGCCTTTAGCCAAAGCTTCTCCAAATGAACAAACCCTCTGCAGTTATGGATGGGACTATGTGAGAAGGGGACCCTCTCAGGCAGCTGAATGGAAGCAGATTAAGGCAGTAAGTGTGTTTATATGAATATGAGCTTAATCCACTAACCAAATCAGTCAAAGCTGCAAGTGATGCTTTTCCCCTGGAGTGCCTTGCTACTCCTGCGCCTGCTCCTACATCGCTGCAGGAAAAGATGCTCTGCCTGGTGTACACAGCGGCTGCCCTCCTACATCTGGACCTGCTTTATCTGTGCAGGCCAGCCACAACCCTAATTTCCAACTATATTAGTAAGCAATACTATAGACTGCTATGAGGGACCTGTGGCCATGCCAGGTAGGGCAGGAAGGCCTCATGTGGAGTTGGAGCACCAATATATGGGAATGTGAAGTCTTGCAAAGCAGGGCGATTTAGAGATCTCTCTGTGTACTCCTGGACACTTATCACACTTATGCTGAATTATGCTTCACTTACACAATCTCTACGGTTGCTACGCCAGTGAGGCAAAGCCAGCTCTTATGCTAATGTGACTATTTGCTAGTCTAATAACTCTTACTCGCATTTACTGTGCAGCTTAATATCGTCAACACTCCTTAATTTCAGTGTGAGAGTGCTTTTACAGCGAGTTATAACAGTAGAGGTTGATTTGCAGAAATGCAACTTTCCAACAAGCCCATATGCATGGAGTTCATAGCCGGAGAGATTTGTACACCATCACACCTGACCTCATGCACACCGCAGGCTGCTTACCCAGTTATTTCTGCAGCGGACCTTGTATTTGCCTTGGCCGTATCTACCAGTTTCTTCAGTGTGGAGCACATCTGTGTTTCTGGATCCCTCGTGAGCCCTGCTGAGCCTCCGGAGCCCGTGTCTCTCCATGTCCCATGCCTGCAGTTTCACACTGCTTTACCTCCCAGGTATCCTGGGTGCCAGGAGACATTACAGAGCAGGCAGCGTACAGGACATGAGCTCGGAGAGATTAATTGTGAATCAAAGCACTGGGTCGGTTGAGCCAGTTCAGTACAAGGTTTAAGGATTTTAAGGGTCCCTGTTTGGAAATATACGTTAGTTGGTTGTCTGTGTCATAAATCTCCCCATTTATCCTGCTGGAGCTGGATGAATAATTGAAGAGAGGTTTGTGGCTAATTGATTTGCTGATCAGTGGAAAGAAATCATGAATAATTTATCTGACGAATATTATTCAACCATCCATAAAGCTGGTCAGTTACTGAAAATAATTAGTTGCCAACACTCAATTCTTCAGCCGATGGCTTTGTCCCTTTGCAAACGCACCTCACACTTCTCGCCCTCCAGCGTGGGTCCCCATGGATTTCTCCTGGGCCCAGTGCAAAGGCTGCTCTTCAACACAGCCTGAGCACTTCACCATAGCTCTTCTGCTCCATCCACTACTTCATGTGCAGGAGCTCTTTTCTGCTTCGTCCTCCCCTTGCAAAGCTTCCCCTTCCTCCCCTTGTCCTTGCAAGCACGGGCCCTCTGGGTTGCACCGAACTTTTAAAGTAGGATTCCGCAAACGTCCTCCACATGGAATCAAGGCATTTAGCAGTTTCACTGGTGGAAGGGGAAAAACGTGAGCGCATGTGTACGTGACGCCCTTCTGCTTCTGGCTCTTTTCAAGTGGCAGCTTTGCTATGTTTAGTCCCATAAAGGTACCCGTGCATCCAACCTGCGGGGCGGAGGTGCTGCCCCTTACCTGCACGGGATGGAGCAGAGGGCTGGGGTGAACACAGCAGAGGAGGAATACGCCACACTGAGTTCCAGACATGCCAGGGCAGAACCAGGCTCCAATTCCGTTTTTAAGTTTAAACCTTTAAGCAGGGCACACAAGCCTGCCATTTTTCCTGCATCTGTATGGCTCCTGGTCCTCCCTTTGCAGGCATCCCTCGCAGCACCCAGCGCAGTTAGCCCAGCCGCCTCTTCTGGGTTGCAAAAAAAAGGAGGAAAAGAAGAGACTCTGGGGTTTCTCTAGGACTGCTCTTTATTTTCCCCTTCTTGCATGTTAAGATTTCTGAGAAAACAAACAATCTCTGGAGGCTAGTTGATGTTATTTGCCTTCTAGCAGAAATCCTATCAGATTCTCCTGTGGTTCTCGGATCTGGCGGGGGCAGCTCCCCTCCCTCCTCCTTTTCCACCCTCAAGCAACACGCTGGCACCCTCCCCACTGAATTAACATCATCTTTCCCCTGCAGCATCCTCTGAGTGACTTCCTGGGCTCACAAGCAGTCACAAATTTGTTCTCTCCATGGCCAGAGATACCAAGCAGCAGGATCCAGGAGCTGCCTGGCATGTGTGCGGTCCTGTGCCAGGCTGTTCTCATTCGGGAATGAGAATATCCTCTTCCAGTTGAACCTGGGGCGATTGAGAAACTGCTATGGAAGTCCTACTACTTTTAAGTTTAATGGAAATGGGACACTTGTCTGAGCACGCAAGCTTGCTGTCCCCGTTTGGGTGCGGAGAGCTCCCTCCCTGTGGGAGCCCCACGAGTTTGCACCGGCATCCGCAAGCCTTGAGCAGTTTGAGGGAGTGATTTTGTGGAGAGCTCAGAGGATGCCCAGCCTTGAGCAGGGCCGCTGAACGCCCCTGAACGTGAGCTGGCGCTGCTGCTGTAGCCTCGGAGGGCTGCCACTGCCGTCTGCGCTCGCCTGCTCTGCAGGAAGTTCACAGCCTGGGACCAGAGGGCTAATTTCATTATACAATGTTTGTAGCCAGAGTCAGGAGTTTAATTATGTCTTTCCTTTTCTTGCTGGCTCTCAGCAAAGCCACGTCTGCTCTGCTCCGTGCGATGCTCAGCCATGCCTGTGAGAAAAGGGGCTTGTCGCACAACAGGGAGGTGGGGGACGGGGGCTGCGGATCCAAGGGTTTGCAGTTGAAGTTCCTGCTTTGGATGCTTACCAGTCGCCGGTCGCTGATGCCAGGCTGGAAATTTGCATGTGGTCCTTATGTTCCAAAGAGAGGGGACACGCAGAGCCCTCTGGGTCTGGGACACCCGTTCCCCTGGTGCCTCGGAGCATCCCCCCGCGCTGGGCTGCAGCAGCTCTGTTGCTGTGTGTAGCCCGCGAGGGTCAGGATGCAGCCCGGGACAGCAGCTCTTCCAGGCCACTCACACCCCTTCTCCTTCCTTCTCTCTCTCTCTCGGGGCTGTCCTACCCCGGGACTCTCCACGCTGCCAGGGACAGCTAACCCTCGCTGCTGGGGAGCCGGGGCTGCCAGTGCTGCTCCGCCACCTGAATTTACGGTTCTTTAATATATTCCTCCCTTTCCCTTGCAGCAGATGCTCCGTGTAAATCGGTGCCGCAGATGAGCCATGCTGCTCCACACCAGCTGGGACTTTTGGCCCTGTAAGACTTTGTTGTGGCCTCTGATAAATACCGGGAGGCATTAACCCAGGCGGAGCTGGCTGCCAGCCCACCCCATGCACCCAGGGAAGATCCTGCAGCCTGTCCCAGGGTCGGGTGAGCCAGGATGGTCCTGAGAGCAACGGAGAGGAGATGTCTCACATGTGCGCATCCCTTCACCAGGGGGAAAGGGCTGTGAGAGGGGAGGTGTCCTGGTGTCCCACCTTACCTTGATGCCTTTATCTTTGCAACCAGCTTTGGAGAGAGCCTGCCTGGAAGCAAAGGCAGTGATGCATGGGTGTTTTTCACCTTCGGATTTGTTGTTGAGCTTATTTAGGTGGAGGATGGGCTTAATGGTCCAGGCTTAGCAGAAAGAAGGGGGAAAGTTTGCTCAAGACAACCTAATTGATCTTAATGAGACAGGAAGGGCTTTGTGCTGCAAACACCAGTGTTTGGTTTGTGGGTTTAATGCAATTTCTGGCTGCGTTTGATTACTCTGGGGAAGTCCTCTGGCCTAATAAACAGAGCCATAGGGAATTAGTACTGATAATTTCAGATGCTGCTCTCAACCCGAAACAGCACAGCCTTCCAGGGTGGAAGCAGAACCAGGGAAAAGCTAATTGTGAATGGATTCAATTAGCTCCCAATTACCAAACAGTTTGGGCTGCTCTGCTGGGTGGGCAGCAGCCAGGGCTGGGTGCCCAGGGAGAAGGCACATGGGGCAGTGTCCTTGAGTGGAGTGACACCGAGCACCCCTGGGCACCCAGCGGGGGCTGATGCTCCCAAAGAGCGAGGAAATTGTTTGTGGAAAGTCTTGCGGGTTTTTTCGCCAGTTGATAATGATGAAAAGTGTTGTTTTCAGGGGGGAAATTCTTTTTCAAACACTGGGCATTTGGATTGTGACTTTCCTAGAAAATGGTGTAATTCCCCCTTTCCTGTAAACTGAAAAATGGGACCACAATGTGATTTTGTGCTTGGTTTTTATTGGTATCTCCTTAAACGGAAGGGAAAAAAATGACACTGAATCTCACAGCCGCTGCTGAAAAAGTGGTTCTCCAGAGAGCAATGTTTCCACTGAGAGGTTTCTTCATGCCTGCTAACAGCTGCCTGTCCCTGCGGGCTTCCTGGAGTGCACCCGTGTCCAAATCTGCCCAAAGCAAGGGCTGGGGCGAGGAGGTGGCCAAGCTCATGATGGTGACACACCTTGCTCCTGCAGCCATGGACTCAACCGTGGCCGAGAAACGTCCCCGAGACGCCAAGACCTGGCATGCCTTGGGAAAACGAGTGTGGGGATGGCACCCGGCTCCTGCTGCCATTCTCAGCACCCTCGACTGCCACCTCCCTGCGCATCCCCCCGGGCACCCCCAGGCGAGGTGCCTCCTGCTGCTGTTGGTGGCAGGGGAAGGCAGGCGCTGCCCTTAGAGGGACGCCGTTTTTTTGAGTCAAGTGGCTGCTTCTTATGGCAAGGGGAGGGGTGGGCAAAGGGAAGCATTTGGTGAAAACGCAGCAGTTTCTTAGCGCTTGCCTTCCAGACAAACAAAACATGGAGACAAATCACCGCAAGCTCTCCTTGCTTCCATCAGTAGGAGGGAAAAGAAAATTCTCATTTGTCTTTTTTTTTTCCTCCTTTCTTTCTCTTTTTTTCTTCCCTTTGCAAACAAAACTCACTAAAAAGAGCCTCCCTCCCTGAAATTCCTTCCCCCTCCTCCAAATCCATCCCTGCGGATACAGTGTGTGGCCGGTACACGGTTCTGCACAGCTGCAGAGACAGGGCAAAGCCACATGCCCGATGTCCCCAGCCTGTCCTGGCCACTCAGCCACCCGCCAGAGACGTGCCAGCGCCCCAGGGACAGGCAGAGTCACGGTGGCAGGGGCAGAGCAACGCCGAGGGGCTGAGTCACAGGGAAGCGATGCCTTTGCATCCCAGGGAACGTCACGGGAAGAGCGGAGAGGGAGATAAAGATTATTTATAGCTGCAAGAGCAATTATACGGAGCTGGCGTAGAGGAGCTGGCAGGCTGCCGGCTGCGCAGGAATGGTCACCCCTGGGAGGCAGTGGGATGGGGGTCCGGAAGCTCATGGGGGATTGGGAGGGGGGAGAATGCTGTTCCTGCTGGGGCCGGGACATGCCTGAGTGTCCAGCTGGCTGCGTTCCATAGGAAAACCAGGAATAGTTACTGTCTGCCTCTGCCTTTTCTGCATCAGCATAGCTCTGGGTTACGGTCCCCAGCTCCTCATCACTCGGCTTCCTTCAGAGCTTGAAAAATCCCCTTTGCTGTTTTCTTGCCACCTAGGACCAGGGATTTGTTCTTCTCATCACATTTGCTTCTCAGATCAATTTGTTGCATTTCACTTTGATTGCTGTCTATTTTCCCTTTCTGGCTGTTGGTGGATTTTGCTTTTTGTTGCTAATTACTCTTCTTGCTCCTCTGCTGAGGGAAATACTTCCAAGTTCATTTTTAACTCATGTTAAGGATGTTAAACAATATTTACTAGAGATAAATATTGTTAAATGAAGGGGTCTGGACGGGCTTCTGCTGACTGCTTTGGCTTGCAACTCTTGCCAGAGGCCAGCGATACTCTGAAATACTCTCTCATACCCAAAGCTCAGACAATGCCATGGTCTCACTGCAATTTATGGTTTGAGACTGAACAGCTGTATAGGGAATACCCAGCTGGAAACCATGCAGGTGAGACAATAGCTCCCCGCAGAAGCCCAGGCAGCTGCAAAGTTGGATTGTATTTAATTTCAAATGCCTTGAAGGTTCCTGTTTGATTTCTGGGAGGATTTCAGACCGAGAGCTAACAGGGGTACACTTGAGATAGATCTAAGACACATCGCAGGGCACTTGCTGGGCCTTTCAGGAGAAGCTGGGGTGGTGCTGATCGCTTTGCTCAGCGAGGAGGAGAGGTGCCAGATGGGAGGAAGGCCAAGGGAAGGGCGACTTGCACAGCCCGTAACGACTCCAGCACTGTGCACATCACGGGCAGGGCAGTGGGCAGGCAGGCTTCAGGCAGCAGCATGGCCCCAGGAGGATGAACCGCCCAGAAATGGCGTCGAAGGCAACTTATGGCCTTTCAATGCCTGTTACAAAGAGTCAAATGATTCCGGCCCAGAGCTGCAGAGGAGCAATTTGGATAACAAGAACTTCTGTCTGATGAGATAGATCTATCAGCTGAGGTTTATTAATCCGAAACCCCGGCTGAAGCTGTCAAGTCAATCAAGCACCGGAGCTGCTGGCCTTGCTCCTCACCCTGCCAGTCAGCCAGCTTGGTGAGGCGAAGGCACGGGAAGGCTCTGCACATCATCCCTCCTTTCCCTTGGGCTGTATCTTAGCCATTGGAAAACCTAAAAAAAAAAGAGGTTGGGAAATCTCGTCAAAGTCTCCATTAAAAGGCTGCGAGCTCCAACTTCAGAAATTAGGCACGGCTAGTTTTATGGTAGGCGGTTTGACCTTCTTTCTGCCCCCATTTACATTACGATGCAGTGTTTAGTTAAATGATCACTTACTTCTTTCTCCTGGGGCTTTTCTCTCATTCCAGTGCACATGGAGCAAAATTAAAGTTGCGCAGGAACCACAAATCTGGCCTTTCCCAACATTTGAGTACTTAACTTGCCACCTGAGCAATGTTTTTTTTAACAGAGCTTTTTGTCCGTAGTATCTTAAATAATTTGGTATCAGTTCCATTCCCACAGAATTCATCGGATAATTAGGTCTTGGTTATAAGTGAGCAGCATATAGCATCATTACCTTGCCTCCCCTAACGCAAGGCTTTGCATGTCACCGTGGTGTGGTTTTTCTATTAAAGCAGACTGCTTGGTAAATTCCCCAAGAGGCTCCCTTGATTCACATGCTGCAGACCAGGCTTCTATATTAAAAACCCATTTAAAGTTCCCCAGCAAAATGCGTGAATTAGAAAAGTTAGATTGTATTAATTCTTTCTCAAATGTCCCAGGGATAAGCAAGCCCAGGATGCTGCTCTCTGTTCCCATACACTGCTCCGTGCTAATGTGCGCTAATTTTCCTGGGGAGCTGGAGATATTGCTGTCGAGCGGTGCTCTTACAAATAGGTTACTGGAGCTTTGTGCAGGGAAAATGGGTTTGTTTTCTGAGGAGAGGATGGTGAATTTGCATCTGAATGAATACTTTTTCCTTGAAGGAATTTTCCGTTGTAGGAGTAATAAATTCTTCTCACGGGTGAACTGCTCCAACCACCTCACCTGTCGGTTGTGCGTCCCCAGCTTTTGCAGCCTCATCGCAAAGGTGCAGACAGGGAAGCTCTGGCCTGTCCAAAGGGTGCTATTAAAGGGCCAGGAGTGAAGACAAGCCATCCCTACCCTGTGGGCTGGCCGCATTGCACAAATAGCCGATGGAGATGGGCTGGTACGATGGGCAAAGCTGCCCGGCATCTACCTGAGACTGACAATGCCACAACAGCTGGAGAATTTTGTATTCCTCCCCAAATCCCCCAGCAGCTGGAGCCAAGGAGGGGTTCTGGGGAGGGGGGGTCATGAATTGTAGCTGCATGGGAAGACACTGCTCTGGAAAGGAGCAGATAATCACGGTGGTGATGAACTGCATGAATCATTCAGAGGGATGTAATCTTGCGCCATATGTTATGTGTCAGTACGTGGAGAACATGTTGCATCCATTAGGATAATAATTGCATAGTTCATCTTCTTTTTTGGAAAAAAAAAAAACAAAAAACCACACCATTCTCTAGACTCAGCAGCACTTGCAGCGCAGAGATAGGTCGCCTGTAGCACCACATTCCTGTGGCGGAGAGACTGGGTACCAAGGGCAGGCACTCGGGGAATCATCAGGCTGTGTGGAAGGAGGGGAGAGGGAAACAGTTGAGTGGGAAAGGAGCTGGGAGGGGAGGATATACTGCTTCAGTAGGCCAAGAGAATTAAATAAAACATGAAATTTTCTGTGGCCACCTGCAAGGAGGTCAGGATGGATGCCAGGCCCTGGGTGTAGGAAAGCCAAAGGCTTTTGCACACTCACATTATCCTTATTTCCAGCCAGAAATGCTCCAGCCTCTGAATTTTGTTAAGCCTTTTCTGTGGGATTAAACCCCCCGTGCTGCTAGAAATGCCCTCCTTCCTAGGGCTCTGCAGCAGCCATCGGTGCTCCCGCCCTTCCGCAGCTCCCTGGAGGGCTGTGCTGGAGAGCCTCGCGGAGCAGGATGGGTGGCATGGGCACGGGGGCGAGTGGCTGCTGTCCCTGAAGGACCCCACACACTGCGGGGCGGTGTGGGAGCCAGTAGCCACGCAGGCAGCAGGCCACCCCTGTGGGGAGCATGTGCAGAAGGGGTGACACGGCACATGAAGGCGAACCGTCCTCCCAAGGTGCGCCGGGTGCTACAGCTCCGGGCAGAAATTAGTTTTCATTAGCAGTTTTCCAGGCTTTTAGGCAGCCAAGCAGCCATGCCTGAAAGACTCTGGGGTGAGCTGTCATTATCGCACAAAGGTAGCTAAGCTCCCAAATCCTATTAGTGGAAAGGGAAGAGACGCTGTGAATGGCCTGAGGCAAGACAGCATCCAGCTGTGACAGCCAGGGAAGGGCAGCATCACCTTCCCACACACCTCATCTTCCCGCACTCCAGCAAGGCTGGTGGTCCTTTCTCCCCCAGGCCAACTGACCCGGTGCAGCCCACATCCTTCCAAAACTACTCAGCGTCTGTGGTACCCACCAACCCTGCTGGGTACCGGCCGTACTGCCCACCTCCTGCCACTGTCCCCCCCGGGCTCCTCTGCCCGCTCCCTGCTCCATGAATGCCTTTATGCACCAAGGAGCTAAAATCCAGCCCCTCAGCTACCCTGTCAAGCAAAGCCATGCCAGTGGCTCTCCTGCTGACTTACATTGGCTTGGCAGGTGAAGGTTACTTTGCAAATTAACTATACTAGCCTTCCAGGTTTTTGTAAGACGCTTGATTCAAGCATTACATGACTTTTCTATTTTAAAAAATATCACTGCCTAACATCAATAAAGCCTAAGTTAAGAGGCAGAAAAATTGGCCAGGCTGGACATTGCCGTCAGCAGGGAGTCATCACCCACGGCTGCCACCGTCGAACCGGGGAGGCCTCCAGGATGTCCCACGCTGTGGACTGGGAGTGGTGCCCAGCGGCCCAGGAGCAGTCCTGTGGGCACACACGTGCCCTCGCACACGTGCACACGGATGCTCGAGAGGACAGGGCCACATCTTCACTCCAGGTGACCGAAGGAGAGCCCTCGTGTGCAGCCTCTCCTGTCTTGTGCTGCCTGTCTCGTGCTGCCCGTCCCACCGCAGGAGCCTCCTGCCTGTCTTTGTGCAAGTCCTGCTAACAGCGCTCACCGAGGTACTTCTGATTTCACGGCTCTAATTTATCCTCTCTGCTCCTCCTCCTCTCCAGCAGCATAAGCCCATAAGGCTTTTAAAAGCGCAGCGGCACTGAGACACCTTCAAAGAGACATGTCCCCTGCCGTGAGCGGGCAACGACGCCTCTTCTTTCCAAAACTGTAGCAGCGAGAGATGCCAAATCCCTTCTGAAATGAGAAGCCCAATGGGCAGAGCTGTGCGAGGGTGATGCTGGCCCTGGGGAGCGGGATGGGCTGTGGGCACCTGCAGCCCCGGAGGTGGTCTGCTGTCCCCAACACCAGGAGCACTTGGGGGGAGACAGCATTGCCCCGAGCCGGGTGTGCGTCTGCTCAACTCACTCATCGCCCTCTGCACTCCAGCATTGATTTTTAGGTCCAAAGGATTGAAAATAATCATACAAGGGAATGGTGGGCTGACTTTTCTTCCCAAGCAATTTTTATCCTTCTCTGATTGCCTGGAGTGTCCCTTCGACCTTCTAGTGATAAACTGCCAAAAAAAGAGGTAGTGGTGTTTGCCATTTCTGTATCCTTCTTACTGGCAGAACATTGCAAAGGGCTTAACAAGCCACCTTACACGACACAGGGAAACAGCGTCTGTCCAGCACCTCCAGCTCCCAAGCTGGGAGGACTGGGAAATTTTTCATTCACCAGAAATTCCAGCAGAAATTTTAAGGAGAAAATGCCATTACTCAGAAGGAAACATGTCCATGGCTGGAGCTGTAGAGCGAGGACCAGCCCCAGCTGGCTCCAGTTTGCCAAGGAAATGCACGCTTGTCAGAGACGTGTGGGGCTCCCTGTCGGGTCCAGCACCCAGACCAGGATTTTGGGGAGGAGACACCAACCTCACACCACCCAGAGCCCTTTTGCTTTGCGTTTCCCACCCTGAAGGTGCAGTCGGGGCTGGGAGCAGGGGAGGATGAGAGCACAGCTAGCTCCAGCGAGCTTTCTGAGGCTTTCCGCATGTTATACTCTTTGTCAAGTGATTTTCACCCCCCAGCAAGCTCAAGGGAACATGGTGCGCAGCAAAGAATTACAATAAAATTGAATTATTCTGGCGTGAGAAATTTTTCTCCCCGCCATTTGTCAAGCTTTCTGCATCTCATTCCAAAAAAAAAAAAAAAAAAAAAAATCACCCAGTGATCCATCAGAAAGGGGAAAAACTATAAAACCTCCAAAGCAGGTGTGCTGGATGGCACAGCATCCGAGCAGCCCCCTGCGTGCTCAGGCTGTCTGCTGGGCTGTTGGACCCCCCCAGCCCATCCGCCCTGGTGTGGTGGCCCTCCGACCCCAATGCCAGGTGATTTCTGACAAAATAATCTGCAGCAAAACAACTGATGTATAGCATCAGGCAGGACAGTCCTGGCTGAGGCTTCTTCCATGGAAAGGTTTGTTTTGCTCCCGTGGGGACTGGAGGTGGGATGGTATTGCAGAGGTTGTGCTCTCCTAAGCCCCTGGTACCACGTGCCGGGGAGGAGTCACCTGCAAAGATAAATTTGCTATCGATTTCTACAGCTAGGTGCCCAGTCTACTGCAATTCTTTATTAGTGAGCTGAGCAGCACACGGCGATGGGAAACCACAAGGAAGGCTTGAGCTGTAGAGGGGTTTTCTGAAAATCCAGGAGAAACTCATTTTGGGACACGTCTGATAGAAATAACTCGAATTTTATTAGCAATATAGAGAAATGAAGCAAATTGTTGCCCTTCCCTCCACTGCCCAAAAAAGTTATTTTGAATCGGTCAGACTTTGTGAAATTGGAATGAAATGGAAATTAGCTTGCATTTTTACATAGTTTTCCCCCAGAAAAGACTTGGGGAGAAAAAAATGAGTCAACGATTTGCCAAAGTATGCTGGGATTTATTTCATTCAGAAAGCAGAAATCTGAATTTTGACTCTAATTAGGTATTCAACTCCCCGATGCCATCCCCAGTTCTGCTCCATCAAACCAAAGCAGATGACGTTCAGAAGACACCTCCGAATGCCACCCTTCACTCCTTCTGCCTTTGCCATCTGCACCTGGGCCTAAGGGAGGTTCAGATCCCACCACCCATCCTTTCTCTTCTCTGTCACACCCAAAAATGAAGGAGACAAGAGGCTGGAATGCGCACAGTGCCTTGCTCCTGCTTGGGAAATCTGGGGACTGTGGAGGGCCTGTGAGTGCTTCTGGGCGTTGCAGAGGTATGCTCTGAACCCCAGACCTCCATCTCCGCAACACAGGAAAGACATTGACCTGTTGGAGAGGGTCCAGAGGAAGGCCACGAAGATGATCAGAGGGCTGGAACATCTCTTTTATCAGGACAGGTTGAGAGAGTTGGGGTTGCTCAGCCTGGAGAAGAGAAGGCTCTGGAGAGACCTTATAGCGGCCTTCCAGTACCTAAAGGGGGCCTACAAGAAAGATGGGGAGGGACTTTTTACCAAGGGCATGTAGTGATAGGATGAGGTGGGATGACTTCAAACTGGAAGAGGGTAGATTTAGAATAGATATAAGGAAGAAATTTTCCACTGTGAGGGTGGTGAGACACTGGAACAGGTTGCCCAGGGAAGCTGTGGAAGCTCCATCCCTGGAGGTGTTCAAGGCCAGGATGGACAAGGCTTTGAGCAATCTGGTCTAGTGGGAGGCGTCCCTGCCCGTGGCAGGGGGATTGGAACTCGATGATCTTCAAGGTCCCTTCCAACCTAAACCATTCTATGATTCTATGATCTCTGCCTGAGCCCTCTCTGGATTCTCCTGCCCTGCTTTATTTTGCTCCTTCACAGGTCCTCATCAGGGCAGCCCTTGCGAGCACCACAGGCAGTGGGTGCACCCACTCCTCCTCCAGCCTCCACCAGTTTGCACAACGCGTAAGGGTTTTGTGTCTACTTGTACTGGGGTTTGTTAAAGTATAAAGGAAATGTCACCAAGAAGGAGGTAAATACTCTGCTTTAAAAGGGACAAATGGGGAGATGGAGAGCTTTCTAGGGCATGTGTTTCTTCTTTCTTCTGAAGCGAGATTATACCCAAATTCACAGCTTCCTCTGGAAGATTTTAATGAAATAGCATTTTTTGGATGAAACGACTGTGTCAAAAGGTGTCCAGCCAACTCTATTCAGCTTTACCACATCTCTTTTATCTGTGAATACTGCTTCTCTCAACAGACCAAGGACTTTCTATTCTGGGTTTTTTTCTTGGCCTAGAAAAGGTCAAATTCATAGAGTTTGTTTGAACTTCGTAGAAGAAGCTGTATTGGACTTGGCATATGTCATCAGGGGTGGAGGAAGCAGCGAGACGCAGCTCCGTGGCTGGATGGGTGAAGGGCTAGGGAATTGGACAATTCAGCCCACAAGGCAGCTCAGACCAGAGCACCGAGTGGGGACCGAGGTGACTGCAGCAGTTCTGGGTCCTCTCACTGTCCCCTCCTACCACACAACCCAGCCGGGATCTCTGCCCCCCACCCCCACCCCCAGCTTATTAGATGCCCTCATTAGTGCTGCTGGAACCACAGTGTTGATTACGGCCACTGACGCCTGTGGTGCGTTTGTAGGGGTGGATAAGGAGCCACACGCTCCATCATCCCATCCCAGTGGATGTCTTGGGAGCGCTTCAGCACCGTCCATTCCTGGCTTTTCAGTTAGGTCTCTAAGGCTTCTGCAAATGCTGGGGACCGGCCACAAGCACTGTATTTGCCCGGGGTCTGTGGGAGGTGAGGTGCTGCTTCCCGGCCAAGGAGAGATTAAGTCCCACAGACCTCCCACCCACCAGCCCCTTTGTGGCCCCAGCCCGGTGGCTTCATGGCTGCTCAAGGTGCATGGTGGGGGCTCCTGTTGTGGACATCGGGAGCACACCAATTAGCTAAGGGCAGGCCCCTAAAACACGGGCAGAAGGAGCAGAATATCAGCAATGCCAGAAATCCCAATCCTTGCCTTGCAAAAGGTTGACTTTGTGTCTTAGGGGCATCTTCACTGCTCTTTGAGCTCTGGGTGCTGCCCGCGGTACGGTTCATCTCTCTTTCAGGCACACTTGCTTGCACGGTGCCAGCTGGCAGGGGTTCACTTGACAGTCCATATCTGTCAGCAGCCAAATACCTTCAACTCTGGAAGGTATCGCTGTAGATAGTAAAGAAAAAAAAAAAAAAAAGGAGTTGTCCTTTCAAAGTTTTTTTTCTTAAAAAATAAATAAAGCTACAAGCTTTTTTCCTGTTAAAAAAAAATAAATTAAAGGTTAGTTCTTTTTGCTTTGTTCTGTATAAAGCTGTTCTTAAATATTGTTTTTCAGAGAGGTTCTTTGCCCCCGCCCAGCGATGATACTCAGGGCCAGGCTCTGCCTCAGCACCACCCTGTTTTTTCTGGGTGCAGAGCTGGACAAGTCAACAACTTTCTGTTCTTTTGCTTCTCTGACAATTCTGAAGAGTAGGAATGATCTGTCGTGGTTATTTTGTGTCAGTGTCAACACAACACAGCACTTCTTCAGACTTTTTGGTGGCTCGGAAATACCAAATAAATTAATAATGTCATTTACCGTTATGCAAGAAACCATTTCCTTGAATCCCAAATGAGAGAGGCTTTCAGATGTGACCGGTTTGTCACTAGCCTTTACATTTTCCTTTGAACGCAACTAATAGTTCTGTTGCTTCAAATTAAAAAAGAAAAAGGAAGCATTACATATAGGGTGTTTTTTGCAACTCAACACTTCACCATTTTTTTCTCTTTTTTGGGGAAAGGAGGCAAATCCAACTTCCCAAATTCTCCTCCAAGACATTTGGCAGAAGGTTTCCCCCAGCCCTGGGCAGCGATGCACGGGAATCCCTGGCCGGGAATGCGATGCCAGGAGCTTCGCTGTTGCCTTCCCTGATCATCAGTGCTGCCCCTCTACCCCCTTGGTCCCCTCAATCCCCTCCATCCCATCCATTCTTCATCCCCTACATCCCCTCTATCCCCACAATCCCTCCATCCTCTCCATCCCTCCATCTCGTCCATTCTCCATCCCCTCCATTCTCTCCATGCCCTCTATCCCCTCCATCCCCTCCATGGCCTCTCCCAGCCAGCCCTGGGGAAACACTGCTGCTTCTCAGAGGTCGCAGGCACGCACGTGGTAGGAACCTCTGTGCCTACCAAACCTGCTCTCAGATAAGCAAAGAAATACACATTAATCTAATTACCAGTGTCCTGTAAGAGCAAATATTTAGCTAGTGAAATCAAGGTAAGGAAAAAAGAGCTAGTTTAAAATAGAGCTGCGAAGGCTTTATACAAATGACATCCTTCCCAAAAGCAATGCTGTTCTCTGGAGACGTCATGTCCCCAGCACGGCACCTCTGCCTGGCTGTGTATCTCAGCCCACTGGAGACTGAGTACAAGGGACCTTGATCACCTGCTTTCACAGCAGAAAGGCAGTTTGCATCACCTCCCTCTGCAGACAATACCGTCCCTGGCAGATCCAGCCCTGGGGAGCACGCTGACCCCCCACCCAGCCATAGGGCAGCCTCAGGTCCAGCTTGCATGAGTGCTCAGCTCCCAGCAGTGTCAAGTGCTTTTGCTCCGGTCCCCCTGGCCATGGTTCAGGTGACTTCTCACCAGACACTCTCCTTGCATTGGTTCCTGCCCTTGTCCCTCATCACCCTTCATTCCCCGGGGCCCATTTCTCCCTCTCCACAGGCATGTGCAGCTCCAGCATAGGACCTTCATGGGTGTTACTGGTGAGAACTGGTTGGGACATTTTTATTGGGAAGCATATGTGAGGTTTGTAGTTACAAACCCCTAGTTATCCGATGAAACCTCACACTTTTTATCAGCACTCAGCCTTTGCTTCACTGTTTGTGCTCGCAGAGCAGGACCGAGCAGAGATGACGCTTGGGAGGCCCGAGCCTTTCCAAGGCTGCCAGAGCCAGAGTGCACCACCTCCTCGCAGCCACGGGCAGGGGCAGAACGGGGTCTGAGCTGGTACTCAGCCCCCATGCATCACCCAGAGGTGCCAGCATCTTCCCTGGGGTTATTGCTATTGGGCTGTGCTGGCTCAACTCATTAAGCTTCATGTTTTCCTCCGTGCATTTCAGGTCTCTCTGGAGCTCCAAATCACACCTCTCTGAGGGTTAGAAGAGCCATCGCTCTGCTGTGTTCCTTGCAGGACCAGCTCCTCACATCCCTTCTGAACCCCAGGCAATGAATGGGAGGGACTGTCTGTAGGGAAAGTGGGAGCGGAGCCTTTCCTACAGAACTGGCCTTAACTACACACTAAATTTGGGTTAATTATGAACACATGCTCCAAGATAAAACTTGAAGGAAGAGCTGAGCATCAAATACACAATGAATCTAATTAACGTGAACACAGCTAATTAGATTTGAATCTGCTCACAATATTGCGTGTGCTTGAAACTGCTGGCTTTATGGGAGTAATTAAAAAAAGTTAAGTAGGGTTGGATTCACAAATTAAGCAGCCCAAATGATTTCCTTTTAAGCATGTGGTCTTTCCATATATTGTTGTTTTATTTGATTTCTCGAAGAAACTGTTAGTTGTGGACCATTTATTCCTCCAGAAGCTGACAGATTTGAGTTCCCAGAGCTGCCGCCGCTCTTGAGCAGGGAGATGGGGATTTGCAGGAGGAGCCACACAGCACAACTAAGAGTTGGAAAAATCCCTTCTGCCTGGGAAGTCACCTGCAGAGCAGCAAGGGCAGGAGCCCAGCGGCCGCTTGGCCAGCCAGGTTGGGGTGGTCAGATCTAAACTTCTCCCAACCCTCCCCAAGGGGCTTCCCACAGTTTGGAATGATGGAAATCAAGGCAGATCCAGCCTGTGCAAGCTGTCCTCCCTGCCGTGACCCTGACCTGGTCCTGAAGCTGGACCATGGCTGCTTAGCACACCTGGGCAGCTCTGGGAAGTGGTGAGTAGGAAGCCTCCAAAAGCCAGCCCAGGTGATGGGAATCAGCCTGGGGCAGGGCTGCTGGGGGATAAAAGGCAGCTCCAGGCTCTTGGAAAGGTTTTGAGGATGAGAGCAGGGCTAGGAATGTGGCACAGGCTCTCAGGAAGAATTGGAAGCTGCTGCAAGGCCCTCACGCCAGCTATGTGATGCTACAGGGAGAGAAGATGGTGAAATCATGGCTGAGAAAATAGTGTTTTGCTTCTTCCTATGATACCTGGAAATGGTGAGTACCTGTGGGTTAAGGACCCTGCTGGGGCAGCCCCTCTCCCTGGGAGGGACCAACCAAGGGATGAAGATTCTTGGAGCTCTGCTGGGGTGAGCCTGGAGATGGGGAGGCTCCTAGAGAAGGGCTGTGTTGGACAGCCAGCAAATTCTGCTAGTCTCCCCAAAATACAGTGCAGCTCCTGGAGTCCCTTGTAGTCTGCTCTCTAGTGATGGAGGGGACCTCTGTATGCAGTGGAAGTACATACATTAAATAAGATGTATCACATATGTTAGAAGGGCTTAGCCCCTGATGAAATTGGACTGCCCTGAGTCGTTAAAGCTGTTGCTTGGGCAATTTATTTGATTTTTCTTCATCAATTGTAAAGGAGGAGGGAATGGTGCTCTTGGTCTGTGTTTCGTGCTTCTGACTCCTGCTGCTTCTTACTGTCACATAAGGATGTGTTCTGCTTTAGGCTCCTGACAGCATCTTTATAGCTGGAAATCCGCCATGGCTGAAGCTTGGTTAAAGATTGCTGTTGTGTTCCAATCATCTGGCCAGTGGGACTGGGGGTCCAGCCTGGACCAAAGCCCTGCATACACCCTGCGCAGCCCCTGATGTGCATTTCATGCCCCGTCCCAGTTGCCTCAGGAGCTTTCTGCCCGGTTTGGAGGCCTGGTTTTGTTGTGTCGTACCTGGAAAATTGGCTTTGTGTTCCAACCAACTGTTTATAAAGCGGAGGAAATGAACTGCAGGGTGGGGGAGATGCAATGGAAACTTGCCTGGGAATTTCGGATACTAGCACATCCAGCAGAGGCAGTTGGCTTTACTTAATTAAAATGATCGTTGTGCTGAAATACCTAATTAGATTCAGGCACCTGTAGCCAGACAACCGCAGTATTATGCATTAGCTACCGTGGCAGAGGCATTGCTGCTGCATTCAACGGCTCTTGCCTGGCACTGTGTCAGATGGCTGCCCTGGTTCATTGGGCTTCCTCGTGCTGGGCACAGCTCGTACTGGTGCTGTGTCCCCCCTCTTGGGCACAGCCTCCTGTCCCTGCCTGTAGGACCATCCTGGAGAGATGGGAGAAAGTCTTGCATCCCTTGGCCATGGTGCAGGGGGCTGCTTCACGCTCCCGAAGCTGAGATGAGTGTCACCTCTGACAGCTCCATCGTGCTGTGCTGTGCTCTGCACAGCATTCTCTGCCCTTCAGGCACACCG
This sequence comes from Ibidorhyncha struthersii, assembly GCA_013398815.1. Taxonomy (NCBI): domain Eukaryota; kingdom Metazoa; phylum Chordata; class Aves; order Charadriiformes; family Charadriidae; genus Ibidorhyncha; species Ibidorhyncha struthersii. Next base: position 649,149 of record VZSZ01006065.1, on the reverse strand, counting down.
CCTCTCAGGCTGCAACTTGTCACCCAGGTCATGTGTTGTGTCACCTCCCAGGGCATGTGCCTGCCGCAGTCCTTGGTGTTCCAGGTCTAGGTGGCAAGTCCTGCAGTGCTTCTGGGAGCAATTTTCCAGCATGAAATAAATGAGTTTGAACTTTTCATGCACCCCTCAGCCAAAGTGCCTGAAGGTTTAGCTGATCAGGAAACATCTTCTGTCACCATCCTGGTCGCAAGCACTCAATGGGCACTGAGATAGGCCATAGCAGCAGCCATGGATCTCAGGAAAGTTGAATTTTTCAAACTTCCAGCCCCAAGATTAGAGGCTGGAAAAGTTGGATCCATGGGATACACTCCCTGTTGGAAATGCTCAGCTCACACAAGCATCTCCAGGGCTGCAAGGAGCTGGAGCAGGCAGTGATGTACCTGTTGGGCCACAGTCATGCATGCTGCGTACATGGTCCTGGGGATGGAGGGTGGTCTCTGCTTGTGCCAAAATGGCCACGTGGCTATGTGCAGACCCTTGGGTTTGTGTCACTGCCTGCCAGTATGGTGCAGAGCTTCCTTCCAGCTCTGGCAGCAGATCCCAGGACCTGCCATTTGCAGGCTTCAGTGGTGGCTGCCTGTGCAATGCTGGCACTGCACACAGGCCATCACAGCAGCCTGCCTCGGACCCTCCAGACCTCCCCCGAACTGGGACCATTGGGAGAAAGGTCTTCAGGGCATGGCTTGAGTAGTCGAGCTCAGCTGGCTCTGCCAGGCCATCTGCGTGGGAGCTTGCTGGGGTTGAGACCAGGAGAGTGCCAAGTGCTGACGTGCAGCTTTATCGTATGATCGATCCAGTGACGGAGCGAGCTGGGAGTTAATGAAGCCAGCCGTGGAGTTAGACAGGTGAGAATTGCTTGCGTTCCCTTAATGGGGATGAATCACCAGCGATGCCTTCCCATTCCTTACTGTCAGGGTGAGACGGATAGGCTCCCCTGCAGCCCCCAGCCCTGCCCAGCAGGTGCCGTAGGGGTACGATGCAGCATGGTGCCTGGCCCAGGAGCTGGAAGAAGGACAATCACACCTCCTGGGGAGATGGGAAGCTGCACAGGGCGACAGCAGCCAGGCCAGAATTTTGGGTGCTGGGAGGGAGAATGAAACTCCCCTGAGCCTCTGGAGCAATTTCATGAGTCACTGAGTCCTGAATTTCACTCCAACCCACCCATCTGTCATGACTTGGCTGCAAGACAGAGCCATGAATGAGTGATCTTCCCACACAGAGCAGAGCAGAAACAGACGGGAATACGCCCTGTATTTTCAAAGTGGAGGTTTTGATTACCACGGAGCACAATAACTGACAAGCGCCTTGTGGAGTAATTATTGTTGTGAAAGTAAAACCACCACCGCTTGCCGTTGAATGTGCTGCGAAGCACTGCTTTGGCAGCACAAGATACAACACCAAAAAGGGGATGTCTACTTGCAGTGTGGCGATGAATGCGTCTTGGGGGGAGGAATATGGGGTTTAATGGGGAGAGGGAGAGGTGGCCACAGAGCCTTGAAGTCTTTGCCTCTGCAGGGCGTGCAAGTTCCTCCGGGAACCCAGCCAGAATGTGGCAAGGCTCCAGCAAAAGATCCTGTAGATCATTGTAATGTGACTATGTCTTACAACTGCACAGTGTGCGCAAGAAAGGGATGTTGAGATCAGCTGAGCTTTGTCCTTTTAGAAATTGTGAACTGATCTGTTTCCCTGTTTGAAGACCTCTGACAGCTCAGTGATGCTCACAAGCCCCTGTGCCAGCAGCGATGGATGGGGAGGCTGGAGGAGATGGGTACGTGGTTGTGCTCCTTGTGCTGAGCCCTCTCCCTCCCATCAGCTGTGCAAATTGGAGTTATTGCCACAGCATTTCCCAGTCTTTTTGGATCCAAAAGCACATCAATACTTATTTTGTTTAATTTACATTCAGTCTTCTGCAAGGAGCTTCTTGCAGTTCTATCCCCAAAAATATGTGCAGAGGAAAAGGTCAGCTCTTCAGGGCCCAGCACTTTATAAAGCCCGTAGCGAAGGGATATAATATTGCAGTTGGAGTAGAATTGGTTTCTCTGTTACCGAAACCCCCTCAGGTCGCTGGTGTGTTTGCCGGGCTCTGAGTAATTCATTTCTCTCCATTTCAGCCGTTTTCCAGAGCACTTCCCATGGGGTGCTCAGCACCCCCCCTGCCCAGCTCGGAGCAGTGGGGTGCAGAAAGCCTTGCTCGCAAGGGGACTCCCAAGTGTGACATTAGGATGTAACTGGGTTTGGAAATTACATTTGACCCCGCTTGCTCACAAACTCTTTGCTAGTCACAAAATTATATATCTGTGGTAGGGTTAAAAAAAAAAAAAAAAAGCCCTTCTTCATCACTCAATGAACAGCTCACTCGTTCAGCTTTTACCGCTTGGGTAGTACCAGGCAGTTTTGGAACCAGTCCCTGTCCAAAGTCCATTTCATTTCAGAGCAAATCAAACTCTGGTTGTTTTCTTCCAATTGAGTTTCTGGCTTGTGAGGAGCTGAGACAGTTCCAAATAATGCTCTTTCTCTTGAATGCTAATGAATGCTGAGTTTTACGGAGCTATCGGAGATCTTCCCAGGGTGGGGGAGAGGGGGGAATATTTGTATTTTTTTTCCCCCTCCTGGCTTTGGATGGCGCTCTCCATGCTTCTGAGTGTAATGCTGAGACTCCCAAGCACACTTTTGCTTTCTCAGGGAAAAAAAAGCCAGTCCATCCTCCAGTGGGCTGTGTGACTTCCAAACTGGGGAGGATGTACTGAGATGCTGACATGAACCTGCATGTTTGGGGTTACTTGCACAGGTCGGGGAAAAAATGGACATCAGGCTGGGTAAAGCCTTGAACTGTATTCAGGGAAGCATCCAAACATGCATGTGTACCCATTATCAGCCAAGTTACCTCCCTAAACTCATTTGCAGAGATGCATTTCGAGCAGCATTCTGGAAAAAAAAAAAAAATGATTTTTCTTACTGGTTCAGTGACCAGAGTTTGTTTATTTAAAAAGAAAAAAAAAATCCTTATTTCACGTTGAATGAAGCACTGGATTCAACTCAAAAGAAAACACTTTTGTTTTGTTCTGCAGTACTTACCAGTCTCATTTAAATTGAGCTTGATTTCTAAATGAAACATTTCCAGTGGATCACTGGAGCCTTTCGGGATTGCTTCTATTTAACATTATGACTTAGAAACCATAATATTTTGGGGAAGAAAAAACTTTGCCAAATGTACAGTCATTTAGGTGAGTGAGTCTGAAATGGTGAACAGCCTCTAAACATATGACCGTGTTTCCTGGGCCTTGTTTGGGGTCCTCTGATGCTGAGGTGGCCAAACTGAGCTGATGTCTCGGATCTTCCTTCCAGACCCGGAGAAGTTCCAGGTCTTTCTCTTTGTCCATCTGAGGCTGGGTGCTGTTTTGGCATGATGTGCAGGCAGGTGACTGGAGTTGACAGTCTTCATACCGGGAGGAGATGTGTCTGGCTTTGGCTGGGAGATACCCCCAGCCCCACTCTGGCACTTTAGGTGCCAGGCTCCCTGCCCCAAGTCATGGGCTGGGTGGGGGGCTTAAGCCTCTTCCCTGTTTCTCCCCCTGCCTCCCACACGCCTGAATTATTCACTTCATTGCAGAGATCTCATGAATTATTGATCCCAAGTTTTGGTGTCTCCTAGCAACCTGTTTTCTTATTCCACCATCATCCTTGTCCAGTCTCTTGGACACATGAGCTGTCTCTGGCCCTTCTCCCACTGTCTCCCCGGGCTTCCCCTGCCTCGACCTGGGTGTTGCGGCATGGCTGAGCCCTTCCCTCTAGCCCTGCTGGGGGAGATGGTGAGGGTTTGTCTGAAGGTCTGAAATGAAACTCTCCTCTAAAAGCAAAATCGGTAGGTTTGATGCCACCTCGGGAAGAGTCAGTGCTACCCTGTGGATGTTCCCATCTCACCTGAGCTGGATCAGCTGCTCCGCAGCTGCTCGCTGCTGCCAGAGCCCAGATCTCTGTGTGTGAACCTGGGAGTCACCTCTTGGAAACCTCTGGGAGGTTTCCTGCCTCTGCAAAAGCAGGGAAAGGAAGATTAAGGAAAGTGAGCCATCAGGGATGAAATTGTCTTAATAGTGTAGCGGGGAAGAAACACCCCAAAGCTACCTCTGTCTTCTAGCAAACTCATTTGCTTGGCCATTTCCCCTGGAGAGCAGATGAGCAAGTGGCAGATGAAAGAGCTTTTCAGTATCTCCCAGCTGTGGTCTTCCCCCTGTATCTCCACCTCTGCCCCATCCCTGCAGCTTGTGTGGCAATTACTGGAGATGCCCCTGCAGTTGGATGGGCATGCAGGTGGGTAGCAGTCAGAGCCCTCTCTGACAGCTTCTGGGAGTTGGCCTCTCCATCCAGCTGTGAGCGGGGTCCCAGAGGAGCCCAGATGAGAGCTGCTGGGTGGAGATGGGCTTCCCTGCACAGCGCTGCTTCGAGTGGTGCCTGGTTCGGCTGCTCCTTGGCACAGTTTTCTTCCTGGAGGCACCATGCTTAGATGAGTGGGATCCAAGTGCCGTGTTTCTCAGGACTACCCCTGCACTGTATGGGGCAGGTGGCCACTGGGCAAGGGGAACCTTGAGCGCTTGAATCCCAATCCAGTGATCCTTTATAGCTCCCCCCTAAGCTTCTCTGTGCTTTAAGCTGAGCTCGCAGCTGGCTTTGGGGCTGGCATGGGTTCGGGGGGTGTACCTGCAGGAAACCTTTCCTTCCAGCTTGTGCCAGAGTGGTGCCATGCTCGGTGCAGGTGCCTGACTGAATCCCCAGCACCCATGTTAAGAAGGGGCTGATGCAGCCCCATGCTACGGTTTCCTATAAAATGCCACCTTCTCTCCCTATGTTTCATGCATAATTCAGAAGATCCTCTAAAAATAAAGTTCCCCAGGCAGCCTCTGAAGCCTGAGTAATTTGCCTCCAGGATCATGGGAGAGGTGAAGAGCTCCGTTCTCCCTCAGGGCAGCTCGTTAGCAGAGAGGCTGAGGTCTGGCCAAGGTCCCAGCGGGGCACTCGCTGCTGGTATGGCTCAGGGAGCAGAAACCTGCCTGGCACCGTGCAAGATCAAGGTCTCCCCCATGTCAGGGGGCACAGCCTGGGCTCTGCCTTTCTCTCACCGCAGGGCCAACCCGTGAAAAACCTTCACTGACTCTTTTTTTGTTTTGTTTTTTCCCTTGTGTTGTCTTACCAGTGACCAGCAGTGACAGTGTAATGCCATGGGAGTTTCAGAGGACCACATCATACAGAGGAAGGGTAGCACAGGTTGTTCATTAACAAGATAATAGCAACAAGATGACTATATTTAGCTGTTACGTGTTGATTTACACGAGTATGCACAAATGTCTGCTACCAAACTGAGAGCTGCATAAGGTAAAGTACAGTACATCTGCCCATGGGGATGTGTTTTGAGTGTGCTACAGCACACCCAACCCAAGGTTTAATACCCCTAGGTACAATTAAAAAATAAAAAAGCAAAATCTCACCTTTCCCTCCAATGTCCCCTGCTCTTCTGAGATACCGATGTTCTGCTTTACTGAGTCCAGGCTTTACACACCGAGGTCCTACTATCCAACTAGTGCCCCACTTTACGCATATTTAGTGGTGCAGTATAACATTTGAAAGGCTAGAAAGGCCAAAGCCTGGAAAGTCTGTTCCCTCCTGTTTTTAGCATGTGGCAACCCACAGATTATCTGCTAGCAACTCTTTTCTGATCAATGGACTGATACAGCATAAGGGACATCCTTGGGTTTAATTATGCCAATTAATTATGCCTTCCCCTGCCTGGAGCAAGATGCCTGCTGATTTGCCTGCAAATCTGTGACAAGGGCAGGCATTCCCATAGGTGGGAGGGACAGGTGGGCAGTACAGTGGATCCCGGTTCTTCCCTTGGTTAATGGCTTTGATAGCAAATCCCAGGAAAAGCAGAGCCTGTTCAAAGCAGCCCAAAGGCTCTGTTTACTGTTCAGCCCTGCGTGTTTCCAGGGCTCACTAACAGGCTCGCTCCTTCCCAAAGGAACCCTGAGTAGCCAGAAGTGGATGGTTTGGTCAGGAATAAGAATATGATGGACAACAGGCAAGAGTCCCTTTGCATTTTGGTTGCTTTGAGCAACCTGGTCTAGTGGGAGGTGTCCCTGCCTATGGCAGGGAGGTTGGAACTCAATGATCTTCAAGGTCCCTTCCAACCCAAACCATCCTATGATTCTATGATTTTCTGCTGGTCCATTAGCCCTCTCCTGATTTCCCAAAATACCAACCAAAATAAAAAGCTCTTTTGTACTGGTATGACAGTAATAAATGGTTTGGGAATGGCTCTGTGCCCTGCTTGGGCAGGGGTGCAATCCTGAGCTCCTCTGAATAAAGCATCCTGCTGCATGTACCAGCCTGACTCCAAGTGCCGGCACAGGGGTCTGTGCTGGTGAGGTCTGGAAGACCAGGACAATCCCTGTACATTGGACCTCCTTGCTCCTTTCCACGTGGTGGGTACCTACACAGTGGACCTCAACATCACAGGGCACAGTGGTTAATAAGCATCTGCATAGATTTGAAAAGTTTCTTGGCAATTCATTGAAAATAAACCTGTCATGGACAATCGTACATAGCAGCAGGACTGCTTTTGCTCTTGGATGGCCGTGCTCTGTCATGCCCCGTGCATTGCTCATGACTCTGCGGTGCAGCTGATGGCATTAACTAGTTCCATGAGCATCTCTGCGCAAGTTCAGCTGCTGCCTTGCAGTAAACTGCCTGCGTGCAGGCCTGGGGTTTGCACGGGTATGCCTGCAAAGGAGATTTGTCGAAAGGAATGATATTTGCAGCGTTCTCTGTGACAGGCAGGTGTGAGGAGATGCTTCTGTTACAGACCGAGAGATAAGGGGACTGTGCTACACAATGGCTCTTAATTTAAAATAATATTTCTAGGCTGTTGCTGTTGGTATGGGACTTCTGTTTCTAATGCTTTTGAAACAGACCTCGTCTCATTTTTCCTGTTTTATTCTGGTCTAAGTTCTCTGGAAGGTGATGGGGCGACTCCGGGTCTTGCTGACAGAGCTCTCCTTGCCTGTGCCAGCCTGAGCGCGGGGCTCCAGCCCCACGACTGTGACTTCAGCGAGGTTGGGAAATGGCTGAGATATATCTTATTGGACAGGAAATCAATATCTAGTTTTAAGATACTTTTCTATTGCTGTTGATTACTTTATATTATATTAAGAGGCAGTATATTCACTTGGCTCGCTACTGCATTATTTTAGAGCTTTGGAGTTCATGGCAATGTTGAATATACTTTTTTTGCTCTTCCATCAAAGATGGGAATTCTTCCCCATCCCCTGACCTTCTGTGTTAGCAAAAATAATGCTTCTTGCTTTGGAACTAATGTTCTCAGAATGGAAAATATGTGTAATTGAATTGGAGACAGCTGCTAGGATTTGCAGAGAGCCTGAAATAGTTACTGCAAGATACAAACTGCTGTGGGCATTTCACTGTGCTCCTACTCATAGTGCAGGAGGCATTTTCATTATGTGCTTATCAGCATGTCCAAGGAAGAAAAGATCAAATAGAGCTGTAATGCAGGAAAATGAAGGGGGGAAGAAGATGGAGATGTGCAAATTCTGCTGTGCCATCTGGTAGCGGCTTGTGAAGGCTACAAGGAATGTCCCTAGGTCCCGTGATGTTGCAGGGGCATCCAGCACTCAAAGTTTCTCCTTCACCGGGGTCAGAAAGCACAAATCTTGTTGGGGTCCAGGGACTGAAGCAGCTGGAAATCAGAGAAGTTAGGCAAGCCCCTCGGCTGCACCTGAAAGCTGCTGTCCCTGGAGTGGCTGGGACACAAGGCAGCTCCTTTTTTTCTTTTTAATCTAATCAAAGCAGGCACCTGGAATGGATAGCAGAGCACAGCTCAGATGGTGTGTGTGGGGGTGGTGTAAGCAGGAAGACTGAGAGACCCTTGAGGGATCCTTGATCTCATCAGCCATCCACAGGAACCGCAGGATTCACCTTGTGCTGTATCGTTACCACCCAATTACCGAGCGCCGCTAGCCACAGCTCCAGCCGTGGCGCTGGCAGGATTGCTCTCGCAGGCAGCGCCGGGGTCAACAGCTCTCTCTGCTCTTTTGAAGAGATGGGCAGAGAGGGCTAAATGTGAGAGCGCAGCTGAGCTGATGTATGAGGGGTGAAACCGCCCATGTGGGCTCAGTTCTCAGGAGGAGAGGGTGAGCCGTGGTTCACACAAGCTCCAGGCTGGGTCTCTACTCTCCTGGCGAGATGCACCACAGGCCACACCAGCACCAATGTCTGCCATTTGGTTCAAATGTTTTATTTCCCATGGAAGTGGCCAGCTGAGAGTAACGCTGTGGGAGTAGCTCAGGGAGAAAAGGAAATTTTTGGAACACTGATGGCCCCTCCCCATGTCTGTGTTTGGTGAAAACAAGGTCATTTTTGCAAGCCCAGTTCCCTGAAAAATGTTTTGGACGGAGTTGATAAGAAGCTCTCCCTTTTGCTAGCAGACTCCTTCGGGCCTTTTTTGAGATACAGACAAAGACATCCACTGTCTCACAGAGCATCTCTCAGCTACAGCAGGAACGTGCAGCGCATTGAAACAACTTGCCCCTCGCCACTGCACACCTCCGCTGTGGTGTCCTTGCAAGAGGAGCACCAGACCCATGATGTCCTCCCTGCTCCCGTGCCCCCTCAGTCCCGGCTGGGCTTATCAACCCCGCCTTGGGTAGGTGGCACCTGCGTTCCTGGAGGTGCCATGTCAGACAACCCAGCTGAATGGCAACTAAATGTGTTTATTTGGCCACAACTGAGGACCTCTGGGGAACACCGCCTTCCAGTCCTGAGCAGCAATGCTCTGCTTGGGGCAGCTCTGAGATCCGGCTGTTGCTCTTTGTCTGCTTTTTCAGCTGCTTTGCCTGGCGGAGGGGCCCGCCGTCCTGCCAAGCCCACCGGCTGGTGCCACCTTGGTGCGTCCTCCATAGCTGGTTTAGCCCTGAAGTGTGATGGGAATCTGCCCCTATGGCTACGAGGGTCACAGATTAAGTGTCTGCAAAGTTTGGGGTAGGTGGTGGTGCGTCAGCAGTAAACCTACCCTGCAACCAAGCTGTCCTCTGGCCGGCAGCAGCGGGCAGCTGCCTGTGTGGGCTTCTGCCTGAGAAAATCAGATGCTTGCTCCTTTGCATCTAGCAGGGTAACATGCACTCTGAGGGCGAAGCACAGCTCCCTAATCCTAAGGTGTCTAGGGCGGGCACTTTGTGTAGGTTACCATCGTGCATCTCCAGCCCTGGGGGAAGGCTCTGCAGCCCTGCTTTCCATCCTGCCCTCGGGCAGCTCAGCCCCTGCCCTCCCGCTTGGCCCCCAACTGCCCTGGCCAAGTGCAGCCCTGTAAAAGCCCATTTCTTCTGCCATTTGCTGCTGTCAGACCCCTCCAACCTGCCCCAGGGGCTGCAGTAAGCGCCCGTGACCACCCCATCCCTTGCCGGTGCATTTGTCACCTTGCATGGGAGTTTCTACGTTTGCACGTAAGGAGCCTTGGCCACGCACCGGCACCTGAGCGATGCCACGGCTGCCGGCTAGAGAGAGGCTGCGGATGCTGCAGCATTCAGATATCTGTCCCTTTACAGTACTTTATAAGTTTAGGCTGGGAATATTTGTTTTAACGGTGTGACCCATTTAGCACATTCGAACGTCTCCTGCCGAAGTGACAGTTTTAACATTTCCCTTTAACCAGTACAGATTGTGCCACCCCTGGGTAATGTGTTAGCAAATCACATTGTTAGCGCTGTGCAATAAACCACTTTTATCTTAAGCTGGGAGAAGCCACAGAGGCCTCGCTGAGATGGCACTTGCTTTTGCGAGCCGAGGGCTGGGTTTGGGGCTGGCTGATACTGGCTGGCCAGCACCATGCATGAAGGCTGAGCCTCCAGGAGGGGGTGATGCTCTGCCTGAAATGGGGGATCATGACTCCCAGGGGTGCTGTGCACCACTACAGAAATGATCTCAGCATCACCTGAGGGTGGAACAAGTGGCAGAGGCTGAACTCCCCTCTTGCCTCCCATTGCTTGCTCCAAAGGAGTGCCCTTGGGACAAAGGAAAGGCAGCAACAGTGAACACTGAAGCTTTCAGCGGTGGCAGCCCTGCCAGCCCTATGCTGCATCCCTGCGTTTTGAAGACATCCTAACTTGAAGTTCTCAAGCCGAATAAAAGTTGTCATTTGCTGTTCCTTTCAAATCCTGGAGGTGAGAAAATGGGATGAGGTGCCTCAATATCTCAGCATCTCACCAGACAGCATGTGACGGGTTTCTGTGACAGAGGACACCAAAGGAAGCTTGGCACAATATACTTATAATTCGCATAAAAGTTAATTCTTTGATTTTTTTTTTTTTTTTGTCAGATGGCTCTTCTGGTACAGACCCGTTTATTTACTGAGGTGGCCAGATCTATGTAACTTCAAAGTGGGAAAAAGAGTAAGTGTTGGAGAGCACCAAGTTATTTAGGACTTCAGAGGGACCCTTAAAGTTCATCTACATAATAAAGGTGCAGGATGTGGCTGGATTTTCTTGGCTGACGGAGGTGGGGTTTGGCTCAGCTGGGCAGTAATTTAAAAGCCAAAGGTAGCCCTTCAAGTTCTTCAATGATAGCAGTCTGCTTTCTCCAGAAAAGCTGATGGACCCAATGGTAACTGCCACCTCAAGCCCAGTGAAAGAGCAGCAATGTCTCAGGAGAAGACAAATGGCTTTGTCCAGAAGAAACACCACCAAATACAGAAGGAGAGATGTGCAGCCCACGCATTACACCCAAACTGTAGCCCTCCAAAAAAGTTCCTCCTACCTGCAGGGCTCCAATCCAAGCCTGGCACTTCCCACGGAATGTGGGCATCCCGCAGCCACCTTCCACCCACGCCTGCTCTGCGTGGTTCTCCTCGCACTGTGGGCATCGCAGCCTCTGCCCTGAGCCCCTGCGCCCACCTCCTGCCCTCAGGGGATCAGAGACAACCCCCAGCAACACAGTGCTCCCTGAACATGTGTCCTGGGCAGGTGTGAGGGCTCTGTGATCCTCAGGATGCCTTCAGCTGGATCCGTGCTGCAGGTGATGCTTCTTGCATTTCCATGTGCTGACCTGGCACCATAAATTACATCTAACTGCTGTCACCTGCCGAAAGGGAAAAATAAATCTCTTTGACCAGGCATGCCTTGCAGGGCAGATTGCTGTAGAAGTTCAGGGCAATTTTGGCAGCTTTGCAGGTTGGAGGTTCCTGTGTCTTGCGATGGGGAGGAGAGGGCAGCACTGGCCAGTGCTCTGCAAGAGCTCTTAAATCCTGCAGCGGCACTAATGCCATGCATATCAATTTGCACTGACCCTAAAAGCCACAAGAGGAATTTGCTGGTTAAGAAAAGGTTTTTAATGTACCTTGCATGCTTTAGCATCATTAATGGCTTAATGAATTAGGCTAATGATGACTTTTGAGTTGCATATAGGCCTACATACAAATGCTTAACCTGCTCCATGGGACTGAAAAGATAATTTCCTTTACCTTTCAGGCCATTAGGCAGGCTGGGAAGAGGAGGAGATGCACAGATGCTGAAAGTGGTTGGAGATGAGATGCCACGTCAGGCAGCGCTGGTGAGTACCTGATCATCTGACAAAGAGAGCTCTGCAAGTGATGGGTCCCAGGAGGGGTCGGCTGAGGCTGAGCAAAGGGGACACATGAAGGAAGGGTGTTACCTGCCTTTTGGGAAGGAGAGGGAGAAAGAAACAGGTAGGGGGGGACCAGCAAGAGAATAAATGCAGGGGACAGAGGGTGGGACAGGGCAGCTGGGGAGACGAGCCATGGTGGCTTCAGTTCCTGCTCGAAGACCTCTTGCAACAAAGCTACATGCTCTGTATCAAGGCCGTTTTTTGGAGCATTTAATCCAAGTTGCTCCCTGGCATCCTTGCGCAGCCAGCCAGGGAGCCTGGTCCGGACAGATTGGTGACCTAGCAGCCCATGTTTCTATACCGCTGCTCTACTGTCTCTACCATGGTCCTACCGAGGGGACTCGGCAAACCCTGCCCCTGCAGACCCTGGGGGTCCTCGGTTTGGCTGTCTGCCCTGGGATGCTCAGGGCTGTTCTCATCCCGGGAAGGATTTAGCTGATGTCTCTGCCTAAAAGTACATGATACACTGCTTCCAGATCTGATGCTTTTTCTTCACTGAGAAAAAGAGAGGAGGAACTGGTGCACTGTAATGATTTCCCTCTCCTTGGGCTTGGCTGAATATTGATATTGGCTCAAGCACAAGGAGGCACAACAAAATCTAAGGAGCAGCAGTCGCAGGCAGGCTCTCAGGAAAGCCTTTCATCTCTAAACCAGGGCTGCCCACATGGCTGCAAGGCTCAGAGAGAAGGAAAACAACCCTTTCTGCCCTGGCCACACAAGAAAAATGAGCAGCACTAGAAAGCTGTGGATATACTGGAATGAGTCCAGTGGAGGCCACCAAGATGCTGAGGTGGACAGAGCACAGGACTGATGAGGAGAGGCCAAGAGCACCGGGCCTGCTCAAAAAAGAAGGCTTCGGGGGTGATACTGCTGTCTGCAACCACCAGATAGAGGGGTTATTGAGAGGACAGATGAACGCAACACAAAGGAATTCGGAGTAAAGCTTCCCAAGGAACAGATCTGAAGGAAATGCAATGCTCCCCACCATCCCCACATCACTGTGCTCCCTTTCTCCTGCCCCTCCTGAACTGGCAGAGTGCCTCACATGGGTTTTTCCTTGTACACCTCCATTTGTTTTCTCCTGGTGCAATCTCTTCCTCTTTAAATAGTGCTCTCAGCAGCCACGAGATGGAAAGATGAGTTATGTCTGGCTTATGAAGTTGCCAGCTGGAGCTACAATGAACTGTACTTATATCATAAATCATGTGCCCGACCCCTCTTCCAACCGTGGCTCGGCTACAACTTCTCTCATGTGAAAAACGCTCAAAGGGTGGAAGCAGAACTTTGTCCTGGTCAGGAACAAGAAGCTCACAGCTTCCAGCTGGTACTTGGGAGAGCGTAGGTTAGCCCCAAAACCTCTCTTAAAGGGTTATCCCTCTAAAAATATCACAGTCATGATTCAATGGGGCATTGATCATGCAGGCTTTTATTAGTGATCGAGGACTGTGATGATCAGCCAGGTAGCAAATACAGTGTAATTCTTCCAAAGTGCTGTGCAGTTGTGGATGAAGACACTGTCAGGACACAGAGGAATTATGAGTGTTCATGAGGAGTGTAATGCTGTGCACAAATGGACTGATGAGATCTTCGGACGAAGAAAAAGGAAAAAGCTAAGCAGAGATACGGGTTGGTATTGGCACTTACTGACTTGCCTACACATCTAAAAGCACATGTAGGAAAACCAGGAGAGCTCAGAGAGGGGTCATCTCTAAAAGGCACTTTACAGGGAGAAGCTTAATGGTCTCAATCCATTTAGTTTGTTGAAGATTGAGATGGTTTGAACACAATTTTGTAAGAATCTATGTGAGGACATTACACTTCCACGTCTATTTATTTAAGGGCATGTTTATATACCGGGCTCTTAAACCTAGCAGGCAAAGCCATAAAAAAGATTAAGGACAGGATGCCCTAATGTTTTTATGCAGGGAGCATAATTGACCCTCAGATGCTCCACCACAACTCCAAGCAAGCTGTTCCATCATGCAGCAATTCAAAGCTGGATTTCGATGACTCTTTAAAGAGCCAGGGTGTAGCTAGAGGTAAAACCTCTTGCTAAGCCAGCTAGAACAAGCAAACGATGCTCTGGGAGGTCTGAGTAATGCCCAGTGCTGGGTCTCTCGGAGAAAGTGCCATTCCATGGAGCAAGGAGCATCCACGGATGACTGGGGACTGCCCCAAGCCTTGCCAAGGAGCAGGCTCGTTGCACACCACCCTCCGACCGAAGTGGTGGGGAGGAAGACAGGGGCCAGCCAGGCAGCGGCTGATTGCCCAGGAGATGCAGCAGTTCAGGCCACCCATCCTTGCATCTGCAGGCAGAGCCCACCAAGGACATCGGGGAGAAAACAGGCTCTGCTCCTTTCCTCCCTCGCCTCCCATTCCCTTTATTTTTCCCTGCCTTGTTGCTGGGTAACTCTGTTTGCCCAGCATGGAATGTCTGTTTTCAGAAGAACTCAAAACCAAAGTGTTTCTTCTTCAAACATTAGAAATGATTAATCAGAAACTTTGCTTGCTTTTTTTGTTTAGTTTTTCTCTATAACTACAGCTGGTAGAAGAAAAAAAAAATGGAATAGGCTTGAAAACTTTTGAGTACAAACATGAACAGACCTTTTTGCTGCTCTTGGCTAACCGCACCTTAAAATTAAATCTAACTTTGAGGTTTCAAGGCTGTCATAGGCGTGTAGCACTTAAGACAAGCAGAGAGTGAGGTATTGGTGTGGTGTGCAGGGGAAGAGTCCTTCCTTCGCCCAGGCAGGGGCCCTTGCCCTGTTTCGATGCGCGATCTTCCAGACCACGGGCTGATTTCCCTCTCGAGGTCAACCCGGTTCTGCTGCTCCGCCTGCGGTGTTTGCAAATGCCCAGAGGTTTCTCTACGTTAAGCATCAAGCTCTCCGCAAAGCCAGGGAAAGCTTCGATTTCTCTCTTCTTTCATGTCACAGAGCCTGCTCAGGGGGCTTATCGCAGGCTTAAAGATAGCTTGAAACATGGCCATCAAGTAAGACATTCCAGTGCTTTCTTTTGAGAACAGGTCACCTCTCTGCAGGGATGGGTATGGGAGCCAGCAGCATCTCTGCCTCGTACACTGCCTTTGGGGACCTGGGCTTTCCCTGGCAGATTTTTCTTTCCCAAGTGCAGATCAGATTAAACTGTTATCTCAATCTAAAATGCAACGGATTTCTCTTCTGGCTGCCGCAGCCCACATCAGAAGCAGATATTATAGCACAACACTGCCTGTGAAACACTAATCAGACACCTAACGGGAAATGCTTAGAATAATGAGCTGGAAAAAAAGCTCTGAAATTCATTCCCCGTGGCAAAGGGGAAGCTGGAGGGAAGACAATTTGCTCTGGTCCAGGAAAGTGCTGTATTCCTCCAAAAGAGAAATGTGAAGCAGTCCTAAGCCTATCTTCTGAAAATTACTTAGCACGCACGAAAATCAGTTAAAACGGGCATGATGGGATTTTTCATAAAGCAGTGGGTCACTGCCTCGCTTTTATTTGTGTGTATAAATAAGAGTGAAGAATTCAGAAGTCGCAGGGACGCAGCTCTGCGCCTTAAGGCAGGGAAGCATCACCACGTTCAGGCTGCGACGAGTTTGCAGCAGTGACCGCCTAGAACTTTGGGCTAAGTTTTCCTCCTCTCCCTCTGCTCCTTCTGCCTTGAAGCTGCGCCCTGCCCCGACCCGTGCTCCTGCTGCCAGCCATCGCCATTGCGCTCAGGCTTCACCGCGGCGTTCATCAAAGAGCAGGCTGTTGATGGATGCGATCTCATTGATCTCATGCAAACTCTGGTGAGAAATACATTATACATGATCCTGGATTTAGGCATAGCAAGCTGAATCACTGCTGCTTCCCCAGGATGTTTTAAAGCCTCTTTTCAGCTGTACGGGACCTGGGGTTGGATCAGGCGTGGTTGGATTTGTTGGCTTACACCAGCTGCAGATAAGTGATGCTCGGGCTTCGTCTTCTGCCTCCAAGGGCAGGCAGCACGGGACTGCACTCAGAAAACACACGTGATTTATTGCACCTCCCTGCAGGGAGAGAAGCACCAAAGGGAAACGTGATTGACATCAACGTACATAACTCGCCAAATCCTTTCATCTTGGTGCTGATGTTAGCAGCTCCCTGGTTGCGAACTCTGCTTGGAGGTTCTCCATGGGATGACTTCTGCTATGTATGCCAAGCCTGGACTGCAACCAGCTCCCACAAATAAATGGCTAAAAACTGTGTGAAATGAGAGGTAGCCTTTTTCTCAATACCTAATGCTTAAAAGTGCTGGTTTTACTCAGTCCCCACCAGCAGGGGAACGATGGAGGCGAGGGGAACCGGTATTCCGCATCTATCCGCCCCACTGTCCTGGCCTGGCAGGGACAGGCATGGGCACCGGCCAGCTCTGGGCAGCACGGCTCGGTCCTCCCTCGGGATTTACTCCTCTGAGCAGCTGCCGTGGCTTTTTGCTGCCGCACAATCACGCTTGATTAGTTCCTGGAAATAGGGAGCAATATTTCCATTGCAATTTATTACAGTCACTGAGACGTAAATTCAGGAGGAAGGGAACAACAGGATGCTGCAGGAAAAGGCTTTCAGAAGGAGGGGGGGTAGAAAAGAAAAGAAAACCCTCTCCATTTATTAGCTTAGAAAAGCTTATTGTAACTTAACGCTGTCGAGGAGCCACACCTACCTAGAGAGTCATACGGAAGGATGCTGCTGGGAGGCAGTCCTGAAGAAAAGAAATTGGATGGCAGAGCAGAAAATGGGGGAGCAGGACAGGCACGGCACAGCAGCGCATGCTGAGAAAGGGCTAACAGGAGGAGAAGAGCTAATTGCGCTTGGAGTGGATTTAGTCACTCTCTTTTCTCTCGCAGGATACATTGCTCTTTGCTCTCCCTCGGAGAGAGATGGAGAGGAGATGTACTTCTGAATATTGAAAATCAATGCCTCTGTGGGTATTTAGAGAATTACTCCCAGGTACTACGTGTCAGCATTGCGTCAGCTAATGGAGCAAAATATAGCAAAAGTTGAGGTTTGCTGCTGCGGCTCCAGGATGCCCACCTGGACCACACGCCTCACCCAGAAGCAGCATCCCACCTTGGCAGCAGCGTGTTTGTCGTTGCACAGATGCCTGCTAGAGCAGCAAAAGCAGTTCTTCAGGAGGAGGAGGAGGCACTTCACTGGCACTTGGTTAAATTCAAACTGAAACCAGCCTGTGGGCGGTTGTTTGAATCCTTGCCAGCGGGAAAGAAGGGGGGGGAAAAAAAATATTTCTTTGCAAATGACCTTTTTCTCTTGCATTTATCTTGACTCTCAATGTTGTTCTTGATCAGCCAAAGAAGACAAAATGAAAGAGAAGTTAGTTTAATTAAAACTTGGCTGAAAAAGAAAATATACTGGTCATAAATTATATCCTAGTATAAATGTCCAACACATCTCACTTCGCAAGGCCAGGGGGTGAATGGTCCCCCTGTAATCCATGTGAAAGCTCTGCAAACAGAGAGGCACCTGGACGAGGGAGCCCCAGGAACAGATTGAGACGGTTTTTGTGTGCTTTGCAGGTGAGTCACGTCTGTGTGAGAGAGGAAAGCTGCTCAGGACATCATGGGGACTTCATAGCTGTGCATTTCCAGCACGCATATGCTGTGCTGTGCTGGCCATCCCACTGGGGGCCAGAGAGCATTTCCGTGCTCCAAAATCATCTTCTCCACAGGATCCAGCCGGGGAGGGCAAGGACTGAAGCGTGTTGATTGCTTTGTGCCAACAGTCTTAGGCAGTGAAAAACCGTAGGGGTTTTGCTCAATAACATGCACGCAGGGGAAAAAAAGCTATGAATTTAAAGTTATTTGTGATTGAAGCATTGAGCTCCTTCTGCCAGGGTGGATCTTCAGGCAGGTACAAGTGCGATGGACACGCTCCCCCGCTACTTCAGCAGCAGCAAAGGCCGGGGATGAGGAGTGTCCTGCAGGAGGGACGTGTCTGGGAGCAGCTCCCAAAACCTCGACAGTCAGTCCCCAGTACATTGGATTTAAGCACAGGGTTGCAACTAGGTAATGCATGTAGGGGGAGATGGATGCCAGCATGGAAACTGTTCCAGCCACCAGGAGTACCTCTGTGGAGCTGCAGGCAGGTCCTGGAGGGGCTGAGTTAAATGATGGGGCTGGAGATGCTGACTGAGGACGAGCCACGTGGCAACCAAGCGGCTTAAGGCATGTGCAAGTAGCATGCAGTTCTGGCACGTCGTCCTTCCCTCGCCACGGACAGCGGTGGGGAGAAATGCCCATGGAGCCAGGGCCAGGGAGGAGGGAGAGGGAAGGAGCCAGCAAGCATTATAAATATCCTCCGAAAGCTCAGTAGGAAGGTGTGACTCTCCAACTAGATGAGCAGTGAAGTGAAGCAGGAAACATGATGAGGATGGTGATGCTGATGGAGTAAACTTGCACTCGGGTGGCCACCACCGTGTGTCAGCGACTTACCTTTGGTGTCTCAGTGGCTCGAACCATCCCAAGGTGCCAAGAGCCTGAATTTGAGGTTCAGCCTACAGGGAAAGGCTGTGTGCACAGTGCACATGGGAAAAAGCAGGTGGGGTGAGGGACAGCTGCCTGCGCTGCCCAGCACGGTGGCCTCCAGTATGGGACGCCAGAGCTGGATGTGCAAAACAGTAATTGCCTGTGGCCTACGGCATCCCGGGACTTGGGGTTTCTGATGGAGGCAAAATCTTTTGAGCCAACTATCTAGTTGGGGGAGGGGGGGAATGGATGCGGCCAGCCAGACCCTGCCATAGAAATAGGTCTGGTGTGGCTGAGGCGGTAATTGGTGATGATTTTAACAGTGTGCTTGAGCTCCGCAGGAGAAGCTGCTCTGCTTCAGAGAAGACGAGCCTTGACACGGGTTTCTAACCAGGGCAGGCAAAACACCGCAGCGAGAAATGCAATCAGAGATGGTCCTGCTAGTGTCAGCATCTCATCAGGAAGCCGGTGTCAAAAGGAATAGGGCCAAGAGACTTAGAAAGCTCAGGCCATTCTGGTGCCCGGTAGAACATGGGGCACCTCACAGGGCTGGGCAGGGAAGATGGGCATGCCCAGGCTGCGGGCAGGGCGATGGCTGTCATCGGCAGGCAGCACCTGTGAACCTCTAGGGCCACGTTTCCCCTGGGTTTTGAGCTTGGCAGGGCAGATGGCTCCGTGGCTACAGCCAAAGCTCATTTATTCTGAGAGCTGAGCTCAGACCCTCTGTGAGAATGACCCTGCCTGCAGATAACATCTCATGCCGCTTGTGAAGGGCTGTGGCTGATTTACCAGCTTCCCTGTAAATTTAGTAACTTAGAGTTAACAAGAGCAAATGGAGGCTCAAACCATAAACGCGGGCAAGCGGGTGACAGGTCTCTTCTCCCTCTGCAGAAGCAGAAGTCTCTTGTGGCTGCTATGTTGCCTGAAGTGAGATTTTCCAGGTTTTAAAGGATTTGCATTTGGGGATGCACTTGGGGAACCCTAAAACCAGCACAGAGCTCACTGGTGCTGCCCCTCTGGCCCTCGGGGAGCTCACGGGGAGCAGCGTCTGGCTCAAGCAGCACCCAGAGGATGCCCCAGGAGGACTCCGGGAGTGTTCTGCGCTAAATAACACATCAGCCTCGAAGTTAAGCACACACCAAATAATTCATACGAAGAAATGAATTATTAAATAACATCTCGTTATTGCCATTCTAATTACCTACCATTAATTTCATACCCAAAAGGTGCTGTAATATTCTTGCTGAATCACATCTTGCTGGTCTCAAATTTGAGGGTTTCAACATGCCCGTGGGGTTGGGAGATAAAAGCAAAGACGGGGGGAGCCAGGGCGAGCATTTCAGCGGCAGGTCTGCAATTTCACCATTTGCTTTGCAGCAAAACAAAGTAATTTCAAAAATCCCCTTTCCCCAAACCCCAGGCAGTTTCCAACCCCCCAAATCACTCTGCTTTTCTCTCTTACTGTACACAACTAATACATATTTTAACAGGAGAGGTAATCTGGAAGACAGAGTGTCATTCTGCAGGACAAGGATCAGTTTGTAGGAAACCAAACCTTGTCCAAAGGGTCCCACAGTGCCCGGCTACTGCTGCGGGGCAATGAGACTGCCCACGATGCTCCATCAGGCCCGGGAAGCTGCGTCTGCTGGCAGAGCCGCCGCACTGGGACCTCTCCAGGCAGCTCCCCGTAGTGGTCTGTGTGCTTTGGCAGCAGCCCCAGCATCGCTGGGGTCTCCAAAGCTGCTAACGGGCTCCGCACAGGTCCCTGCTGCTGAAAGAAGAAAGGATCGTTCCAGGGAAATGGCAGTTTTGCCTGATTTGTGGGAGTTTCCTTGTGCTTTTATGGCAGCCCATAAAATGGATTGTCTGTCTTAAAAGACATGGGCAGGTAATCGCAAGCTCGGCTGAGGTCTGCCTTGCATACCGGTGCCTGCTGGGGAGCGCGGGAGGACCCGGCAGGAGGCTCTAAGCCATCAGCCCCATCCAGACCGCGTCACTGCTGCATTCTCACCAGTGGATTGAGTTATCTGGGGACTTTTCGGAAAAAAAGTGGCTGGGCGGGGGGGGATGCTCCATTCTCCTTATGAAAGCAGGAGACAGCCACAACTCTATTTTCAGCTGAGGTTTCCAAGGCACTTGTTTACCAGCACTGCCAACGAAATCTGTTATCGCATCGGCACTGCTGACAGCTCTGTTTGGAGCTGGCTTTTCAGGGAAAGCACCTCAAGAGCGCTGGAGGCAGTGCCGGGGCTTTGTAGGAAGGACAGGGCAGCCGCGTGCACTTGCCCACCCGTGAAACCTGTTATTCAGCACCCCAGCGCAGGGACCCTGCCCTCCTTGCTGGGATGAAACCAGTCCCTGCTGACTGGTGCCGGGGGGGTCAGTGTGTCCCCTTGGGGTGCTGCCTGCTCTGGGAGCAGGACCTGCGCTCTCCCCACTGGAGAGCAGTCCTTGGCAGCTGGATCCTTACGAGCCATCGGTGGGGTTATGTGCCTTGGGGGTGGCTGGTGCCGTGATGATGCCAGCATCCCTGCTCAGCATCACCCTCTGAGCCTGTGTCATCAGCCAGGTCCAAACCTGCCGCATTCATACCTGATCTTCTTGCCATGCCTGGGATGTGCAAGGACTCAGGAGAGGCCCTCCTGGGGACTGTGGTGTTATATCTGCTGTGCTCCTCTCAGCTAGTCGTTAGACTGGAAAGTCATTTGGGTTTGCCTGGATGAATTTATTTATTGCACACCCATCCTGCTGATTTCTCCTAGGCCCACAAGCCGTGAACAGCCTCTCCCAAGCAGTGATGCAAGTGGCCGGCGTCCTCAGGAGCTGCATCAGGAGACACTTGGCTGCTTGGTGGAGCAGAGAGCAGCGCCAGGACGGGTACAACCACCCTCTCCAATGCCCATTTGCAGGGTAGCACCCCTGTAGGATTCTTGTCCTGTGCTACAGCCACTGCTGTTACCACCGGGACCCCCATCCTATGCACCCCGACTGGCTGATGCCACAGGACAAGCCTGGGAGCTGGCATGCTGTCACCCTGGCAGCAGCCTGGAACATTCAGCCCTGGTCCAGCCAAGTTCTCCATCCCCGCAGAGCTGCCATGGACACCAGGGGAGTGAGGGTACGCTTCTCCCCGCGGACAGGGAGATCAGCCAGGGGGCTGTGAGGTTCCATCCAGTCCTGCCGTTGGAGCAGGGTGGGGGAGGTGATTTGGGGAGCATCGTGTGAAGTTTCCAGCCTCACGTCAGTCTCCCATCAATTTCCTGAAGTAATGAAGAGGTAATTAAATTTTGCAGTGGAAGGGAAGCTTCACCGATGGCAAGAGCATATTGAAACTCCCGATCTCATCAGGGGAAATGCTAGGCTCCAAATTAAATGCATTTACTGTTTCATGTACCCTTGCTTACAATTGTTGTAATGAATCTGGGAATTAATTGTTTGCCCGTTTAAAACAAGTCCCCTTTTGCACTGCGCTGTGCTCCCCTCCTCCCAGCCCTCCGTAATTTGATATTCTGGTTAGAAAACAAATTGGCATTCATTGGAAAATCAATCTTTTCATTGTTTGACTCTCATTTCTCCAGGGAATGTGTAGGAATGGAATTACATCCTCTGATATGAACCCTCTCTGAATGACTAATTGTGGCTGGGGAGCAGAGAGGCTGCCCACATCCCGGGAACCACTGGGACCCTGCGCTGGCAGCATCCATGGTGCTACCTAAGGAGGAGCGCAGCATCGGTCCACGCTGGAGAATATCAGCCAGTTGCCCTGGTAATGAGCCCAATAATAGAGTCTGTCATTTATTAGCTGGGATAAAATGGGAAGTGCTTGTTGCGGCGGGGGAGACAACAACAAACAGTGTGAAGAAAAGCCTGAAGACACACCGTATTGTGTTTATTCAGGCTGAGGAGAGGAAGAACAAACAAAATATGTCCTTTCGTGCTGGTTTGAGAAGAGCTCGGCTCCTGCACTTCTGCAGCCCAACACGCTGCTGCTCCTGCAGCACTCGGCCTCGGGCCACCAGGGTCCCAAGAGACGGGGGCTGGCGGGTCCCCAAGGTGCTCTTACAGCCTACACCAGCCGTCCTCTTTGCACAAGGACAGAGCAGTACCCGCTCAGGACTTTGCTTTTTCGTTGTAAGAGGGCACTTCCAAAGCACGCCAGGCAGCTGGCCTGGCAATGATGCTTTTGCTTCCCACGGAGACACTTGCTGCTGAAATAAACTGCTACTTTTATGGGTAACATTGTTTGTCTTTTACACTTAGCGCAGGAAAATGAATAGCCACTTTTATGCAAAAAGGTTTTTACTGCGATATCAGAAAGCACTAATGAATATACAGAACCAAATTATATGGTACCCCGTGAGTTAAAACTCCCAGACAGAGATTTACAGCAAAACGAGTAGCAGGCGAAGATAAAAGCCTGCAACAAAAGCGGGTCATATAATTAATCAGGGACAATAAATTTCTGAAAAATTGAGCTGTCAGTCCCTTCCATCCGGATGCCCAGCTCCATTTCAAAGTTAAATAACTTGTGGCTGCAAAGAGTTAACACAACAGATAAAGCGCGACCACAAAAGCACCTTCTGTGTTTGCAAGGGAGGAGGTTTCCCTCCATCCCAGCCGGTGCGTGCCAGGCTGTGCTGGGCAGGCACGTTGACACAGGGAACCCCTGGAGCATCACCCCCCAGCAAGGGCACGGGCAGCAGAGGGGCTCCCTGCCCACCTGCCAGAGGTGCAAACCTCTGCCAGCAGCGTTCCCCCTGCCAAAACGAAAGGTCCCATCACTTGGCTCCATGGGACAACACTTCATTTGTCTGTGAGCCTGGGGCACACGGTCCTCCCCCGGCTGGGCTGTCACTCGCTCACCCGCTTTGCCTCTTCCCCTCCCTCTCTCCGTTCACAATTAGCAACAAACATGTTCCAGGTTGTACTAATTAGTTGTCTGGAAGATTTCAAGGAACCGCTTGGGCGAGCATATGCCGCCGCTGGGAGCTGGCTCTGCCAGGCTGCTTCCCCACCACCGCCTGGCAGCCGCCCCACAGCCACCCCGCAGGCACCCACTGCCCACTGGTGTCCCCTGTGGGGCACTTGCCCAACGCAGCCGGTCGAACCGCTCCTCTTTATGACCCCAGCAGCTCAGGAGGGAACATTTAGGGTCCCCAAAGTTGGGTATACAAGGTGCAGTCATGCTGCCAGCATCCTTTTGCACAGGAGGCGCTCCGGCTCCCCAAAGCCAGCCTGTCCCTTGCCCATTTAGGCTCCAGTGTGTGTTTGGCATAGGGGATCATCATCAGCGGTGCCGTGAAAGATGGCATGTCGCTCTCTGCAGCACCGTAATCGCATTTCCTCCCTTTTCTCATATTCTCACTTAGCAACACTATATGAGCAGCTTTGTCAGGCACATATTAGGAACCATTCTTCATAAAAAATTAAGGGCTGTGGAAATAAAGTGACCTCTCCAAGGGCTTCAATTACACTGTAAGGTAATTGTGTCTTCCCAGGTCTCCATCACAGTGTTTGGGAGTCTTCGGCAACAATTTATGTATTTATTACAGTTTAAGCATCCTTAGCCCTCAGCTCTTTCCAGTAATGAAAATATATAGCGCAAATCACGGCAAATACAGACTGAGCCATGTGTAAAATATGATGCCAATTCTCCTGGCCACCACACCGCAGAGAGACGTGGCAGTAACTCCCCTACACCCTCGCAGGGCTGAAAAACCAGACCCGTGTGCTGGGCCCCAGGAGACCTCCACAGGGCATGTATAGGTGGCAGTACAAGGGGAACCACGGCAAAGGATTGAGGCTAAAACTGTCCAGACTGGGACTGGTACCAGGGCAAGGCAGAAAGCCTTTCCTGGGGAAAAAAAAAAAGAAAATTATTATTGTTCTTGGCACTAAAAGTTGCTTGGAATTGAGACAGAAAGGCAAAGCAGGATTTATTTTAATTTTTTTTTCTCTGCAAAGCCTTTTTTTTTGTGCGCANTTTTTTTTTTTTTTTTTTTTTTTGCAGGGAAGGGCTGCAGGGGCTGGAGACAGGCTCAGCTCGTTATGCATCAGGGGAGCATCCCTGGGGCCAGCTGAGGCCGTCTCCAGCTATAAAGGTAGCGGGGCTGGGGGATCCCTCCACCCAAGGGTTTGCCCAAATCAGAGCCATGACAGTGAGGCTTTACTTCACCTCTTGAGATGCTGCGGATGGGATACAGGTGAACCCCAGCCTTCACAGACGTGCTCCAATGCTGTCATCTGTTTCAATGTGAACTGGTGGATCCAACCAGGGCAGCCACTGTGAAAGGAGAAGAAATACTGTAAAAAAACCAAGGTAATTTGGGTCCTTCCCCAGCCTTGAAGTGGTCTGGGTGTGGTGGCAGGGAAAAGTAGTCTGGAGGGACCAGACTTTCTTTGCCCCTCAGCTCTGAGGAGCAGGTCCTCCTGAGCTGCTCAGCAACAGCAGAAGTCTGTGCTGGAGACGCAACAGAAAAAAGTGTGTTGTAAGATGTCATTGGAATAAAGAAAGACAAAAAGCAAACTTTTTTCTTGTCAGAAAGACACCAAGTCCTACACCTTGGGTGAGAAAGAGATGATTTAACAAGAAAAAGATGTCACTAAATCCCTGAGCTATAAATCACTCTTCTTGCAATCTTGCAGCAAAAATACTTAACAGCCGTTCTGTGCAATATCAGGGCAGGAGCCTATGTTAGGGATTTGTCCCGGTTTGAGCGACACAGGACCAATTTCTCTTCTAATACTTGGGAAGATGGCACTTTTAGAAGACTCTAGTGTCTGAATTTGTGAAAATATTTACTTTCCAGCCAGCTATGGTATGTGGGTTTCAAGGTCTCGGTGTTTTTGAGCTCACCAGGTGCAGGGATGAGGGGGAGCAAGACCCGGATGCTTGACCCAAGCTGGCCAACAGGATTATTTTGTACCATGAACATCACATTCAATATAAATTAGGAAGTTGGCTGCAAAGTTCTCTCTCTCCCTTGATGGCTGCCATCCTGAGAACTTCTTGCCCCAGTGCCGGACCCCTGAGCCCTTCCCTTCCTCCCAAAGCTGTAGCGCTCGCAGTGTCCAACACTTACTGGCCACTGCTGGGAGCACACAGCTTCCTACTGATAGAAATGGCTGAGCATAATCTTTGTATATTTTGTGTTGGTATCGGGATCAGTATTGGTTCTTTAGTGTTATTAATGTTAATCATCTAATCTTATTCTATTAAATCTGTTTATATTTCAACCCCTGTGTTTCCTTGTTTTTTCCCTGATTCTTCTTCCCAGGTGGGGAGGGGTCATCGGGTGAGACAATGATTGTCTAAATGATAATAAATTGTTATGGGCTTCTCAAAGCATAACAGGATTGCAGCTCATCATTTGATGCAGTGCATCAAAAGGAGTGTGGCCAGCAGGTCGAGGGAGGTCATCCTCCCCCTCTACTCTGCCCTGGTGAGGCCGCATCTGGAATACTGCGTCCAGTTCTGGGCTCCCCAGTTCAAGAAGGACAGGGATCTGCTGGAGAGGGTCCAGCAAAGGGCTACAAAGATGATTAGGGGATCGGAACATCTTTCATATGAGGAGAGGCTGAGGGATTTGGGTCTCTTTAGTCTGGAGAAAAGAAGATTGAGGGGGGATCTTGTTAATGCTTTCAAATACTTGAAGGGAGGATGCCAGGGGGATGGGAGCAGTCTTTTTTCAGTGGTGCCCATTGATAGGACGAGGGGTAATGGGCACAAGCTTNAGGTGACCCTGCTCTGGCGGGGGTGGGGGTTGGACTCGATGATCTCCAGAGGTCCCTTCCAACCCTGACCATTCTGTGATTCTGTGATTCATCTAGGGTAAATGGGCAAACAGGGCCCGGCCGCTTGTTTTATAGTTGTAGGAGAATGATACAGCAGCTGGGAAATATTTCCCATCCTTGCTGTGTTACAGGCTTATGCCATAAAGACGGTGGAATCGGCATTAAATGTGCCCTGAAAGCCTCAAGGACTATCTGCTGGGGGCACCTGGGGAGAAGGGTGTTGTAATAAAAACCTTTTGATCATTCATTCATGTAACATCATCAGGCAATTTAGGATTTTACAAATATTTTTTTTTTTCAAATAAAAAGAAAGAAGGAAAAAAAAAAAAGGTCTGCTGAGTTAAAGCAGCGATCAGCACCTACTCCCAGCAACCTCCATCCCACAGGATCCGAGCGGTGATGCTGTGGGGAAACCTCTGACAGGGATGTGGGTGACCACCCTGAGTGTCAGGCGAAGTTTCCCCAAGGGTTCGGAAGGACATTTCCTGATACAAAATCTGTTAAGCGGATGTAAGAGGATGCTGCATTGCTGTGATGATTTAATTGCTGAAGAAGTGGTAATTGCTTAGGGAGTAGTGACCACGATCTGGTTATAGTCCGTGCGAGCAAACAGAGGGCAGCCCCAGCCAGTAATACAGCTACCAGGTGTTTCAAAAGGGCTGGCATAAATCAGGGGAAATTACCATCAAAACTGACTGGGTGTAAAAAAAAACAGTAATTAAATGATTGTGAACGGCAAGTTAAAGAGCTCTTTAAGAAGTGTTTGAGAAACAGTGAAGGAAACAATTTTGCCAGAAGTTTAGCCTGACAGTTGTTAAAAATGAGAAAATAATAGCTGGAAAACAAGGAAGGGAAAGGTGTCTGTGAAAAAGAAGCTATGAGAAGCACAGGAAATCCGGGTGAGAAGCAAAGTAATAAGAAGGTTTTCAATGTTGGTATAGATGCTGCTATTCCAAGGAGGGGAATTTTAAACAGAGTTAGAAAAGGGAGAGGGGATCCTCCTGTGGGTGGGAAAGGCTCACAATTTGGAAGGGGCAGGGAGGTGTGATTGAAAGAAGGAGGGCTTGCATTTATACCGGCTGAAGATGATGGATGCTCTCTCTCCTATTTGCACTAAAAAGGCATATTTTAAAATTGGCTGACCTACATAGATGCCTCTCCAGAGCCTGCAGCATTGCCTGGGTGACTCCTGCCCCATGGTTAGCAGCTGAATCAGACCGGATCCGCCGCCTTCGCCTGGCTGAAAACAGATGGAAACTGTGGGTCCGCAGACACCATTCAGGAACTGATGGGGACCATGCCCAAGCCACAGTGATGCCACCGGTCTCCTGCCCTCTGCTTCCCATGGCTTTTTCTGGGCTGATCTCCCAGGAGGACACGTGGTAGTGATGAGAGCAGCCGTGTGTCTGCCGCTGCCCAGTGCCCGCAGACTGGGCAGAAAGGGGCCAAAAGCGGTTTATCCACCACAGCTCAACTTCTGCTTGAAGGATAAATGAAGGCGGCTCTCAGGTCCACAGCAACTCAGTGACGCTGGGCGCAGTAGGCGATGTCCCCTGGGGAAAGGCCAGACAGTTCAGCAGAGCAGCAGCATCCCTGCCTGGAGGAGGCAGGATGGGCTGTTTCAGGAGCATCGCTGCTCGCCCACCCACTTCCAGGCATCTTTACTCATCCAAGGGAAACCACTGTTCTGGTAAGTGACTGCTCACTATTTCACTGCCCTTTCCCCCATGCCAGTTTTCTGGAATAAAGTCCCACAGAAACCCGCTGCCCCGATTTTCAGGTTCAGCTAAGCATCAAAAAGCAAATCTGCCACCGAGCCGGAGCACAATTTGGAGAGCTGCCGGCATGGCTGAGGACATCGTCTCCTAATTGCAGCAGGGTCACCTCTTGGGTTGCCTGCTCTGCCATCGGACCAAAACGGCTTTATCACGTTTTACTTTTGGTTTTAATCTTTCCATTTTGATCCCAAGGAGAGCAGCTGGGAGTTAATGAGTGGCATTCGTTTCCCAAACCCTGCCAGTGCCACAGCGGTGAAGGTGTAATTATCTCGAGCTGGACATTAACTTACATACGAGCCTGGTCTCGCTGCTTCGTTCTCTTGTTTTTATTGATCCTTTTCTTTTTCTTTTTTTCTTTTTTTTTTTTGACTTGTTCTTGCTTCCTCTTTTTAAAGACTTCTAAATTTATGGCCAGCTCAAAGAGAGCACTGCTGCTGTAATGAAAAAATACAGTGGTTTGGTGCTGTAACTTTCTGGCTGTTTTCTTGGGCCCTCGTTACGTTTGTTTTCATTTCAACACCATTTCCGCATAACGGTTGCAAACAATATTGTATTAGCCTTAATTTTGACCTTGCCGCAATTTCTACCAGAAAATTGTTTCAGCTCGGAAATGGCCAGATTTACTCTTCCAGCCGATGAAAATAAGTCTGCAAGGTTGGAAAAGAAGATGTCAAAAGCAGGCACTAAAGATCACTTTAAATGATAACAGTTGTACTTGAAGCAAAAATAATATACAAAGCTTTCATCTAGCAATTTTCATCCTTGGACAGCAAAGTGCTTTACAGCAGAGTTCACTGTCAGCAGCCCTGTTTTTAAAGGTGAGCAGAAAAATGGCTTTTGCTTTCTTTGCTGTGTTCCTCTACCCGAAACCAGCTTGTTAATCAGAGACTCGCCGGCTCTCCTGCTCCCCTAGGACATGCCCGTGCCCGCCTGGCTGAGCAAAGACATTCGCAGCGACTACGCCGCAGGACCTGTGGGGTCTGGTTACCGAGGCCAAAAAAGGTTTGCTCTTGCCTGACTAGCTGAATCCTCTTTTTTTTGTGGTTTTTTTTTTTTTTCTTCCCATTGAACATAGAAAGTNCGAAGGGGGTGGGGGGGAGGGTAAGGCAACTGCTTGGATTTTGCGCCATGTTGGCTCATCCTTATGTTGCAGAAGCGGCTGGAGCGAAGGTCTCGGTACCCCACCAAAACATGTCCCATACCCCCTGGTCCCCAGTTGTGCGGCCATACCATGGCATGGTCTGAGCCAAACATTGGCCCAGCAGAGGGCAAACCCTGATGATGGTGCAAACGCATCCTGAATGTCCCCAAACTCATCAGAGCAGCTCTGTGCGTAAAGAAGATGCATCACATAAGAGCAAGTACCAGGACCAGGTGCGGACAGCTGAGACTGGCTTCACCCCCAAGTTGGGCATCCCTCAGCTGCCACCATGTCTGAAGGCAAAACACTTCTCCCAGTATTGAACAGGGCAGCACCAACATGCCGAGGGGGGCTGAAATAAGACTCAAAATGCCCACCTCCTGCTCATTAGGACTTCATTCCGGGGGGGCATGGGGTGCTGTGGGGCTTTGCTGCAGCTCCCCGTGCAACACCCCAGGACACTTCACCTCTGTGGGTGAATGTGGCTTGTTAAATAAACCTCAGTGTCTCACATTAATAGTTCTGGAGAGCCTATTCCTTGTCTTTGTGTCCCTGGGGATGAGGACTAATTGGGATAAAACGCTCACTGCTGAGTTAAAGGTGCCAGTGCTGGGAGGTCTCTGTTGCCCCAGGGGCGGCTGCTCTTCACCCCAGAAACACCGGCTGCAAAATGCAGGTGCCTTTGAAGGTCCGATGCCTGGGACAACGCAGGCAGGGCACAGCCCTGCGCTGCTGCCCACCAGCTCCTACCTCCACACGTAGGTGCGGGGACCCACGGGGGACAGCGGGGACCCTCCTCACCCCCCGGCTTGGCCAGGCAGTGGCACAGGGTGCGTGGTGCCCTTAAAGCACCGACACCGAATGCCTGGCTGCCTGCTGGGGAGAGAAAGCTTGCTGTCAGGCACTTTCTCCCTATTTCTGAGCTGAACCGCGTGCTCATTTTAATCGAGTGGTTTTCCTAAGCGCTGCGGCAAGTGGGTGGGTTTTTCCTGAGCCGAGCGCTGCCTGATGGCACCGTGCCACCTACCCGCTGTTTTTTCTCACACCTGCCTTACACCCTTTCTGCAAAGTACCCGAGCAAGCCCTGAGAGGCACCAGAAATGCCCACTGAAATAGCTGCAAAGGGTCTGTCTTTAATCCCATCAGCTGGTCAAGAGGTTGCACCTCCAGCCGGGCTCGTGCTGGGCTTTACCTTTGCACCTCCTTACTGCTATGGAAATGCTGGCACCGCAGAGTTTGCTGCCGGGTAAAGCTCAGCAAGGAAATCATTCCTGCTGGAAGTTTAATTGCAGCCATTAAGCCTTTAATCTAACCATGGTCTGTATCTCTAAATGGCGATGCCGTCCCTGAAATACAGGCATACATCCACATACCTGCTCGCTGCTTGTTTAGCAGTGTGTTTACGGCTATTTTTAGTGAACCAGAAGCAGGTAGTTACAAACTTATTTGGTCNTGCAGCCGGCTGCCTCTGCCTGGTTTTCTGCTGTCGAGGCCTCGTCACCTGAACCCACATAGGACACAGATGTGCCACCACCACCACCGTCCCCTCCCTGCTGCTGCAGCCGAGTTCTGGCCCCAGCCCAGGGCCACTCTGCAGGGTGTACTGGAGTGTGCAGGTGAGTGGGAAAAGCCCATCAGTGTACGGTGCTCTGCTCTCTCTAATTAGCACAGACCAGCCTCGCCTGACCAAACTGCTCCCCTTCTTATGGCTGTGACAGTGGCTTCACCTAGCTGCCCCATCACACTGCATGTGGTCCCTCCAACGTGCTCACAGATGCTCACAGCAATTATCAATCCTAGGGCTCGGGATTAACACATGCTCCAGACTTTAATAGTAACGGGATGCACTGCATGGTGATAAAAAAAGGAGGACCAGCATGGGTCACCTGGTGGGGCTGGGGAAGAAGATGGTGGTGACCAGCATGGACTCGTTCGCCAACAGAGGCTGCCAGTATGACTGGGCTGCAAGTCCCTTCCTCTGGCTCCTTGTGGTGTACATCAGCAAGGAAAAGCCCAGGAGATCCCAGCAGAGCCCTCTGGAGCTGTGTGACAGGCACGAAGCCTCCCCACCGGGATGGACAGCTGCCAGAGACCCACCAGCTTCCCAGCCCACCTTAAGACCAGGGTTCAGGACTCTCACCTGTAAAGCAGAAAGAGCTTTTATTTTTGTCCAGCTGAGTTTAAATGAGCTGTCCTGCAAGAAAACAGATGCTTAGAAGTTACAGACAAACACAGATAAAGTGGGATACCCCCCAAAAAAATCTGCTTTCAAGAGAGACTTCATTTCATCTAGATGTCTTATTCCAGTAAAATCTTATCTGCAAGTTTCAGGGCTGCCTGGGAAATCTTGCTGCCTCACCAGGGAAAAGGATATTTAAAAAGGATTAAACCTGACAGTCTTATAACGAAAGTGTATTTTTAAGACATAAGCAAAGATTCAAGAGGAAAAGGTTAGTGGGCTGTTGAAAATGCAACTGCATTTAGGCTAATAAAGCCTAATTTCTAGTTAGATATTAACAGACTGAATGTGATGAGCCATGCTGACTGCTGGGCTGAGGTACCGATGAAGACAGGAAGATGCTGCAGCAGTGATGGGGAAGGAGGGGAGTCAGACACACACAGACCCTCCGCATTCTTTCAGCACAGACTCTCACTGGGCCACTCACCCCCACACGCCGCTGAGGTCCTGGGGGAGCAGCAAGCACGTTTTGGGGCAAACAACAGCAGGCTCATGAAAGCAGATGTTTAGAAAGTGTTGGCCGGTGTATTTGCACCCCAGAGCTGAGAAAAATTTTGACCTGAATTTAAAGTATATTAGACACCAAAGAGCCCACTTCTCCTTCTGGGTGGGAGGTCTTGTTCTTTACCCCATCCTACAGGAAAACTCTTGAATCGGTAAGGGCTCAGTTCACCCTAGAGCTACGGAGTAACGCAAATCAATCAAACACATCGGCTCCTTGGCCATTACAGCTTGCTCCAATTAGCTGCAGCTTTAAAACAGAGCAAGAAAGATATAAATTCTGTTTCACAAAGCTCCCATCTATATTTCTCCCCAAATATTGAAATGACATTTCTGCCCACTGAAAATAGGACCTTGGAAAAGACTCTCTGGATAGTTCATTTGCTGGAAAAAGAATTGACAGCCCAATTAATCTCACAGCATGTGACTTTTAAACCAGGGCTGTCAGCGTAGGCTCTCTGGGATGAGAGCAAGAGAGGCTGGATAAATATCACTAGACGCTGCTGTCCCAGAGACATCAAGCCTCTCCCCGGTGCCCTACACCATGCCCTGGTCTGCCCACCAGCCCCGAGGACGGCGTAACCACCCGGCAACCCCATGGGCTTCCCAGAGCTCAGTCCCGGCTCCATGTCCCTTAGTGCACAGCTGGTATGGACACGGCTGATGGGACGGGGACCAGTGTCCCTGACCCAAATCAGCTCCGAACTCACCTGGCACACTGCAGGCACCCAGCTGGGTGCGAGCCGTGCCATACAGTGCTGCACCATGCCGTGCCGCAGAGGCACCGGCGCTGGTGGCCAAAGCTGCCTTCCCACCCAGGGTGCCCACAGCCTGCAGCCAGCACAGAAAAGGCCCCCAAAAAAGGACAGCTCACACCGCCGCGCCTGGCACTGTGTCGGCCGTGCTTTGGGGAGGTGCGGGCAGAGGGAGGCGGTGACGGCTTTGCAGGCAGCTGGATGTGTCTGCAACCTTACTGGGTGCGAACACCTCCCACACAAATGGTCGGCTCAGCCTTTCAGTCCATTTTAGAGCATTAATTGGCTTGTTCCTCATTTTCGTTGTTATTATTCGCTTCCCTCAGGGTATCGAAACACCTCAGGCTATCAGCGCTGTTGTGGCAGCATCTTAAATCCTCTCTGACTCCTGCACTTAATCTTCGCCATGCAAAAGGCCTCAGCTGGGTATCGGTTTCCCTGGCCCCATCTCTGAAGTGCCAGAAGAAACAGCAGCGCTTTCAGGCGCCGTTTTCTTCCTGCTGCTGTCTCCTGCTCTGCAGCTTGAATACACCACACTGTCTTCTCCTAGCCTTGATCCCAAGGCCGGATTAATGGGATTAACTTCCAGCTTTCTTTTTACAACCTTTCTCCCAAGAGCTGACTTAAGTAACGTGCAGTGACATCCCTCAGCATCCCGGCGGGCACCGGTGTCCCCTTGCATCCTTCCCTCGCAGCAGTTTCCAGGCGGGAAGACGCCCCAGGAGGACAGGAAGGTCCAAAACCACAAACGCTGCCGAGGCAGGATCGCTGTGACCTGAGCCGTGTCAAGTGCCGTCGAGAGCCTGGCAATCGCTGGGAGCTGCCTGCTGCTCCCCCCGCCCCCCCCCTTCCCCGCCCGCAGTCTGTTTCTAAATTCACTGGGAAACGGAGCAGCTCATTCCAATGCAGACCGAAAATTCCCACCGCGGCCCACACCACGAACGAGTTAGACCTCTGCGCTGCCCCTAATGCCCGGGAAAATTGCTTTTCGACTCTGCGCTAACAAAAAGCAGCCGTGCATCTCTTACCAATATCGAGTCCGTTTGTAAAAACATGCTTTTGCTCCGCTCTAATTGCTTCAAATG
>VZSZ01006065.1:544805-615614 GCA_013398815.1 Ibidorhyncha struthersii | reverse complement strand
TGCATTACGCTCCCCCCCCCCCCTTCATTGTACCTCACCGACAGACGCTCTCCACCAGCTCGCTAAGTTTGCCCTCAACATCAATTAGATCTCAGTGCTCAGGTGGTGGAAAAGTGGCTGCCCTGCCCATCATACCTTGCTGGGATGCAAACGGGCTCAAACAGTTTTCCCGAACCCTTAATGCAGGCTGGCAGCAGGGGACCAGGAACCTACCACGCTGGGCAGAAGTCCTCTTCCAGCTTCACCAGGGGGTTAATTTAGGAAAGAGAGAGACCCGGCAGACCTTCTCTGCAAAGCAGGGATGCAGCCACCCTCCTTTGCTCACTCTCGGCTCCGAACCAGGGCTTTCGGTGCTGTTCCTGCAGCCTGAGGCTCAGCCTGGCTCTGCTCCCATCCCAGCAGGTTTCCAGGTACCTGGGGGATACCCAAAGTCTTGCAAGCTCCGGACAGCAAGGTGTCACTTCTGTGCTAACCTAGCACTTAGGGTGAAAAGCAGAATAAATAGTCTTACAAAGCTGGCACACTTAAACATGGTACAAGTTAGGCCATAACTCGCCTGACCTTGTATTTCACATCATTTCTAATGACATTTGTCATTAATAAGTAGCTTGTCACTTCCCTCTGCTCTCAGGCTGCCGCTGCAGAGCACAGGGCATCCCTTCTGCAGGCGTTTACACCTGGGAGACACTCCCCTTCCGTGGGCAATGTCACTGCTCCGGGTTTATTCCCTCTCTTGGCACAATTTTCCCGTGCAACATTTAGCAGCCAGCAAGGGACACAGGACTGATGGGACTATTTGGGATGGCCCTGTGCCACTGCGTCCGGGCCAACAAGCAGAGGGACTCACAGCTTCTCCAGGGACAGCACCACCAGGGATGGAGTGGGAATGCCGCCTCCTCGCCGCCCAGAGGAGAGCTGCCCTGGGCTCTGCTACGGAAGAGCCGTGCAAAGGGGAACGCTGAGGCTGCGGCACCAGCAGGGTTGGCACTGCTGGTGCGATGGTGCGGAAACCTCCGGGCTCTGGCCTGGTGCTGGTTGCTCCCCACGCCACAGCTCTCCATGTGTGCACATGCACGCACGCACGCACGCAGTCCTCCTGCCTGTCTCGGGAATCTGTCCATTGCCATGGAAACGGCGGTGACATCAGGCACTGCTAACGTTACTCCAATGACTAATTGCGTTACGGACGGCAAGCCAAATTACTGAAACAATTCCCAGGCCCCAGAGATCTGTACCTAACATCCCAGGAAAATGCCAAAACGTGTCTTTCACCTGCAGGGATGCCAGGCAGGGCCGGAAGAGGACAGCTGGGGACCCTCGCCTGGGCTGACCCTCGCCTGGGCTCACATGTGGGGCACAGAGGGGCTCTTTTGCCTCCAACCTGCTTTTACTTGGAATCCAAATTTTCTGAGGCTCCTTAAGAGCTGTTTTGTACTTGTTTAAGCAGGAGGAGATGCTGCACAGCCAGGACGGGAACCGGGGCACCCAGAGAGGGTGACCATGGACCGGTGGCATCTGCCTCTGCAAAAAACAGAGCCAGGCTTCTTTATTCCCCCCGCCCCAGCTTTGTTAATTTTAGCAATTTCCCCCAAACCCATAAGGGCAGCCCGGGCACCTTCCACCCTGTTGGCGCAGCAGGGAGGAGCATGGTACCCGGAGCCGTCCTACGGCGCAGTGAGTGTCCAAGCTGGGGGATGCTGTTATAATAATTATATTTCTTGAGATTTTAATCAGACTTCAGAACAAGGGAAAACTCTGGGGAGAAGGCACTTCACTACAACAGCTGATGCGAAAGGCAGTCAGGGCGTTAGCTATTAATCTATTTTGCTTTGAAATGACAACTACCATAAAAAGGACCCCAGTCAGAGGTAACTCACAGGACGGGACACTGAAACCCTCTCAGCAGACAGCATCTGTGTGCAGGGCTGACCACTTGTAGACTCCTTTCCTTGGTAATCTGCTGGATCCTGTAGCCATCTGAAAAAAAAAAAAAACCAACAGGCCTGCTCTGTTTGTTTATTCTTTTATATATTGCAATTCCCTTCCTTAAGATAACATGATAGCTTATTGCATCAGCAATTTATAACTCCTGGCTCCCTACAGCATCCTAGCTGTTTACAGCTCCGTATTATTTACTGCCTGATACTGAAATAAGAAACATTATGCAAATACGTTAAGGAATTATTCGGGCGCCCCAGAGGAAGCCTGAAACGCACCAGTGTTCACATCCCTCTAACATATTTAACTCTCCATTGCCCAACCTGCAGGCAGGGCAGTAGAGGTCCCTTGATTCCCGCAGCCCCCACGCTCCTGCCACATCCTCCTCCAGGCCCTTGAGGATGACGGGAGCAGGCGCTGACTGTGCGTAATCATGTTAATTACTGAAAAAACACTGATTTCACCCTTGCGCCACTCTAGGAAACATTAATTACAGCAGAAGGCACCGCTAACACAGAGGCGTTTCTCTCTGTGCCTGAGACCTTGGTGACGTCCAGCCACTGGGGAAGACGGGTGGCGCACCAGTGTTTAGGAATTATCGTGGTATGTTCTAACAGGGCTCCACAAATACGTTTAACACAGCAGCTCTACTCATAAATCCCTATCCAACACAAAAAGTTAGTTCCTCCCATGGTGATGTCCTTTAACTTAAGGACAGACCGGGCATTTTTTTTCCACCAACAAATAAAAAAAAATACATTATTTGTCCTTTTTTGTTTTGTTTTCTTTTCTACACAAAAGTGCACTTTCCCACACTTGACAGAAACATGGGTTTCCCCGTGGGCTGCTGAGGGCTTGGGCTTAGCCGGGGCAAAACGTTGGACTGAGGCTGACGATGACGGGGAGCCTGCATCAGCGCTTCCCCATTAATAGCCTCATTTAGGCAGCCGTCCCCCGAAGCGCCCATTAACACACATGAGAGAGTGCCTGGAGGTGAGAGCTTCACTAATCAAATGTGCTATTAAGATCCTAATCCATTTCATTAACCCGTTTCATTTGACACTTAGTGAGGCTCAGAGATGCTCTGTGTAACAGGGACAACTGCGCACGGCCAGTCCTGTGGAAAAATAATCCTTTTCATTAGACCCGTAATTCCCTTTTATCCGTTATTAGCTTATTTCTAAAGCCAAAGGGCACTGAGGAAGCGCAGCTCTGGCAGAGATGCCGTGGATTTTCCCTTCGTGTGTGTGTCACCACGCAGAGTGTAAGGCCGGGAGGGATGCACAGGCAGCAGCAATATCAGGGGAAAAAAAAAAAGAAAAGAAAACATAGTCCACTGAAAAATAGCCCACTCCATTATTTAATTACATATTACTGAACCGCATTTTGGGGATGTTATCTAGAAGACCCTCCACTGAATATTTTGGAGACTGAAACGATTAAGTACTTCAGCCCCATCTGAAATTATTTGTAATTTCTTTCTTCCTTTGATTGGCAGCTACATGAGATGATGGTCTCAAAGATCAGCAGAGAGGCGGGACGCGGAATTAAATACAGATTGTTCAGGAGGCTGATAAACCAGCAAGCTAAACTTGCACCAATGCATTAGGCAGATAGGCTGACACCACCTAATTTTCTGTACAGATTCTGTATCACCTCTTCAAAACAAATGAACAAGATGATGTGTGGCTCTGCCTGGGAACTGTACACAGCCGTGGGGATTTTGTGCTTGGGGAAAGGAGGTCTTAAGTTATCACATAAGCAGTTCTTAAGTTACCAAATAAGCATTCCTAAATATGTGGACTTCCTGCACTGAAACACACTTGAAACTGCATTAAACCCTCATACAACTAAAGAAACACTTTATGAAATAATAATTTTGTGAGTATAATATTCACCTCAAGGACTAGGTTGTGGCAGTTCTTCAGAAATAGCTGGGGAAAATCCCTACATCTCTCTGAAATGCTCTCAGTGAGCAAAGCTGAAACGGTTCAACCACGGACTTAGCAAGCTCCTACCTAAAAGTAACCTTCTCCCTGGATGTCTGAGGGCTATTTGGGAGCAGCCCCATGTGCCAGCAAGCCCTCCAGGCCATGTGCCGGCACTGAAACCTCCCCTGAGCTCACCCCAGAGTGTCGCTGCCGGCTGCTCCCTGGCAGGAGATGGGATGAGCTGGTCGCAGCCGGGCTGGGCAGCAGCTTGGTCCTCGCTGGGTCAGGCCGGCAGGGCATGAAGCAGGTAGATGCAGCCCTGGAGCACCCTGTACCATCCTCCCTTGGCCACGCAGCCCCCTTGGCAGGGCCTCCAGGTCTGCTCAGCTTCACCTTGCTCAAGAACATATCATTGCCCTCAGTCCAGGAAAACGGCACACACCTCAGTTTACCCCCCCGCCCCGGCAAGCAGCTCGTGAAAGGAGAGGAGCTACAGCCTGGGGATGTCCTCCTGGCTTTTTCTCACTGGGGTTGCTACTTGAGCCGGGGGAAACAGGGAGATGCCCCGTTCCCACAGCCTGAGGTGGCTATGGAGGGGATGAGCGGCAGACAGAGCATCTCTTAACAGCAGGACTCTTTGGGGGACTTGGGCCCTTTTGATAATTTATTAGCATACAGAGTCCCTGCAGCCAAAACAGCAAAATCCCTGTTTCTGCCTCTGTTCTAACCCATTTCTTTTGAGACAAACAATTTCTGAGCAACTGATGCAAAAAAATATTTTAAAAAGCATCTTTGCCCTTAGAAATTCAATCCCATCTGCTCCCTCAGCGTTGCCCGGGGCATTTGCCTCCCCCCGCTCCCCAAGCAGCCAGCAGAGGAAAGTCAGCTCCCACCCGTGCCCGCTGGGACCCCCGCGCTGCCGCTTCAAAGTGCTTTTGGAGGGGCTCCCCAGGAAGGCAGCTCCGCCACAGGCACCACAGTGCTCTGTAGGGTCCCCATCGGAAAAAGGGAGCTCAAAGCCAAATACCACATTGCCATGCTTGGGAAAATGGTGCCGAGAGAGGGGGGCAACCTGCAGCACCACTGGTGGGGAGGGCAGCTGGCTGGCATGGAGATGCCGGTGGGCCCCAGACCCACCAATGCACCCCAGGGCCAAGCGCATGTCTAGCCGGGGCTCGCGTTCGAGAGCGGCAGCAACCTGGGCAGTAATGCTGAGCTGTAGCTGAAACAGGAGGGAGTATCCCCCCCCAGCTCCTCGGTGCAGGCTCGGCGCGCCCCACATTAACTACTCATAGCACGGCTGTCTTACGCACCGCCAGGACAGCACCGGGAAACTTCAGCCACGGGTTGTCTCTTCAAGTGTACAAGAGATATTTTTTTAAAAAACAAAATGCACCATCATGTCCAAACAAAATTAAACACAGGCGAGGGAAAAATCTCTGCTGAGCTGTGAGACCATAAATCACTCCCTTTCCTATCCCTGCTGGCCGCAGAGGCTGGAGCGTGGCCATGGCTGGTGGGCAGAGGTGCGCTCTTGCAGAAAGCACGCTCTGCAACCCCCTGGGCTCTGCCATTGCCTCCCTGGGAAGTTTCCAAGCCCTGTGAGCCCATCCTGTCCCCATCCCCATTGCAGTTCCCAGGGGAGCGGCAGAGCCACGCACCCTTGCAGGGATGGCAGCTCGGGGTGACGCCGTCCCTCCCCGCTGCAGTCCTGCCCTTCCCATCCCGCAGCCCCCTCCTTCCCCACGGAACTTACAGCCCAAATTGTGGCCGTCTGACCTTCTGCGGCAACACCAGTTTGTGCCTGTGCTGTGCCATGAGCCTCCATCCCCTGCCCGGCCATGGCCACGGAGCCGGGAGGTGCAGACCCCGAGCGCGTCAATGAAAAGCTCTTCTTGATTTAGTGATATGAATTACAGCATGATATAAAGGCCTATTAAAGGCTGCTTTCTAGAACAAATGCTGCCCCAGTGGCTAATCAGCAGAATATTCCCTTCATTGAGAGACAAAATTAATATCGTTGTTTGGCAGACGCAATGATGCCAAGTAAATAACTTGCAATTGAGCTTTATTGTTATGAAGCCTTTTGTTGCTGGTCTTGGCCTCGAGAAGGTGGCAACGAAAAAGGGAGAATACAAATGGAAACCTGTAAGAGCCTGAAATAAATGCGTGGCGGGAACCTGCCGGGGAGCCGGGAATTAATAGGGGATGTCACCGCACAGGGTGCAGCCTGGCCACGCCGCCCTGTCCCCCATGGTGGCAGCCAGCAGGCAGGGGGACGGGCACGCAGCCTCAGCCAGGACACCTCCCCCAGCCCCACAGGCAGCCTCGACCCTCGGCTGTGGGCTTTACGGCGTATTTTCATTTTTAGAAGGGGTTCGGTAAAGAGAGAAGATGCTATGTCAGCGCCACGAAAGCTGGCATTAATCAAGGGTGATATAGCGTGGTCTCCTCGCGGGTGGTTAGCATTATAAAATACATATTAGCATTTTTAATATTAATCAAAAAATCCTTTAAAAGAAGCTAATTAGAAAGCTCATTTACTTAGAGGACCGAAATGAATTAATACTACGTCTCAGGGCCATGAAGCATTCGCACAGAGTGAACTTCCCCGGGCTCACGGCTCGTCCACACCTCAGACGTCCAGGTTCTTCCCACACCCCACTCAGGACCCTCTCCTCCCGGCTCAGGTTGGGGGCTAATCCTGTTCCAGGAGTCACAAACCATCTCGTGCCAAACAGCGGATGAACTGCGCTTCGGAGCTCACCATCAGCCTAAGCCTTCTCCCAGCTCCTGCTGGGCCCCGTGGCCGGAGCAGGAGTTTTACGGCATTAACCCCGGAGAAGCCCGGTCATTACAGGGGCCCGATGCTGTCGAGTGATGGGGCTGCGATCGCAAGAGGCGGCGATTTCCGTGCTTACGGAAAATATACAGGCTTCTACCTGCCTCCCATCCCTCCCCGACAAGGGACGCACGGGGGCTGCGGCAACAGCAGAACGGGGGGCTGGGAGACCCCCCAGCTCCCCCGCTACGCTCCATGGCCAACCTGATCCAACAGGGAGCCTTCACGTAAAACCATCCGGAGAAAAAC
Organism: Ibidorhyncha struthersii; assembly: GCA_013398815.1. Lineage (NCBI taxonomy): Eukaryota > Metazoa > Chordata > Aves > Charadriiformes > Charadriidae > Ibidorhyncha > Ibidorhyncha struthersii. The sequence continues at coordinate 608,654 of VZSZ01006065.1, read as the reverse complement.
TCTGCCTGCCCCCTTTCCATGGCCAGACCCCTTGTGCCCTGCATCCTCCTGGGACCTGGCCGTTAGCGCAACCCCTGCTCCCATCAGCGGACAGCCCAGGGAAGCTGCAAATCCCACGCGGAAAACAAAAGGCAGGCATGATTAAGCAAAACCCGTTACTTGCTCCCCAAGTGCTGGGGAAGACTTTGCCAGCTGAGCGGTTGGAATAGCGGCAAACACGAGCTTTTTACCTTGGGTTTGAGTTTGTAACACGGAGGGTATTTGGTGGCTCCTGCAAGACAAGCCCAAGGGCAGCGAAGAGTCCTGCCACGCCGGCTCACCCCCCGCATCCCGCTCCCTCCTGGCGCTCCGGTTGTGCTCCACTGAGCCATTCAGTCCTTCCAGAGGTTTCACAGCTCCCCTCCCTCCAGAGCGGCCGTGGGCTGCTGCAAGGCAAAGGAGGCGTCTTGCAAAACAACCAGGCTGCATTAATAAGGTCAGACGGGAGAAGAAGAGCGTTCGTTAGTGGGGGCTGAGCACCTGCTTTGACATCTACCCTAGCGAATTCCTTGTTTGCTTGTCTTTGAGGCAGTCAGCCACGCTAGGAAACTAAGGCTCAAACATTTCTTAGCCACGCTTAATGCTAAATCAAAGCATGAGCCACCAAGAGAGCACGGCTCCCTCCCAGCCTGGTTGCCCACCCGGACCAGCCTGGCTGCCGGGGCCGTGCCTCTGCCCTCCCTCCCTGCTGCCCGTTTCAGCCCCCAGGAGCCGCAGGGGGTGGCTTTCCCCAGCTGCTGGGGGCTGCCCGAGGCACAGACATCTACCCCGGCATCCTGCAGGACTGAAGAGATGTCAGCCCTCTGCCCCCCACTTTAAAAGGGTCAGACAAATGAGAGCCAAGGGGCAAGGACAGGTTAAACTCGGGGTAACTTGACTAACTTACAGGCTTGCAAAGTGCTTGCGCTCCCTTTACTCGTGTTTACTGTCCAGATGTACCTGCACAAGGAGTATTTCTTGGCGAGCAAAGGGCTCTCCAGCCCTGCAGAAGAAAGCAAAGCAGAGGGACTGCACACAGACCCTAAGATTCATGCTGGGAAATACGGTGGCACAGTTGACAGCGAAGGTGCCCAAGTGCTGCAGCTCCTTGGCACGGCTGCCTTGTCACTGGGGACGATGGCGCGAGACTGGCAGAGTCGTTCCTACGCGTGAAGCCCAGGGGACTCAGAAGCTCTGGGCTGGGACAGGCATCACCAGCCTGGGCCAGGAGCGTACACTTACACAAGACTGGATGCTTGCACAGTCCCCAGGGGCTGCGCACCTCCACTTTCCTTGTCATCCATTTCAGAGCCGCTGGGGAACAAAACCTAGGGAGAGGGACGGGGCTCTGGCCCCAGCGCGGCGGCTGGGACACACAGCAGGTACGAGAGAGCTGCGAGCAGTTGGCTCCAGGAGGCGAAGGGTGAGCGTGAGAGACCCACGGCTCCGGCTGCAGGTGGCTGAGGGGCAGAAGCAAGGAAGCAGGATCATCAGGCATGTGTTAACTCCCACCCAGCGTGCACCCTGCTGCCGTAAACACACACACACACACGCTCACACCAACTGCTACCAGCTCGTCCTTCCGCAGGGGCTGGTGGAGGAATCCCACGGGGAACCCAAAACACTCTATGCTGGAAATCACTACTCCCAGCAGCTCTTATTTTTAAACGTAGGTTGCAGCCCTTATTTACCAGCAGGCGCAGTGTTGTCAGGAGTGGTGACGGCGGACGCCTTGCTTGCCTTTTTGCAAAGTAAACCTCCTGTTTTGACTGCAAGCTGATTGATGCTCAGTTATTTGGGGAGGAGTATTGCTTGCTACACAGCACAAGCCACAGTTATCAGCCAATTAAGTATTTATGGCCAATTCCGTTTTCCTTGCAAGATGTTTGGAAAGCAAGCACTGGTTACAGCAGCGAAATGGGTTAAACTGTGCTCTTCTATAAACAGCTCCAAGCCGGCCTACCAGAAACGACAGACGCAGAAGTCCTGTAAAAGCTTCTCTTAAGGCTTGGAAGCAATCCATCACCAGCGAGAGCGTGGTTTAAGCACTGCAGCAGTAACTTAGCCTGTCTTCAGTGAAGCATTACCAGAGCATGAAGCAAAAGGCCATGGGGTCCCGGCCCCACAAGAAAAGGGTTAGCTGCTATGGGGGCTTCCTACGGACTGGCTTTGCCGTGAGCTCTCACCAGGTGAACATCTGGGACAGCTCTTTCCTGCCTGATCCTTGTCAGGTGCACCCCATGACCACCTGCAGCATCTCTGGCGGGTGCTGATTTAACCCTGGTTTCCTGCTTTTCCAGCGTGGGCCATCACCTCCAATATGCTCCTGTCTTCCCAAGATCACTCAGAAACCCTGGATCCAAACCCAAACCAAACTAACTCCCTTTAGGATGCACCAACAGGGAGAACTGCTGTTGTAGCCCCTTCAAAAAAACAAAACCCAAACCAAACCCTGCTGCCTATTCCAGATGTTAGGGCAGCATCCCCACCACCCTTCCCCCACCACTTGAATTTAGCGACCAGTTGCACTCCCAGCTCCTCCAGCTGATACCCACCTACCCTTTTCTGTTGAACTCCATCAACAATTTTAAGGGCAGACTCCTGCTTCCACAACCGGCCTGGTGATACGGCAAAGGACAAGCCACTTAACAGCTTGTACCTTTGCTTTTCGGTCCGTAGCGGGTTGTTTACAACACTCTCCAATTTCTGTGAAGTAATACTTAACATTTACCGAGCATGCTTGAGCCCATGGATGACAAGTACCGCTCGAGTCATCTTCCGCCTGTCACAGCACCCGCCAGAGCCCAACCAGTCATTTGGTTGCTGGTTGCCACGTGTCTCCTGGAGCAGCCATTCCCCCTTCAACAGCATCTTCGACTGCTGACATGGGGCCAAGCCCCCGGTGACCGAGAAGGTCATTGCAACCTTTAAAACCAGTGGGCTACCAGTGGGGTGAGAGAAGTCAGCCTAAACAAGGACTGGAGAACACTTCAAATGCCACAGTAATGGTGTGAGGTGACGAACACCTACCTGTTCCTAGGTTATTGTTGTAACCACGGGACAGCGCGACTGCCATCACCCCTTTCACTTTCCTGCCTTCACTGCAGCTGGTGTTAATCCAGGGGTGAGATTTTCTTAAACTTTTAAGTGGCGTTTATCATACAGCACCTCCCAGCAGCACTAGATAGAGCTGACGCCTCACCGAGCTCACGAGGAGCTGTATTTCAGATGCACCGGTATGCCTCAAAAGCAATCAAAAGCTGTGACCAGTCACCGAGGCATGACCGCAGCTCAGTACCTTTGTGCCCCACGCCTGCGGAGGTGCTGGGATTTTTAAAAGGCAGCCTTCACAGGAAAATCACCCTCCAAAATTTGGTGTGTGAGAGCATCAAGCCTTTAAAGTACCTCCTGCTTTGTGCTCTCCGTGCTGGTGCTGAGAAGAGGTATTGGTTTTAAAAACCACTGCCTGCTCACCTTCAGCGGGGGCTGCAAAATATCTGCTCAGGTTTAAACAGTTAATTGGTACCCAGAACAAAAGGTAGTGGGAAATTGGTGCCGGAAAATAAAAACTGCACTTGCCTGTGGTCTTCACATGAGGTGTCTCAGGTGTGCAATGCCAGCACAGCACCATGGTTGGAAAGGTGAGCTTCTTTTAAGCTGCTTTCAGCCATAACCCCTCTCGATGTACACGCCAGGACAAGCAGCTCCAGCTCCAACCCACCGGCTCTCCTGACAGCTTCCCATTCATAGGACGGCCACCTCAGTACAGTGATTTGTGCCGTGCAGTAAATGCTGCTGTCTGCAATTCACCGTAAGCACTTTTATACTTCACACACACACACACACACATATACACAGACACACTGAGGGCCATCACTTTCACATTTCACCAGAGAGAAAAATTAGTCTTCAGGGTCAAGCAGGGGAAAGGCGCTGCCAGTTGTGGTCTCTGATGAAACGGGATCCTTGGACAAACACTGAAGCACACTGCACTAAGTGCTGCGCGGTGACAAATATTGTGGTACTAGGAAATGAGTCATCCCACGAATGACTACTGTCAGTTTAAGTGGACGGCAGCATAAGACATGGTGGTATTCAGCATTAAACCAATCCTGATAAGCCACAGCAAGGCATGAGCTAGACCTGCACTTGAATCTCAGTGCTCTCGCCACACTCAAGAATATTTGCCCACTCCTCTCTGCTGAAAATCCCAGAACAAAAAATCTTTTGAGGGCAATGTTTTAAACCTAAATGTGATGCAGTATGAAAATTCCCTGTATAAAAGCTGAAGGAGGATATAAAATGCTCAGAGAGAGATAAACAGGTGCTGCCACTCTTGTTAGTTCTAGGATATACTGTTTCTTTCCCATTCATGAGTAATTTTCTGTGAAACCTGTGTCTGAGTAAGTCCTCTTGTGCATTGAATTTCAGCAGCCCTGGAGCCAATATCCTCCCAAAGTTGTTCCAGCTTGAAACAGTTCAGTGCTTGGTACCCTGCACCTACAGCGATGGTTGGAAAAGCAGAGCGGTGTGGATTGGCTTTTTAAGGACAGGGCTACTCTTCCAGGAGCAGCAGCCTGGGGCCACCTGCCCCAGAAACAGAGCTCAGTAGCCCTCTGGGGTTTTCTGCACCAGGACTGTGTTTGTCACCCCTAGAGCCAGCTGACAGCAGGCACGCTGGTTGTGACTGACAGCCTTGGTCAACACATGCCAACACCCCGCTCCGAGGGGCTCTCCCATCTGTGTAAGGCTGACTGGAGCTGAGGTCTCTAGCTCAGAATTGGGCACTTCCCACCAGCCTCGCTTGGTCCTCGGAGAAGCCACCAGGTTCACACAGAGGAAAGGCTGTCTGAAACTTGGCCTGTATTAAACTGAGCTTGTGTACTCCTGGCTCGCCAGCAATGATGCGTTCAAGCAGGTGAAACCAGGGCAAACCAGTCCTCCCCGTGTGTGGTTCTCCACTGACCTTCTCATTGCCACTCACTTCTGTAAAACCTCCATGGGAACCAATACCGGTGGTGTAGATGAGCAGGGTCTGGAAGCATCTGAAGTTTATTTGGTGCAGCAGAAACGGGGAGACCTGAGCCTTGTCCACCCACTCCCACCTGTACATCGTCTCCCTGCAGAGCAGCAACCGTACTGATGTCTGGAAAGAGGTCCTTAAAGGTTCCTCACGTTTGGCTGCTGAGTGAGCCAAGAGCGGCTGGTAATCAGCGACACCACCAAGCTGGGGCAGTAGACAGAAATCCAGACGGAGGAAAGCCCGTTGCTCACAGCAATTCACAAATGAAAAGCAAACTGCTTTTTTAAAATTTATTTATTGCTGAAAGTGTACAACTAGAATATAAAAATATTCCTTGGTGAAAGCAAAACAGAAAAGGGTAGGAAATGAATGCCAAGTGAAAAACATTTGCGTGTTCCAGGGGAAGAAGCATCCAGAGACAGAGCTTGGAGACTTCTCAAGCTTGGAAGTTAAGGTCATATTTCTATTTCACAGAAACTTCCTATAGCAGATCCAGAAGTTATCTCATTGTGACTCATAACTCGGTGGAATGGGTTTCTAGTTTGTTCTCTTTGAGAACCCAATTACTTCAAGTGCATCACACCAGTAAATGAAGCCAGTGTAGTGCTTTATTTATTATTAGGCATTTGTTTTTCCTTATGGTGACTGCATTATAGCTGCCACAAATATGCAAACCAGCTGAATTAAAACAGCACACTTCCTTGAACACTTCCAAGCTCTCTAAACCTCAGTATTTTGCATGTTCTCCAATACCTGGATTATTCTAATGAACTCTTCCATTTGCTTGAAAATATTGAGTGCAATTAGTACTTCAATGCGCAGCCTCCAAGTATGCTGTGCCTAGCAGCTGAGTGCTGTAAAAGAGCCCAGTGCTTGGCAGAAGAACTAGAAATCCAAAAGATAAAAGGGAGATTTACGCACGTTCCCACCAAGGCCTGCTGCAGAATTTAATTGGCAAGGTTAGCAATAAAGGGGCTGCAGAGAGAATCACCAAGGTTATGGCCCCAGTGCAAGTCACAAAGCAGTAACAAGTTATGATTCCCAGGCTTAAAAATTAGAAATTACATTTGGTTCCTCACCTCGCACTCCCCCATGCCACAGTGCGCAATGTGCTCTGATCAAGTCAGTCTATTTCTTTGCTCTTCTCAGTCCAGCTTTATCTCTTCAAGGGGAGATACAAATCACTCCATCCAACCTTTCTGCAATTTCAGCCAGCCTCTGCCTGCACTCTTCCTGCAGCTGCTTCAGCTCTCTCGCCAGGCTGGCCTCTCTCATCTGCAGTTCTCTGATCACCTCTGTAGCACTGACAGCTGAAACAGGCTCCTTGGATACAGACCTATCGAAGCCCGTTTTGCTGGCAGGATGTTTGCTTCTGAACACCAGTCTGCACGAACCGTGCATTTTATTTTTTTTTGGAGCACAAAGGCATGTAAGATCGAGCAGTTTTAGTTCAACGCTTTCCTGTATCTTCCTAGCAGCGGCAGACAACCCCTCCTTCTGTAGTTCTTCCTCTCTTGTTTTCACCTGTAGAGAGAAGAAAAAAAGGGTAAGGAAAAAAAAAAAAAAAAAGATTATGGTAGATTTCTGTGAAAAAAAATCCTCCCAACAGGAAACAACACAAAATGTCATGTTTAGACTAGGACGTACCAAAGAGAAGAGAGCCAACTGTGAATGTAAACCTACGTGCGTGGCAGTGAAAACTGAATTATGTTAACACGTGCTTTCTATCAGGTATCAGCCTCAGTGACCAAAAAGCTGCCTGTAGTAATTTGTTTGCAGATTCACAGCCTAAAAGCCCCTCCACTGATGACTAATACACAAGGGCTCTGCATGCTTCCCTCTTACCAGGGAGTGGGAGGTTTGACTTCAGAGCAAAACACACGGAGCAAAAAAGGAGACCCAGCAGAGTGACCTTCATCACCGTTGTGCTTTAAGCCACTACGTTGTCATAACAGATTAATTGCCTCATGACTAATAGTATTAATTCAGTTTGCAAATGCTTTCTGCACTTGGCAAGGCTAAAAAGTAGGGACAACAACTGTAAGCTAGAAATTCCTTCATTCTCAATTCTCATTATGGGGTAAAAAATAGGAAAAAGAAAATAATAGAGCAGAGACAAAAAAAGTAGAGGCTAAGACCAAAATGAATACCAGGCAGCACACTTTCACTGAAGACAGGCCCAATAAAACAAAGCTTTTCCTGTGACAGAATCAGTCTGGATGATAAAAGCAATTGTATATACTGGGATTTCTCCAAAGCATTTGATTTAATGTTCTCTAACAATTTGATTTGAAGAACTTGCAAGATGGTAATTGCCTTGCCAATTTTACTAGTGGATTAAACATGAATTCAGTGACTCGTCTCAAAATGTAGTTGTCAGTGGGGAAACATCTGTAAGAAGAGGTACCCTGCGCTAAGGCCCTCAGGGAAACGGTTCTTGGTCCAATGGCACTTTCTGTTTCTGCCACGGCAACAAGCTGCCAAATCAGCTCAGCCAAAAAGCAGCAAAGTTTCAGAAAAGTGATGCTGCCTCTGCAACCTGCACAAGTCCCAGAGCTCTCCTGGAACCTGTCCGCAGTTCTGGAGTTCACGCTTCAAAAAACACAGGGAAACAGAGAGTAGGGTTCAAAGGCGGGTCACCCATGAGTCACAGCCCAGAAAACAAGCCGAATAATATGAAACTTCAAGAGCTCAAACTATTCCATTCATGGAGAGAAATATATAATTTGGTTTAGATCCTAAAAGAAAGTGGTGAGAGACCAGACTTTGCTGACAAAGCCATAGGAAGATCAAATGGATGAAAATTTGAGTTAGATACTCAGCTTCAGAATAAAACATTGCTTCCTACTGTGCGGATAATAAACCATGAAATGCTTCATCACAGCTCCAGGGATGAATCCTTTGGCCAAAGCTCATCTCAGGTCAAGCTCAGTGCTAATGATACCCCCTTCCAGCCTTGAAGCTGATCTGCAGCCCCTCCCTTCCCTGGCCACGGGTGAAGCTGAACAACTCCTTGGGGTTTTAAATCTGCAGATCTGCATTAAGATATTGGTATCTCACATATTAGCGCTTTGACCAGTTCCCTGTAAAGTCAGGGATGTTTTGGCATCTCCCTGAAGCACCAGAGATCAGTCAGAGCTCAAAGCAGCACCAGCTGCAAGGACAAGAGTCCTAAGGTAGCAAAGATCCCCCTCGCCTTTGCCACTGCCAAGCTACAACCGCTCAGGGTCAAATCAGCTGCTGTATCTGGAGACAAAAGATTTTTTTTCCATAGATCGGTAGGGAAGGTTTTATTACTGAAACAAATTCAGAAGCTTTTGACATGCAGGGGCTCAGATTACATTCTCATACGGTGAGAAACACCGCAGGCCTGAGGGCTGAAGTCACAGTTAAACTCCCCACTGACGCCAACTTCACCAGGGCTTCACTCACTGTTCCCAAGTCTTTCATCAGAGTATCTTCATGTGTTTTGCAGCCAAGTAATTAATCCCCTCCACAGTTATCCCCCCCAACCCTACTCAAAAAAGATGAAGAAAATAAATCAAATCAGAAAAGTAAATACTTCCTAACACCTTAAAGGCTTTACCAATGCAGAACCATCTGTTAAAGGAGACCTCTTGTTGATTAAGGCATTTGAATAGACAGAGTCGAAGCCAAGAGACGTCTATCTTTGCCCTTCTCCAAAAACCAAGGCGCCCTCTGTATCATAATCCCCAAGGAACCCCAGGACATCTCTTGCTGTTGGCTAAAAGAAGATCTGAGGTCCAGTTCTCTAAACACCACTTTAGAAGACACAAAACTGGAAAAATAAATTCAGTGTTATCTGGTCTCCCCACTGCCAATGAATAAATGGAAAATGATGTTTGCACAAAGTGGATTTAATGCTGAAATCCAGGATGGGAAAAATTTCCCATTACTTACAAAGAACAAAATCACTCAGCAAACAGAGCCCACCAAATGTTATTTATTTTTTTGCATTAAACTCGGGCAGAATACTAGTAGGGCTGTATAAAAGGATTCCTAATGAAACATAGGTTTTCATACTCTCCACCAGCCAAAATTGGAGAATTTTATTATCCATTGTGCAAGGCACATGATGGAAGAGCATGCTCCTCTCAGCACTAAGTGCATTGAGTTCTAACTCATAGCAAGGGCAGGAATAGGAATTACTATACTGAAGCAGGAACAGCTGTAAGGACAAGGACAACAGCCTTACAGTTAGGCAGTCAGGGAAGCAGAAGTATAACAAATTCTGACATGCAAGTATCAGAAGGGCACCGCACGTGTTATCTTCTGTAAAGAGGACCAATATTTCCTGGGACAATATTAGATAAATTTTACAGGGGAAATTTTCAAACTAATGAATATGAAATAAGAGAAGTTTAGCACAGCACTATTTATTTTGTATCAGCACAATCTGGAGTTGGAAAGCCAGCTCTTTTTAGCTGGTTAGCTAGAGTTCTTTTTTGCACTGCTCTTCCTGGTAAGCTCTGTAACCACATGTATGTCCAACAAATACTCTTGCTGCGGTTTGTAGATTTCAATAGCTAAAAATCTCTGAGGGTTACCTTCAAGTAATATTCTTTACTCTTCACATCCTGAACGCTTGTGAAAGTACCCAATAACCTCCTTGTGTATGGTTAATTGATGCTCTTTAACGGCTTGCTGTCTCCCATTAGTCAGCACACAATGATTATTCTACACTGCAAAACAATCTCAGCAGACCACTTTGTATTAAACAAACATATTGTAAAAGATTAGGAGCCTCAGCATTTTGTGTCTGCCCGTCTCTATCCCACAGCTCTGCCTTTCAGTCTCAATCTACCAGCTGGAAGTTGAATTCCCAATTAGGTATGTAGTGCTGTCTGACAACTGCTGTACATCCTCTCCGAATAAATACAACAACATGATAAGAATTGTTTCCACTTCTACAGAATCAACCTCATCCCAAAGGGACCCGGTGCATTTTGAGAAAAGCCACGCCAAACGTAGAGGGAATCCGCTGATGAGGAATCAGCATCTTCAAACCGACACATATCCCAGTCTGGGGCGAGTACCAATCTGGTTAGCTGTTCACAACAGCACAACAGAACAGTCACTCACAGACACTGTAAATGAGTCCACAAAGCGTGCTGTCCCTCCGCACGCTCCAGGGTCAACGTACCCTACCAGGTTTCACACTCCCAAGACCACAATCAGCTAGCAGGAACCTTCCATGGTACGCAAGTGTCCTCCCCAGCCCTATGACAGCTGCAGATGGACAGATGCCATGAACATATACCAAGGCAAGTAGTCCTGCTGGATTCGTTCTAGTTCTTCACCTCATCATGTCACCAACCACTGTTTGGGACAGGGTAGTGGCCAAACTGCCCTGAGTGCTCCTAGATAGTTTCCTTTAAAATAACTTGTTTTCCAAAAAAACACCGCAAGTTTTTGAAAGGTATTAAAAACTAAATGCTAAAGGGAAAACTAATAATTTTCATGTTCTAAGGAGAAGTCAACGAGCTAGCGTAGTTGCAGATAGGAGTACTGCATCTTAGATTACAGACTGAAAAGGGACTGAAGTGACAGGCAGCCTGTGCTGCCCTTCCCAAACCTGGCACAGTACAAAGGTGTGCACAGACACTACTGCCAGATTCACATGCAGGAATATGCACAGGAATAAGCATGAGAATAAACAGATCTCTTTCAACATCAGCTGGAGGGTGGGCAGGGACGGGTGGCCTCTAGTTCCTGGCATGGTGGAATTAAACCAGGTGGGACATCCATCAGGCGTGGAAAGGATTTCCCATCTTCCCAGGGACAGTGCCGTGACTGATGGTGCGTTTCAAAAAATGTTCAGGCTGAGGTCTGATTGAGGAAAATGGCCAAGCCAAAAAAAGAAAAGGGTGGGCCAGTCCAGAGTTGGAAAGGGGCAGTGAGGTGAGGCGCATCCAAAAAAACAGGCTGAGCAGAAGGCTTGGCTCAGTCTCCACCATGGTAGATTAACTTACGGACTGATGCACCGGAGAGACCTCAAGCCTGCAAATACCTACACACAATTAACTTCCCCAGTACTTCCTCAGCCCTCCCTTCTCTGAAATTTCTTCTAACCTAAGGTACAGAGACATCTATCTCAGCAATTTTCAGTCCTGGGAGTCTTCTGGCTTTGAATAAATTTTATAGCGATGAGTTCAGTGGGCAAATCATGGAAAAGGCAATGTACCACACATTTTAAATGAGCTATCCTCCAGTTTCTTTGCATGTTCCACTGTTTTGAGGCCAGAACAGTAATACCCACATTCACCTCCTCTGGAGGTGTGCCATTTGTCATGTGGACAGTACCAGTCTTTCAGTTGCCCATCTTGTGGAGGTCTACTTCTATCAACTGCTTAGATGACCTACACATTTAGCTCATTTGATAGCTCCTCAAAGAGGAGACCTTCCAGCCCTTCACAATTACTGCTGTGACTTCCTCAGCGCCCTCACATTTGCCTGCACCTTGCTGGTAATGAGCTTCCCAGAGCTCTGTGTCTCATTCCATGTGGCTCAGAAATATCCCCGAGAGGCTGATCTGTCTCAGAGTTTTAACAGCTCGCTAATGAAAAGTGCAGCAAAAACGATGCACAAAATGGCTCTTTTTCTGCTAAGAAGCAAACTGGATGCGAACTTGTTTGGAGAGAATTTTACCAACATACAAGACATCCCAAAGAGATGCTAAGAGATCTAGATAACCACCTCATGTTATTTAAATCATTTCCAGTAATGACCTAACAAAAGTGACAATCTTCCAAATGCTGCAAGTCAACGTTACAGCTTGTTAAAACTTCACATGGCAACCTGAAAGCTTCAGAAAGCAAATGAACACTCTGCCTCTCAATTACATACTTGAATGAAGCCACTAGCTAGACATGAAGTTTAAAATGCAGCAGCAATGAAAGGTCTAAACACCTATTTCAAGGAAGAGGGTGGGGGGAGGCAGAGGAGCGTTGCTATTTTGTGATCGCATTGTTGGCAGCTTCGAGGAAGGACCAGCAAACCAAATTGGTTGGAGCTCCTTTTGAAGTGGATGAGAAAGACCAGAATTATGTCATTATTTTTAAATCACAATCTCTTCAAATTATTCTAGGAGTTTTGCAGAAATGGCTACAACAGCAGCATTGTTCAGAAAAACAAACTGCACAAGCCTAGAAATGGCACATTTTCTGCCTCCAGTTCTAGCTGTCCACTCATTCTCTTCTGTATTGCTCTTATGAATAGGGAGAAGACCCCATATGCATACAGCGTGAAATACAAATTATTCTTGCCATTTTGTACAGGTACTACAAACCACGATGCCTGCCTTTGCTGGAAAACGCAGCGCAGCCTGCTCCTTTGTGCTCCAAGTCACAAGAAACAAACAGAAAAATCTCAGATCTTTTTGGGTTGGCGGGTGAAAGGAAATCAGGAAATACGAGCGGATGCAATACCCAAGCCACCAAGTCATACTGCCTTTGCTATAAGGGTATAATCACTCCACACCTTTCATACATTCATGAAGTTCCTCTGAAAACACCAAAGAGCATTTGACTTGCAGAATTTTTTATTCCTAAAGGAAGCTCGTTTCCGAGCTTTATTTTAAAGCTATCACATCGAAGATGGCCCCCTGTACCTGGGGAGTTGAAGAGGGTGAAGTGAAGTATTACAAGCTTGGAAATATATCATTAATGAGGGGCCAGGTTGCAGAAATAGAAAAGACCTGCCAAGCCGGCCAGTGCAGTCCCCTGCCTGGCTCTGAACGGCTCCCCAGTACGTCGCAATATCCCAAGTATGGGCACTGAGATACATTCCCCAGGTTAGAGGAGCTGCCCAGAGCTCTCAGTCTCCATGTACATTGAGCAGACTCTCATTCAACAGACAAGCATTAATTATAGAGAAAGATCTATAAGTAAAAAATGAAAATGGGATAAGCACAGAGATATTGGCATCGCTCAGAGACTGCCAGCATGGATGCCACGCAGAAATTCTCACAGCTGAGTGCTGGAAACCAGGCACGGCAAATTAAAACTAGTTTAGGAGTTTCCCATTTCCAGACTGGAATGCACATCAGTCCAGGGGTTGAACCTTGCAAACACTTGTCTTTAATCAGCAAAAGCCTGAATAGCACTTTATCATTATTTAGACCTTTTGCTGTCTTACAGTTTCTGTCGAGTGTTTATTCCACCACTCCCTCCCACCTGCCGAGAAAAACCTCGCAGAGCTGCAATCCCAGCTGACAGTCTATCTGGGATACAGAAAACAGGATACAGAAGGATTTGCAGACTACTTTTAAGAAAGCCCTATTTGTCAGCACTGAAAAAACAGCACCAAGTACAAAAGGAAAGAGAGCAAAAGGAAGTAATAAGCAAAAGTATCAATAACATAGAAGAGGGAAGAGCAGAGTCCGCTGTAAGCACAGCAGAAAGATCTGCAAGTATTAAATAAAAGTGAAGTACTAAATAAAAGTGGAATACAATAAAAATAGTCCCAGGGATGACAATTCCCGCCCACAACCTCTTTGTGCTCCTATACAAGAATCTCCTGGCTATACAATACACATTCTGCACCTTGCTGCACACAGAGCAGCACCGAAAAATGTGCACCATGGTCTGTCTGTGAAAGAAGATACCCAAGCAGAGATCATCTCAAACATCAATAGAGGTAACAAGAACTGAGCAAGCCAACACCGTTGCTCTCCACGTTTGTCACTGTTTTCTGTACAGAACAGAACAGTTATGAATAACCCAAGTGTTTTGTGTGCTTGCATGTCCCCGAAGGCATAAAAATAACATATTTTTCACGCATAATTACAGTGAGGGCTTTACGTTTCTTTAAATTTGGCTAGGGGGGCAGGTTTTTTTAACAAAAATGTTTGCTTTCGTTTTTTTTGAACAATCATGGTTAAGTGTATGACCAGTACTTTCCTTCCTTAGCTATAGACAGTGACTCATTCAGCCTCAGAGAAGCAGAGAAAGGCACCATTTCAAGGGATGCTGTGAATGCATAAATGATGGAAAATCAAATCCTGTAGCTCCTACTTCTGGGAAAAATTACGGACTGGGAGGGGGCAGGACTCTGAAGAGCTTATGAAGTTCAAATGTTTGCTGAACAGTGACTTCCAAGAAAATCAGACCCCCAACCTTCAGAAAGACATCTAAAGGCATTTGCTGCTTATACAAAAAATGCCACAAGTAAAAGCAAAAGCAATATCTGCAATCAGCTGTTCTGGAAACATTACAACACTGAGTAAGCAGGTGTTTTACTATAAAAAAAATACCTTACTCTAATTTCAAATTCATGTCTTATAGTAACTTGCCAAAATGTAATTTCAAACCTCTAAGAAAGTTATAGAGTTAGTACTGCAGCTCTATAAAACTTGTCTCATTGAATCAAGCTTCTTTGCTGTAAGCTTTCAAGGTTTTTAATTTTCTGCAGCAATTTCTACACACTGAAGAGTAACCAGTTAAAAACGCTGGAAACCATCAGTTTCTATTTTAATAGCTGAACACTTCCCACACTGTCCTGCCTAAATGAGGTGCCTTTCTTCTTGTGAGATCCTTGATTGTACGCAGAGACTTGATGTTCTTCTGAAATAGCCCATTTAATAACAACGCTCATGCATTTACGGATTTAAATTCATAATAGGCTGTTTGGTTAGTCTAACCTACCGCAAAGCGCAGGCTACGGTATCTCACCTAGTAATTTCTGCAATGTTCTACTACATTTTGGTAAGCTACAGGGTCTCTTCTAGAAACATAAACTTTTGTTTTTTTAAACACAGGCTCCAGCAGATCAAGAAACTATCCTATCACTGTGTTATCTCAGCAGTGAAACACATTTATGGTTAAAAATATGCCCCTTTTCAGTGAGTTCCACCTCAGCCACTGGGTCATCTTAAACCATCTTTCATCTAAAGTCTTATACTCTCAAAACTCCACTTCTAAGAACTTGCAGAAGCTGATCCAGCTATAACTTTGCCTTGGTTAAATTACACTTTTCTCACCTCTTGAAAAGACAGACCAAATAATTCCTTTATTACCCCTCCTTTAATCCTTTCCAACCTTTCAGCCATTTTCTAATGGTGATGGTGGGATAAGTGGGGCCAACACATTTCATTAAGCTCTGAATTATGATCTACATCTTACCCGTCATTTAATGACCAGTAGCAGAAAGCAACACTTAGTTGCCAATAACTTAACACCTTTTCCATGACCCGTTACCATTACCTTCTATTTCATAACACCATGAAATTGAAAGGTTTGCAGATATCCAAACCTGATGCTGTAGGCAGATCGAACTCCTTTGAGGTACATGCATGGGTATTTCTTACTAAACCCAAACCCCAGCAAGAAACTGAAATAATTTCTTTTGGCTTAACAATAATTATAACAGCTAAAGCAAAATTTCACCTTAATATAATTACTGATTTCTAACACTCGTTATTAGTTCAGCAAGAGGAAAAATCTTAGGCCTTTGGAATTGGCGGCAAATAAATGAAAGGGGTGATTCCACAGTAGTATTAATGGGGGCATTATTTGTACCATAAAATATGAAGACATTTTAGAAGGGTTGTAAAGCTGAGCTACAGCAACTGACAGAAGATGTAATTATACAAGCAGCTGCATTCCCAATTTTGCCCAGATTCGCAATTTCCTGCAATTAGAGAGGAATGTATGCGTCTCCATCTTACGCATTTTAAGCAAGACATTCACTATTCAAATGCTAGCTCCCAGGCCCACCTATTGTCATTCCAAAACAAATTGACAGGGAAGCCACAGACGGGCAACCTATTTTATCTAGGAATAGAAGGCCATCTTTTAACGGGGGAGAGGAGCCCTCTGAGGAGAATCTAAAAATATAGTTTTAATACCAGGAACGCACATAGCTGCATCCGACAAGAACAGCTACCACAGTCTGGCAGGGCACCGCTGCTCTGGGCTTCCTTTTATTATACATTGAATACTGCAAAGAACTTTGTAAGCTTTCAGAACAATATCCACGCTGTTCTCCGATGGAAAGCTTTTAGATGGTGAGAAAGCACAGTAATGGAAAGTTAGAAGTTAATTAAAGCATTTGAATGGGATAATTTCATAAAGGGGTGACCTGATCTTGTCTGAATGGATAACATTTTTGTTGGTTTTCTTTGTTTTGTTTTGTGGGTTTTTTCTTTGTGTGTTTTTTTGTTGGGTTTTTCTTTTTAGGATAATCAAATGGGTCTTTATTTAGACTCGTGTATCTAAATACCACATTGATAGGAGTCAGAAAAGTCAGTTTAGCTTAAGATAAAGGAAAAGGATATAGGATTAAGAAAACAGAAAAAGAACAACATTAAGATTTTTCAGGGTCTTTACCAGAAAAATGCAAAGTATACCTCCAAATATCAATATGAAACTCAAAAGCACACAACTGATAAAAGCATTGCCTGTTTGCTGAGCCTACAAACACCTACCACACAGGCAAAGCGAAAGGGAAATTAATCCTCTTATGCCTAAAAGCAACTGAACTCTGTGACTGCTGTGCAGCAAGCCCATGTGAGCAGACTTGCTTACAGTAAAGGCTTCACCCAGCTCTCCTCCTGCAACGGAGCTGCTCTGGATCCTACCCTTGAAGAGATGCACAAAGAGGCAGTTGCTTCAAGGACAGCCTTTGGGTTGGATTGCTAAAGGACACACCTGAGATAAACAGCCCAGAACAAAAGCCTCATGAGATACATCCCTCTTCCACAAAGCTACAAAAAAAAGTTTCCTGTGGTATGGATATTTTCTGAGCGCTCTGTTCCCGAGTTTTTGGCAGGACTAATTTGCCTTTCCAATGGTTAACTTTTGAGAAGAACAACTGAACTCAAAGAAAAAAAACAATAGACGGGAGTCAAAAATGTAATGTGATTATTCTATTGGAGAAATAGTTCCCTGTGGACAGAACCAGCCAGGGACAAATCTTAAATAATAAATGGTCTTCAAATAAACCAGCAATTTCTGCATCACCTCTGTTCAGCTAAAGAGGATGCCAGTGATGCCAGCACAAAAAGAGCAGACATGAAGCATCAGCAAGAGCATAAAACAAGATGGCCAGAATCACTGTGCTCTGGAGCCAGGAGCTCGTCCAAACCTCTTCAGCTAATTCCCGGGAAGATATGCAAGCCCACCACCTGGTACGGTCCCACAGCTCTCTGGAAAGTGGGACGGCTCCAGGCAGGAGCATCAAACTTGCCGATTCTTCACCATCAACCACAAGGAGGCATAGTTCAGACTTCTGAAAGTCCCATATGCCACACAATTCTGAATGCGCAGCACAGGGAATAAGAGATAAACACATATTTCCTTCTCCGAATTATAAATCTGCAGCATTTTACAGTAATAAAAAAAAATCCGTTCTTACTAGCCTGACCTTTTATAATGCATTTCTTTTTAACCACAGTTTTATCTCCAGACTTTTCAAAATCCTTGAATTCAATTAGAAGATCACACAAATTAATGTAGTAAGAGGCACATACTGAAAATATATGATATGAAAACCAGAGTATATCAGTGTAAGTAATTTAGACACTTGCAAAAAGGCTGCAGTGCTACTTTGAAAAAGACCCTGACAACTACAAATTACAAAGGAAGGCAACAGACAAGTATTGCTTCATATAATAAATTGCTCACTTATTTTTCAATTTGTTCTTCCAAACTTTTATCTTGGGCAGCAGAGACAAACACTGATGATACGAGATATCATCTCAGATCTAAGCGACTCGCAGGGGCTTGGAGGACTCCACTTTGTTTTAAGCAGAGCTTTATCACTGTGCAACATGAAAGTATCCACTTTAGAAACAGTGCTGCTGGTGACTTGCACTTCTCTATATTATCCTGCTTTGGGAGAACAGGATGTGAAACAAATTCAAGCAATGCAGTCCCTGTATATACAGCCAAAAAAAAGGAATGTTTCTAGAAACCACACCTAAAATACACAGATGAGCAGAAGGTATTACCACTAGTCAGACGAATTTTTAGAAAAGAGTCTTTTTTATGCAAAAATTATATGGAAAATGAAAAAAAAAAAAAAAAAACAAAAAAACCCCAAAACACCACCAAATAAAAAACCCCAAACCCTTGATTTTTAGGGAGTTTCTTCACCTCCAAACTGGTTTGGTTTTCAGTTAGAAAATTTGCATGACTGCTGCAGAACTCCCACCAGCACCCAGCCCTGCAGCTCTTCTCTCTGGTTTTGGGAGAGGCGGGAGCAGTGCATCCAGAGCAGCAAAGGTCACTCCAGCGACCCAGCCTATCCACAACTATGGCATGAGGCAAATGAACTTTAACTCCCAGGTGGAGATTTGTCTACATAAAACATTTTCAGAGCTTCAGTGAAAAAGCAGACGTTTTCCAAAGCCACTACTTTTAAAATGCATTCAGCAGTTTCTCTTATTAGCTCACAGTCTTGATGGTGAGTAGAGCAGCTGTAGGTGGATGGGAAGCTGCTTGAGCAGCCATCATGACTCTTGCAGCAGTCAAAGGCTGGGCCCTACAGCTAGCCTGCAGAGGCAAAAAAAAAAAAAAAAAAATCAAATAGCTCTCAGGGTTTTGAGAGACATGATAAGAGTTAAAAGTAGTGAGATCTGGGCTCAGAAGCGTACTAAAGCTTTATTTAGATTCATTTCTGGCTGGGAAGAAGAGATATAACAATATTAAATCACAGATTTACTTTCGTGTCAGCTCTCCTACAAGCACAAGGGATAAAGACACAGAAATGAGTTGGATACTTTTTTCTCTTATGATCAAGTACCCTCGATTTCAGGGCAGATGACCCAGAGAACAAGGCCAAGATTTTCAGAAAAAAAAAGAAACGTAGAAGTTAAGCTCTGAATGCATGAATACAAACAGTCCTTCTAAAAGCACCTCTATCAACTCACCTAAAAACCAAGCACTACTGCAAAGTATGCAACGCTTGTAACTCCTGCTGGTGGAGCAGGAACCCATCCTGACAGTCTGTATAGCGAGCCAGATACCTCCTGGAAGTTACTGTCCCCAAAACCCACTCTGAAAGGTTCAGTAAAACACACCAATAGTGTTTCAGATAGACCTCCTCTAAAATACAGCCAGTGGCTATGGTGTTTAATATGGCCTCTGTCAGCCAGCATGAGCCATGTCTCCAAGATACTGCCCTTGCGGAGGATAACATTTGTTGCAGTGGCTGACCATTTGCAAGAGTCTCAAAATCCAGCAACGTTGCGGTCACCGGTACCTCAAATCCCACCAATCAGCCTCCAAGCTTTTCCACATTCAAAAGATAAAGGTGGTGATGGAAGCTGCAATCTCATATACCTTGCACATCAGAGCCCTACAGGCATTCTAGTCTTTGTCCATGTTTTATTGTGTGTTTTAACTGTGAGAACATAAGTACTACACTTATTTCTTAAAAATGCACTAAAACATTTACAGTGGCTACAAAACACGTCCTCTCATTGGAATGGGTTTTTTTACAGTTTATTGTTAAATAAAGCTCATCTAAAATTTATTGGAGTATAATTCTTCAGCTGCATTTACTACATGCTTCATTGCCTTGGTCGGTATCCAACATCTTGGCAAATAATGCGAGTAAAATATTAACACTGGTTATTGATTGTACTTTAACTGATCCTGTCACCTGAGCAAACATTCTGCATTTCAGCAAAGGAAAGAAAATCAGCATCTTTGGGGAAGCAAGAAAAACTTTCACCCACGCTTACTTCAAACCCCAGAGTTCTGCACACAAAACAGGAGACAGCACTTAAGTTTTTAATGTTTCTCTCTTCCCTAAGGAGCTGGAGTCATTTTGAGTGTATAAGCCCCGTGAAAAATGTCAGGCTGGGTAATTTATTTTCAGTTACAGGTTTTTTTTGTGTGTTTGAAATCGGTTTGCTGATTTAGCAACTGGTACGTAGAGTCTCTCTGTCTCTCACACAGTTCAGCACTCATTCAGCAATCTGCACAGCAAGTTGCATCTGCAAGCAAAGAACAAATACTTATATTTTTCATCTCCTTGTATGCTGCAAGCTTAACGTTGACTGTTCAAGTCTGACCAACCTGCACAGAGTTCTCAGAAGCGAGCAAGATTCTTTCAAAAATCTCCCAGCTCTGCCTATCTGCAGTGACTTTCCACGGGTACACCAGCCTTAAACCAGGCAAACTAGGGGCTTCATGTCTAACGTAAATGTTAGATCCTGCTGTTGAGAGAAGAAACGATGCATGGAGGTGGTTTCTTTCCTCCTTCCAACACAAGAGAGAGCACACTGCCCTCCAGGAACAATTACTTGGATCTCCACCGCAGCCTCCACAGCCACTTACCAGAAGCAAGCAGCCTCAGATCTCCTGCTAGGAATATTGATGAGTGACAAATAAACCAATGCAAGAAAACACGAGCAAAAAGTGAATACAAACATTAAGATATTACTTCCTACTGATTACAGCAGATCCATGCTTTCTAATAACCTAAATCTGCTAATGCCACGGCAATTCCATCAGCAGCAAATTTAATCCTACATTTAACTAAATAAGAACTACACATAAAAGCCATTAGCCTTGTCCCTCCTTGCCATCATCCTGTCCATGTCCTCCATTGCTCCCTTTGATGGATGTTTATGTTCATCTCTCTGGGTTTCCTCCCCCTTCCCAGGCATCTGGGCCCAGCCAACCATGCATTTCCAAAAGCTGCTCTTGTGGCCTTGCTAGTTCTTCAATTTCTTTTTGCATGAAAAGCTCCACTGACAGCTGCTCGGTGCTCCAGATGGAGGTTTGCATGCAAACACAAAGTGGAACACAGAAATGCTGTGGGACTGGGGAAGGGGCAGGGGAAGGGAATGTGCTGACTGAGGAAATACGCCGGCACTGAACCATTCCCTACCACTCCTCCACTTCCTGCACCCCAGACAGCCTGGATAATTAACTACTCGCTATACTAACATCTTCATATTAGCCGAAAGCCCAGAGAACTAAAATAAACTGCAGCAATAGCAAAGATGAAATGTGAACAGTTTGCTTTGGAAAAAAAGAGCTTTTGACAAGCCTTCAGAGAGTTTTCCAGTGAGAACTCAGCTTCCTCTTTGCCACAAGCCCTGGGTTTAACGCAGCAGAAACACAACCCAGCCCTGCACCCGTGGAGAAGGGAACATGGCACACCAGGAGCCAGTCCAATCCCCACTGTCTACCCTCACCATTCACACAGTGGAGAAAATAATGAGACTTTATATTTCCCTCATCCACATACATACAATGCACGTGCATGCCTTTATTTTCATGCAGGTTAGCTGAACACACAGCACAGCCACCAAGCACTGGCAGCGGCTACTAGAGTACCCACAGCTCCTCATCCCCATCTCCAGTTCATTACAAGGCTTACAGAAAAACTTTGGAAGTGCACTTGTTTGAGTAGATAAAATTCAACTCAATCTCAGTAAGAAAAACAACAAAAAACCCAACCAAAACCAGAAGGATGTAGGACTATGTTTCAGCATCAGCCTCTGAAGCTGCTTCCCTACTTCAAATAGTGAAGCCTTAAATCAAAGTACATCAAAAACCATTCAGTCTTCTATAAATGTAAGATCCTCGGAAAAAAATCTCCTTTTATTATACTCTACAAGGTCTCCAGCAGTGTGCTGTGATGAGCTGGAGGTGGCAAAAAGTTTGAGTAAATCACAGGACTCTTGGGATGGAGCAAAAGCCTCTCTGCATTTCAGCCCACACCGTCCCCCTCTCCCCAGCAAGAGAAAGCAAAACATCCCTCTCCTATACAGCCCCTCCCCAACAAACTATGAGTGCAAAGGGCATCTCTTCCGAAATGGGCAGCCCTGCATTCCCCCACCCCTATCAAGGCTGTGGCTGCAACAGTTGGGGAGTTTGGGGGTTACTGAATGGAAGACAAGGTGACCAATCAGGAGAAAAATACAGAAACAAAGGCAAAATGCAGGTTTCAGCATACTCTTCCACTGTCATTAAGGAAGTCTGATGTGGGCCAGGGATTATAGGCACAATGTGAGCCAAGCATGTGAGTACAGCCACCAGTATTTCTGGAGAGGACTCTAATGTGGAGGGAGCATGTTCAAGCTCAGATTAATGGCTCTAAGTCTGTCTGGGCCATGCTTCAGAGGTGTATCCGTGAGCAAGCTCCATCCCATCGTGTCGCCATCTCAAAGGAGTCTGGCTTGGTTTAAAATGCTAGTGAACACAGAGGATCCCAAGATACAATATCCCAAGTTTCAACAAAAGCTCAGTATTGTGTGAGCATTTATGTGATTAAAACTGAAACAACCATCATTTGGAGTCAAAATATTCTGCGTTCCAGCTTGCGGATGCCAAATGTTTAAAACAGCCTGAAATAAAATCCCCCCTCAAATAGAGGAGTAGATAACATGAAATATTCAGAAACAAAAAAGCAAACAAACAAGTTCTCTTCTAGAATTAGCAGTTTTCATCTTTCGCAGTTAAGCTTGTTTCCAAGAGGAGAAACATTTTTAAAGCTTAACCATTTCACTCAACTTTTTCACCATTTACAAATCCCCAAAATGTCACCAAAGAAGCAATGATTATTTGCCCAGTACTGCATGGAAAAGAACAAAGCTAACAGTAAGAAAGCCACATATTCAGATCACACCTCTGCCGTATGCCTCTTCTCCTCCAAGACACTGAACACATTGCTGCCTAGAGATGGGTATCAGTTAAAATGTCATATTAATCAGGGTTTCACAAATCACCCAAATCCCATGGCGACATTCAGATGTCTTCTAGCAAATGTCCCTGAAAGGGGAAATGGTTTCAGGATCATTCCAAGCACATAACAAAGAAAGAGCTGGGGCCAGGCAGAAACAAACAAAAGAAAGTAAGGAAACAAAGGGAAAAACAAAAGAAAATAAGGAAAATAAGTTCAATTTTGAAAGATTTAAGATTGATATTTTTAACTTCCAGAATCACAGCGCGCAAATGATCAAACTTGTCACAGTTAGACATGTTGCCCTGAGATCACAACTTGAATAATAAGCAGTTGTGTTTAGTGGTACAAACCAGACATTGTGGTGTAACAATGACCTTTAAGAAAAGTGAAATACCTCTACATAGTTTTAAATAAATCACAGATTTTTCCTAAGTGAAACAGACTTCAACAGGTTTTCAAGCCCAATCCACAGTCTTAGAGCAGGTCCAACTCCTCTTCAGCCATCTCTGACTGGTATTTGCATAACCTGGTTTGTGCAGGATCCAAGGATGGAGACTTCACAGCTCACCAGGCAACCTACTCCAATGTTCCTCTGCCCTGGGCATTAGGAATTTTTACCTTAGTACCCAATTAGAATCTCTGTGTTACAATTTATACCCATACTTGTCCCATTCACTGAGAACACAGGAAAGAAAATAAAAATAAAAATCTTTTCTCCACATAAAACTTCGTCATATTCAAAGACTCACATTCCTCACCTTAGTCTTTCCATTTTTAACATAAAGACATTACATTCCAGACTTACGATGATTTTAATTTTTCTATTCTGGCTCTCCCCAGTTTCTCTCCAGAAATGTGATGCTCAAAACTGCATGTAAAGAAAGAACAACTGTACCTTGTTATATCAAAGTTCCATCTAACCCAGCACTGCCTCCAATAGTCATCAATAGCAAATAGCTAGGGAGTAAGTTTAGGAACAGACAAGTGTGTGTGTGTGTGTGTGTATATATATATATATATATAAAAAACAATATCTCGCTGTAAGGTACAACTTCCTAAACTCCAGTAGTTTGCAGCTGAAGGACTTTCCTGACCAGAGAATATGTTTCATATTTCTTGCTTAACAATTATTTTTTCTTTATTAATTTGTCGATTAATTCCCTTTAGGTTCACCCATCATGAGAGCCAAGGAGCATCAGAAGAATGGTAAAATATGTTTCCTCCTGCTCCAGTGCAATACCCCTCTTCATTCTCACCTCTTCGAGTGCAAGGAGCCCTGGCCCAGTTAAATTTCAGCACCATTTCCCACAGCATTCTCCTAGAGAAACTGGCTGCTCACAGCTTGGATGGGTGTACACTTTGCTGTGTAAAAAAATGGCTGGATGGCCGGGCCCAAAGAGTTGTGATGAATGGAGTAAAACCCAGTTGGTAGCCAGTCACAAGTGGTGTTCCCCCAGGCTCAGTATTGGGGCTGGTTCTGTTAATATCTTTATCAATGACCTTGATGAGGGGATCAAATGCACCCTCAGTAACTTTGCAGACAACACCAAGTTGGGCGGGAGTGTTGATCTGCTTGAGGGTAGGATGGCTCTACAGAGGGATCTGGACGGGCTGGATCGATGGGCCAAGGCCAATGGTATGAGGTTCAACAAGGCCAAGTGCTGCACTTGGGTCACAACAACCCCATGCAGCGCTACAAGCTTGGGGAGAGTGGCTGGAAAGCTGCCTGGCAGAAGAGGACCTCAGGGTGTTGGTCAACAGCTGGCTGAATATGAGCCAGCAGTGTGCCCAGGTGGCCAAGGCAGCCATCAACATCCTGGCCTGCATCAGGAATAGTGTGGAGAGCAGGACTAGAGAAGTGATCATGCCCCTGTAGTCAGCACTGGTGAGGCCACACCTCGAATACTGTGTTCAGGTTTGGGCCACTCACTACAAGAAAGACATGGAGATTCTGGAGTGTGTCCAGAGAAGGGCAACAAAGCTGGTGAGCAGTCTAGGGAGGAATGGTCTTACAAGAAGGGGTTGAGGGAACTGGGGTGGTTTAGCCTGGAGAAAAGGAGGCCCAGGGGAGACCTTATAGCTCTCTACAACTACCTGAAAGGAGGTTGTAGCAAGATGGGGATTAGTCTCTTCTCCCAAGTAACAAGCAATAGGACAAGAGGAAATGGCCTCAAGTTATGCCAGGGGAGGTTTAGAATGGATATTAGGAAATATTTTTCACGGAAAGGGTTATCAAACCCTGCCCAGGGAAGTGATGGAATCGCCATCCCTGGAGGTATTTAAAAGACGGGTAGACACGGTGATTAGGGACATGGTTTAGTGGCGGGTTTTGGCAACATTAGGTTGATGGTTGGACTCAATCTTAAAGGTCTTTTCCAACCTAGACAATTCTATGATTCTATGATTCTAAATTTCCCTTGCAGAGAAACACTTTCACAGCTTGGGTCATCGTCGCTTCCCCTCCCTGTGCTTTTCAGCTCCACCACATCTTTTTTTTTTTAGTTAGGACTGGGACCAGAACTGCATAACAGCATTCCAGGAATATTTTAAGTTTTGCTTTCTTCTGCTTTCCTAACAATTCTTAGGATTCAGTTTGCTATTTTTGACCACTGACATTGCTACAGAATTACCATTATAACCCTAAGAGCTCATTCATGTGACAGAAAAAGCACATGAGCACATGTAAAATTATGATCCCTTCGGAT
This sequence comes from Ibidorhyncha struthersii, assembly GCA_013398815.1. Classification (NCBI taxonomy): domain Eukaryota; kingdom Metazoa; phylum Chordata; class Aves; order Charadriiformes; family Charadriidae; genus Ibidorhyncha; species Ibidorhyncha struthersii. The sequence continues at coordinate 583,244 of VZSZ01006065.1, read as the reverse complement.
GCATTTTGTTAGATTTATCTCCATCCAATTTTATCTGACATTTTCCCACTTCACTACTCAGTACAAGGTCCCTCAACAATCCTTTGCTGTTGTTCCTCACATGTGCTCACAGGGATTTGGTCTCATCTCAACCTGGGCACCTCGCTATCCACCTCCTTTCCCAGAGCAGTTATACACACGTTGAGCAGCGCAGCCCCGTGTGGCTCCACTGGTGACCGCCTCCACAAATGGATCACAGCCACCTCCTCTCCGCTTCCTGCTCTGCTGTTTGCTCAAGGGTAAGAGGAAAGACAGTCACATGGGGCAGTTTATTTTTATTGAGAATCTTTTCGGGGACTTTATCAAATGCTATTTGTAAATGCAATTAAGCAATGTCAATCCAACTCCCTTGCCCACACACTCACTGGTCCCTTTAAAGAGCTCCAACACATTTTAGATTCATGATTCCTCTCTGCGAAAACTGTGCTGTCTTTTCCCCAGTACATCACATTTCATCATGTGCCCTTATAATTCTTTTCTTCAGAACAGTTTCTATTCAGTTGCCTGGCACAGACATCAGGCCTGCTGGTAACAACAAACATAATTACTCTGGATTATCACGTTTTCCGTGAAGTACAAGGTAGTGGGCACAAGAGCTATAATAAACTGCACTGTCCCTCAGCTGGGTATGCTTGCGAGAGCCAAGATAATTTCCAGATGCCTCAGTATCGCAAGATAGAAAGTTAGAGATAATGACCACTTTAGCTACTGCTATATCTTCTCTTTGTTTGACTAAAAAAAATAATAAAGAAGGGAAGATTTGATAAGCTTATTTCTCCAGGGAAAAGACTAAAGGGGGCAGAAACATACAATTGATAGCAGAGCCCGCATTCAGCAAGCATCCTGACTGTGGGGAAAAAAGACAGGCTACAGGCAGAAAACATCACACAAGCAGCAACGCTATTCAGAGGACGAGTTGATATAAAGAGGATTTATGGAGAGTCATCTGACCCCCAGCATTCTAAAAAATGCTGTCATGTAGCATTGCAAAAGAATTCTGTTCCAGGGCATGTAAAAGAGGAGGTACTTGTAATAAACCATCCTTTTAACAACACACTAAGATGAACTCCATTTATTTCCCACACTCATAAACTCATATGACATTCACTGGACCTCAGAAACACTGGAACTTTACCAGTTGCCATTCAAATCCAATTTGAATATTTAAAGCACAATGAAGAATTCATCAGTTAATCTTTTTGCACTTCATTTCCAAATTTAAGCAGAAAAAAAATTTCAGTGTGATTATATAATAATATTTAACATTAAAAAAAGAACAGGAAAAAAAGGAGAGTTTATGAGCTTTGGACAAAGGGGCAGGCAACTCAGTGGGACTACAAAGATGTCACGAGGTTATGCAGGGAGAAAATTAGAAGGGCCAAAGCCCAACTAGACTTAATCTGGCTACTGCTGTAAAAGATGATAAAGAATGTTTCTATAAAATACATGAACAACAAAAGGAAGACTAAGTAGAATCTCCATCCTTTACTGGGTGAGGGGGGAAACACAATGACAAAGAATGAGGAAAAGGCCGAGGCACTTAATACCTTCTTTGCCTCAGTCTTTAACAGTAAGACCAGTTGCTCTCTGGGTACCCAGCCCCCTGAGCTGGAAGACAGGGTCAGGGAGCCGAATGAAGCCCCCATAATCCAAGGGGAATTGGTTAGCAACCTGCTACACCCTTTAGACACACACAAGTCTATGAGGCCAGATGGGATCCACCCAAGGGTACTGAGGGAGCTGGTGGATTTGCTCACCAAGCCACTTTCTGTCATTTATCAGCACTCCTGGCTAACCGAGGAGGTCCCAGTTGACTGGAAGTTAGCAAATGTGACACCCGTCTACAAGAAGGGCCGGAAGGAGGATCCGGGAAACTACAGGCCTGTCACTCTGACCTTGGTGTCGGGGAAGGTTATGGAGCAGATCATCTTGAGTGCCATCATGTGGCACAAGCAGGACAACCAGGTGATCAGGCACAGTCAGCATGGGTTCATGAAAGGCAGGTCCTGCTTGACAAACCTGATCTCCTTCTATGACAAGGTGACCCACTTAGTGGGTAAGGGAAAGGCTGTGGATGTTGTCTACCTAGACTTTAGTAAAGCCTTTGACACTATTTTCCACAGCATTCTGCCAGAGAAACTGGCTGCTCACAGCTTGGGTGGACAACACTTCACTGGGTAAAAAACTGGCTGGATGGCCAGGCCCAAAGAGTGGTGGTGAATGAAGTCAAATCCAGTTGGTGGCCAGTCACAAGTGGTGTTCCCCAGGGCTCAGTATTGGGGCCAGTTTTGTTCAATATCTTTACCAATGACCTGGATGAGGGGATCAAGTGCACCCTTAGTAAGTTTGCAGATGACACCAAGTTGAGCAGGACTGTTGATCCGCTTGAGGGTAGGATGGCTCTACAGAGGGATCTGGATAGGCTGGATCAATAAGCCAAGTTGTGCCACAGGAGGTTTAGATTGAATATTAGGAAAAATTTCTTCACCGAAAGGGTTATCAGACATTGGAACAGACTGCCCAGGGAAGTGGTTGAGTCACCATCCCTGGAGGTATTTAAAAGACATGTAGATGTGGTGATTAGGGACATGGTTTAGTGGTGGACTTGGCAGTGTTAGGTTAATGGTTGGATTCAATGATCTTGAAGGTCTTTTCCAATCTAAACGATTCTATGATTCTGTAATATTTAATGGCATATATATTGTTATATTTAAGAGGAGTCAGAGCACACCTTGCTTTGGAAATCATACATTAGAAATTTTATTTTTAGAATTCAAGGTTTGAGTTGTCCTGCAACAGTCATGTCTGTTTTGCCATAAAATCAACCAAATCTGCTGACGCTAGTGGCCTGCCTACTCCAGTACCCCATCACTGACAGTGATCGACAGCAAGTGCCTAGAGAAGACTATAAGACAAATGCAAATATAAGGAGATACTTCCTCAGCATATTCCCCCAGCCTACAACAATTTATACTCCCGCAACTTCCTAAGCTTGTAATTCATATCTGCATATTTAATAGTCTTTGATGGATTTCTTCCAGGAATGCGTTCAACAGATTTTGAATCCATGTACACTCCTTACATCCACAGTGCCCTGTGGGAAGAAGTTCCGTACTCTGTGTGAAGCAGCAGCTCCTTGTGCTTGTCTATATCCAACTGATCCTAACTAGTTCCTTATTCTTATAGTGAAAGAGCGAGCGATCAGCTCTCTGCACACTTTTTCCATGCCAGACCCCTTTGAACTCTTGGGCAAATACCCCTTGATCTGACAACCTGCCACTTTTCATTTTGTCAGCTGATCTATAATCCTGTCTACCAACACTTCAATCTAAAAAAAACCCCAAAAAACAAAACAAACAAAAAAACCTCAAGCAACAAACCCCCAAACTCCCTCTCCTGAGTTAACACACGTACAGAATAGTGATACAGCATTTTTGTTACTGTTCTATGTGCCCCAACTGTTTCTTTCACTTTTTCTCCATCTACATGTTTCACAGATTCTCTGGTATCCTTCTTTCCTCTTGATGCCTGGAAAAAATTACTACCTTTTATGCCTGCCTCTTCATCTTATCTTCTCTTTGTGCCAGCATGTTAATATTCAGATTCACCTTCTACATCTACATTATCAGCTCCCTTACTTATGCCCCACCGCCCCCTCTGGGTGCTTCCCAGTGTCTCCCCATCCCTATGTCAGCAAATACCATGTACACTTCCTTCATATCACCTGCTTTCCTCCACAGCCAGCCAGCCTCCCACAGCCAGTCTGTTCTTCCACCAAATCTTGCACTTAGTCCGTTCTCTCACTTCACAGGTTTCAAATCCTTCTTATTCCTTCCCCCATCAGACATTTCAAAGACTACTAACTCAGTGAAAGATGACAAGCTCTGGCCTCTCCCATCCTCCTTTCCCTGCAAATACCTATCTTTATTTTTCACACTATAACCATTACTGATGCGTGCAACCTGCTGCCTCTATCCCCTCCGGGGGCTGCCATGATTTCCTCCTCTTCTCTCTCCTCTGCAACCCCTATCCTTTGATGCCTTCCCTTCCAAAAGAACACTTGTTTTGTTTCAGCACGACGCCACTCTGGGACAGATGCCTACTTTGTGTTTGAAAGAGCACCTGGCATGCTGTGGGCATAAACAGACTAGTAACTGTAGATCTGACACTGAGACTGCAGCAAGGCTGACACAGAGCAGCAACAGGGAGGCTGTCCTAGGACAGGCCGTAGCAAGAGAGCTGAAAATTAGAGGATCTTAAAAGTCACTAATGATCAAGAACGCCACCCAAAGGCTTACCTTCTCACACCACGCAGCCTTTCTGTGTGTTACAAGCTTATGCAGTTGGTCACAGAGAGTCGTTAGATCTCTGGATAATCTGTCAATTTGCCCAGTCAGACCACCAGCCCAGGGGCAACACGATGTCACCTTTGGCGGCTCACTTTTCTGTTCATGAGCATCCTGGGACTCGCACATATTTCCCTCTTCAGCCATATTATCTAACACAGTTTCCTAAAGGAAAAACAATAAAGGTTACTTTTCAGCAGGAGCTAAAATGGTTTCCTCCTCCACATCTTCCTGGTAATTCATAACTAGGAATTCACTGCTGCCATCTCAGTTGCTCCACAATCTCAGAGCTATTTTAAGCGATAACCTCCTCAGTTCGCTATAACATATTTCTAAGTTAACAGAAAACTTATGTTACTAACCTAGCTTATTTCAGAAAGCACTGCATACTGTGAGCTGCACTGAAGCATACAGTAACACTCATGGGACAGAGATTACCAGCACTGCAGAAGCTCTAGATATGCCCCTTCCCCTCAAACTCTGAGGTTGGATGCACTTCTATGGCTTATTGTAACAAAGTAATGACCAGGAAGGAGGTACCTGCTTAGACTGTTCAGGAGAGCCCCATCTGCTATGTGGCACAGTAAGTTGTAACACCCACGGGATCACTTGTGCCCATGTAAAACTCTACAAGTTGAGGAACCCCAAGAGATCCCTGCTCCAGGCTGGTCAGGAGCTCTGTCAGCTCTGCTTGACCATGACCACCTTGCTGGTTATATAATTACTTCTGCAACTGCCTCTGGGGATAGCAACCGTTATTTGAAATATTCAAAAAAACACCAAATAATTTCAGAGTCCTTGAAATGCACGTACCTATGCACTATGTAGAAACATAGTTTTCAAGCCAGGGTAGCAAAGCATCACTAAAGGGCCAAGGCCTCCCACTCAAAGAGTATTAAGTATTTATTTCCATATTGTTATCAAGAAGACATTAAATAGGAGAGGTCATATTCTCTTTTAAAGACATAATTTGCATTCAAAATTATCTTTAGAAATTGGAGAAGTAATTTGAAAACAGCAAGAGGAAATTCAGCAGTTGAGCAGCATGCTCTACACATGGGCAAGGAAAAACCAAATGCATAATTACTGGCTCAGCAGCAACACTGCTGGAAGAGATGTCAGAAAACCAGAAGTCACCAATGTCATACTGTTAAAGTCAAGTACCATTTTAGAAAGTATAAACACAAGTCTCCATGATAGAAGAGCGCTGACTGTAACAATGACATATGGGTGAAGTACCTGAAGTTAAACACACACAAATGGGAGGGAAAGTCCCATATGAGAGCAGCAACAACCATCAGAAGTTTGAATGAATGGCCTATGAGGAGACATTGAGAGAACCAATTTTTTTTAGCCTAGAAATGGGGACTGGGAAGGCAGTGACATGCTAACAGCCTTCACTTATACAAAGATTGCTATAAAGAGGATGTGAGGTGGGTTTTTTTCCCCCTCTCTTTCTTCTCTGCAGGTAGCTTAAAAACTCTGGCTTACTTCACAGCAAAAGATTCTCAGGCTCATGCAAGAAAAAACTTTGTAAGATAGCTAAGAATGCCAATAGACACCCTACAAAACCTCCTTTCTCAGTGAGCATCAGCATTGCAAACTGACACAAGCAGCGCTGAGGCCAGCAGCTCACACTGCCCAAAGGCCCAACTCATGACAACGCAGAGATGTTCTGGGTACCAACAGGCTAAGAAACTGCATTGAAATAAAACAAAGCTTTTTGGTTTTGCTGTTTTTCTTGGTCTGGGTTGCTTGGGTTTTTTTAATTTGAAATTTATTACATGACAGAATTTTAAAGTAACATTACTGCAGTCACTACAGTTGCTATAGTTATGTCACACTCTGTCATGCTCCTGCCCACAACCCTCAGGAAGACCTGGCCGTAGCTATGCAAGAATCATCCCATCCATCGGATCAGCAATGCAACACACCAGTTAAGTGGAAAGAGAAAACTACTGTATCCTCAAAGCACATCTCATTCCCATACATCCTACAGCATCCGAGAACAACAACCATCATTAGTGAAGCAAAAGAAAAAGGAAATTTGCCATCCAGCCTGTTGAACAATTTAAAAAGATGTGCTGGTCGGGGTTTTTTAAGTATTTATTTAGGACTTAACTCCCAGAATCACACTAACACTGCCAATACTCCCCACGCTGTTCCAACATGTCAGAGGCAAAGGTTTTGGTGGACACGCTGAAATGCTGTAACACTTGCATTTATATTTTGCCTATTTGGAGCCAGGCTTCTGCTAGTGTTGATGCTTTCCAAACAACTGCAAGATGGTAGACATGTAAAGCAAAAACCATTATAGAACTAATGGCAATTTTAATGGCTCTGCAATGGAAGTACTCTTCAAGACAGGTGAGGTAATTTTTACACTCCTTTGCCGTGCTTTTAATATAGAACAGGGCATATGGGCAATTAACAGTCAGCTCACTGATTCTCAAAATTTTGTAAACTCATATGGCTAATGTGGTGCTCTAAAGAATTATTTTCAGCAACTATGAATGGGCAAAATTTGTAGAGAGAATTGAGATGGATGGTACCGTTTACAGTCACTTGAGAAATCATAAGATGCACAGAGAAAGGCTTATTGATTTTCTTATGATCATTCAACACAGTTCAAGGGGAAATCAGCAATTTCAACACACTATTTGGCTGGGAAAAATGAAGATGTTTTCAATATCAGCTGCTTGCAAATTTAGTTGTTCTCAAGTCTGCAATAAAGCTTAGAGGCCCTCTTCTGAAAAACCATTTAATTTTAAGAAAATGTACGATTGCTATGTTTAAAAAACATTAAAGAGATGAAGATCAGACAATTTCATTTGTGTTAACTATATGAAATTTTGACACTCTGCCCTGCAATTCCTCAGCTTAGCTGGGCGAGTCTTACGGAATAAAACAGAGGGATGGAGGAGAACTAAGAAAACATGCCTTACTTTACCAAAGTTTTTTTTCCTTTTTCTCAAGTGCTGTTGAACAGTTGGTTTGCAGCATTTATTTTTGCACAAAGGGGCCTTTGGAAGTGGTCAGCTATTTGTTAGTCAAGAAAGCTGCACCCTTCAAAATCAGTTTGATTCATTACCATCCACTGCCAGTAAACAGGTTCCAGTTGCTTCCACTCCAGAAAGGCTTCTAGTTGCATGGTTTCAGACTCCAGAAGCTGTAATAGCTAGACGAAAGGAGACAAAGGAAAGAAAATCAGGTAACATTGGCCACTTGTGAACTAAATGAAATGTGTGTTTGGAGAACGTCAGTGGTACACAGGACAACACTGGGTTACTTTACAAGAACATTTAAAACCGGTGTGGAAATGTCACATGAAACACTTTTCCCAGCATCACCAATTTATTCCTCATCCCAAATGTACAAACACCATCAGCTGTTATATACATAAATGTGAGTTTCCATATTGCTTTAAGGGATCAAAGAGACACAATTCTGATATATTAAGTCCTAGATATATGACCATCTTCAATTTTTCTACGCTTCTTGACTACCAAAATAAACTATGTTTAGAAGGTGTTTAGACCTTTCATCTATCCATTCAGTCACATTTATCAAAGCTGTAAGGTCTAAACACCTTCTCTTCCAGGCCATGTGAAGCCTTCTCTCAGCTAAAACTTACAGCACTGGTCTTTGACTGGGTCTCCTTATATTCAACAGTAATGACCCCAACTGTGATATACAGGTACCTCCACTAATCCAATGTATTTCCTTCCCGTACTGCTCCCACACCAGTAGAAAACTCAGAACTCCAGTATCTCCAGTCATCTCTGCCTCCTCCCTCAAACTCTTTCATCCCTTATTCAGATCACTCAAGCTGAGATGATTTCTGATGCTTAGAAATAGCACGAAAGAACTCCCTCTAAAAATGTTATGTATTTTATAAATTGTCTGATCTGCTGCATGAGGAATCCCCTCCCTTTACCTGAGAGCACCTGACAGAGAGAGGTTATGTTCCAGCTGTACAAATTACAATTTTTTCATAAATATACACATAACACATTTATACACACACATATATGGAAAAAGAGACATTCCAAGAATAAATATTTATATACCAGTAAAACAGAAGTTCTGGGAAAGAATGGTAGATGAACAAATTAGGTATAAATCAGAGCTTATCCACTTTAAAAATTTCAGTACTGGCCATAGAATTGAAATGAACTATTTTACACCAATCTGATGCCAAAGGCAACTTTTTGAAATGACACACAAACAGTATATGGTGTCGCAGACAATGATAAGGACCAGATCAGTACCGGTTAAACCCACTTGATATAGACAACTATCTTCTGCTAGCTTTGTTGGGTTTAGTTACTTACTACATAACATATAATTTAAGTAACTGCAAAGCATGAGTTGACTTTGCAATTTTATTCTGCAGACAGAACTTGAATACAAAGAAATCAAAGAAAGGAATGCACTTTGCAAGAGTAACTGCTGGAAATTATGAGCAGTTTGCTCTAAAACACTGCTGGATTCAAAATACAATTATTACACATTTGTTCGCACAACTGACACTTGGCATTACGCTTAATGACTTTGTTAGTTTCAAGCTCAGCTGGCATATGAAAGGTGGAAGAATGGGTTTCTTTCTCCCTTTTTCTTTTCTCCTTTTTTTCATAGGTATATCTAACAGCACAAATGGCTTACATTATGCGAGCTGATGCTGGTAATAAAACCCAGCCAAAAAGTTGATTAAATATTCAGGCAGCAGCTAAGTTACTTGATTTTGAAGTAGCTTTGTAATGTGGTCATGAGCTACGTGATTGCAGTATGAGCATGTCTTGTGACAGCTAAAGAGGGCTGAAGGTTGGAATGGGGAGCTTTTCATTTTAAGCCTTCAAAAAAAAATCTTAGTAAAAACGTAGTCATCATCTTTAGCTTTAGTCCCACTAGGGGAGCTCCTGAATGTTAAAAAAGCCATATGCTTTCACACCATAACTGAAAGGATATGGTTCTGAAACTTCACCAACAGATCATTTACAGGTCTGGAGTTAACTGACCTTAACAACAATTAAAGCTTCCTGAGCTGTCTCCTAATTTCAAGCCTTTCAGGATCTTTTGCATTTTGGGGGTCTTTTGTTTCTTTNTTTTTTTTTTTTTTTTTTTTTTTTTTTTTTTTTTTTAACTGCTCCATTAGTCATGCAAAATTTGAACAGCTCATTTGAAAGCATTCATCTGACTCACCTATGTATCGCACCCTCACCATTCACTAAGGTATTACCACCCTCAGAAATATCAGGCCATCAACTGTGTGCCAGATTGTTTCAGCCATAAATCAGTAATGGGATGACTACACCGCTCATCCTAGGAGGACAGTTTTCAGCCTAGCTGGAATGTGCTGTGACAGCATTAGGCAGTCTGCAATAGCCAACATTTGAGTTTCTGCCCCGAGGGATGTTCCTGGATGCCAATATCCTCTGCCATCCTTTATATGGGCTTTGCAAGCCTTTGATGTTATTGCAGCACGGAGAATAAAGCAAAACACAATAAAAACTAATGTACTACAAATATCCTTGAGACACCTTAGCAAAAACCATAAAAAACAAGTAAACGGTCAAGGCGGGGACGGGACAACAGATTGTACATCTGCATGCCATGAATTTGGTCACAAGGACAGTCTCCACGTGACGCACGGGTGACAGCCTTTCACTCAGACATACCCGTGCTTAGCAAATGAGCAGCTATCTATATCAGCCAGCTTCTTTCCCCCAACCTCATCCTTTACTGAAGTTTCTCATGAGTTCTTTAACTAAGCTATGCATTTTGTGACGTTGAGATCAATGGCATACATTTTTTTAGGTCACTCATCACAGTCGTCCCACAGCTGGTATTTCAGCTGTATTTGCAATTGTGGAAACCAAAGCCCAAGTTGTACCTCTGGATTTTCCCCAAATACAGTACCTTTTCTTATTCATTTAGCACCAACAACAGTTCACACAGAGATGCCGTTATATACAATAAGCAGTTCCACTTCTGCTGCTACATAAACCTCTCAAAATATAAGACAAATTTGCAAGCTGCAACTAAAGCTGTCTGCTCATTTTCATTGACCTAAGGACCCAGATGTTGTCGTGCTTCCTAATGAAATTTAAAGACTAACATCTGCAGAAAAGCATTAATTTTGTCTCATGAACAAAGTGAAGCAGCAAGTCAAAAATGTGCCTCACATGGATATCTAAGTGATGCTTAGGGATAACGTATGAAAATTGTCTTCCCCTCCACATAAAATTAAGACCATGAAACCCATTTCCTTCATACTTCTGGAGGAAGTTATTGTTCTGAAATACTTACACTGAGAGAAAAAGTAATGACAAATTCAAATTGCTCATCTCTGTGGAGAAGTAATTCCATAATGAATGCTGAGAGCAAACACTTTGCAGTAACAACTTCTCTAAACCATTGTAAAGAAACCATCACTGGTGCAAACGACTTGCAAGCAACAGCTTTGCTATAGAGGCTAAACTGTGCTTAACTGAGCTGTCTCAGAGCAGGCTGCCAGGAAACCTCAGATCGATGCAGAAGAATGCGAACTCTGCAAAGAACAAGCTTCGCTCCCTCCACCGTGTGGCTGTGATCTCCAGAGCCCAACATCCCGCATCCAATGCGGCTCACGGAACTCAGGAAACTTTGGGAACTTCAGCTGCAAAAATCCTAGGTGACAACATCTTCTAGGTGGTTTTGGATGCTCAACAAGAGGCCAAAGTTGAGTCGTCTCTGGTATCCACAAGTCTAACTCGCACCAAAATCATTATTTAAACATATTTGTAATTACTTTTTCTGTTGAGATATTAATCTTTTTCATATTATTTACTAGCATATTGCTAAATTCATTGATGCCTGCAGACTGTTATAGAAATCAATATTTAATAATTTGCAGCATAATACATCCTTTTCACAGGCTCAGTTCCAGAGAGCTCCCCACAACAAGTATTTAATCTCTGATGCCCACAGATCATAATTCAACTACCATATCAGTGGCAAAAGTATTTTTAATCAAAAAAATTGCTCTGCCTAAATATTCAGAAAATTATCCTATTGTTAGACAGACAAAAAACGGGTCTTTCAGCAATAAATTATGTTTCTTGTCTCAGAGACAAAATACTGCTCATTCATCATGTATTCATGTATGAATAGGATAGAAAACTTTCCTTGGACTCCAGATCACTGCAAACCTCACTCCAACTGCCAACATCTCAAGTATGACTCAAGGCTCAAGACAGGGTTGGCTTAATATGAAAGCTTATATGGGAAAAGTATCAAGAGACTATTTCATACTTTTATTTGTTTAATAAGAAATGGCTTTCTTCAACTTGAATTTTGGTAATCTGAATACTACTTTCGAATATTTAAGAACTGCAGGGGAGAAGAAAAGCAGAGAAGTATCTTCCAAAAAATGCAAAGAAAGGGGTAAACACTCATGAAAAAGTTACACAACTTACATTACCAGAAGTAAACCATAACTGGCATTAAGGCTTTAGAGACCTAACCAGGCAACAGGTGAAATAAAACAAATTACAACACAGCTTCCTCTCTGCTATCAATACAAAACCCCCTTACCAAGAAAACAAGCAAACCTTGAAAAATGAGAGCCTCTCTGCAGGCAGGCTGTTAGCTGGATGACATTTGATTTAAAATGGCAACATACTGCTCAAATTGCACATTAACAGGGCTGAGTTTTGAGACCCCTTCACCAAAAAAACAGAGAAAACCTTGATTATCAAAAACATCTGAGGCTGAAACAAAAAAACAACACTGTAGGTGGACACACTCAGTGCTCCAAGATTCAGTTCCACATTGTGATTTCTTCAGAAGCAAAGCTGGTTTAAGACATTCCCACATATCCCTTGAAGGCTGAAGCAAAAATAAATAGGCCTGAAAACTAGAAAGTCACACTAGAGTAGTGTGAAGTACAAGCAGCTGCAGAGCAAAAACCAACAGACCAATAAGCAGCCTCCAGCCACAAGGCAAATAAAGATCTACTCAAGTCATTTCTCTGCCTGTGAAATATTGCTGAGGGTTGAGACAGAGCAGGAGAAACACTGCAGCCCAACCATCACAAAGCGGGTGGAACAGAAAGGCTCCTGGATGACAAAAGTGGATGACAACTTCCACTGCCGGACATAGACACCATAGGGACCTCGACCAAAACACTAGCAGGGATGGGGAAAGGCCCTCTGTGGCTCCAGAAGCAGGTATTTCTGTGTCTGCTAAGCATCATCTCTTCTGGAATTGTAATTTTTTTTTTTTTTTTGTGGTGGTGGTGCAGACTGTAAGGGAAAACAGGACGTGGACCTTTTGCAGAAGATAAAATACACAAAATACAAAACACAGCAGTTTTGGGTGGAGGAGTGTAATTCCAGATGCTTGGATGTGTGTAAAACCTCCAACATCTAAAATAAAATTTGTGACTTTTCCACTCACCAACACCAGTTTTTCACCACTGCAGCTCAAACTTCAGTTCAGCTATCTCAGGTTTACATTGCTGAGAGCAGGGAATCAAACCACTAGTTAAAAACTTAAGTGACAAAGATCATCATTATAAAACATAATTGCTATTTGTGGAGGGATTTAGAAAACAGCTGTTTAAAATGACACTGAAAGAAAATGGAATTTAAAGCAAACAAAATGAGGCATTTGGCACATAAAAATTGCACTACAGCTTTCACATTGATAGGCAATGAACTGAGATGTACTAACAATGACTTTCATTTGCAGAGGAACAGGTCAATGAATAGACCACTTTGCATTTTCCCCCGTGTAAATGGCACATATTAAAACAGGGAAAAAAAAGATCAGGAAAAAGAAGACTGAAGTGTGAGTTTTATATTTTAACAGCTGAGATCAAGATGTATGAGAATGGAAAAGGTATACATTTTCTTCCCCAAATGTACCACTGATTTTGGATGCCTAACTTGGCATACCCGAAGAGCCAAATTTTCAGGCAGTACTAAGCACCCTTAGCTGAATATAGGCTCAGTCAAAGCACACCCAGTAGTTATCAAAAAAAAAATCATAAAAAAAATAAAAAAACCCACAATTTACTTTAGAGAAATCTCAGCCAGAGGATTTCAAAGGAAAGCACCAAATTGTATCACAGTACTGCCTGACAGCTGTTCATATTGTACTGCCAACCAGAACCCCCATGTAGCTGATGTTAGAAAGACCATTGTTCATCTGCTTTTATTCAAACTGTTTCTGCATACAGAACAAAGCATTATCCATACTCATTTTTTTCTCCCCCCCCATATACTTTCCCATTTTCTTTTATTTTTAACAGATCACAAAAACGTACATAGAAATCAACAGAAACAAGCAATTTCTAATTTGCTTTTTAAACTCATCTGAATACAGAATTGATGCTACACTTCTGAACAATACCAATATCCTGGTTTCTGTATGTTTCCACACTGGATGTTACTACACCATGAAGAAGTGCTAGTCACAGGAGGAGCATTTCCTTTCCTCTGTGTGTTATGACTACTAACTTCAGCAGGGGAACAAACCCTTTAGGTTTCACCCTCCCCCCTTTATTATCCCATCCATCCTTGCCACCAGCTTATTATATCCACCTACTGTATCCTTCCTTGACATCCTTATCCTGCATTTGGCAGTGAATAGACAAAAACACCATCCTCATACAAAGCTAAAGAAATGCTCCCCCCTCTTTTTTTTTTTTTTTTTTTTTTTTTAAATCAGCCTATATTGCAAACACCTACTAAGCCAAGGGGTTGGCTTTTTTTCTTTGCTTGAGCTTTAGTACTTCCTCTTCAAAATAAAGGGCTATGTAGAACAAGCCATCTCTTAAACTCCTGGTGGGGGAACTTTTCCATCTGGATTCATCTGTTCTCAACTTAGCACGCCACAGGCTGCCAGTCCCAAAGGTCACGTAAGGTTGCCAAGCCTCCGTCTCTCTCCCTGTCTGATCCCTGCAAGAACAGGGGCTCGGAGGCACAATGAAGTGCCCTCCTGGCACAGACCTTCCCACAAGTGCCCACCAGCTCCCTGCCACCTTCTCTGCCTACTGCCTGTGAGGACCAGGTGGTCCTTAACCTAGGACTGGATGAGCAGAGACATCCAGGGCTTCCTCAGCTCTGCTTCAAGGGACAGCTCGCCCAGGATGGAGCTGCCTGGTTTCACTTGTACTCCCAGAGCACCATCAGATGTACATCATGACAAGGACTGGCTTGTGCAGCAGCATCCACAACAATGGAAACCCAACCTCAAAGCACTAATAAATATAAATGTTAAATAACATTTAGATCTCACCCAAAGACAGAAGGAGAAACATAAACAAGAACAGCTTCCACCATGGCAGACCCAACTGCACACAGAATTATCACAGATGTTCATATTAAACAATGTCGATATGTGGATTAGTCTAAGCTTGCCAACTTGATATGAATAGTTTCTCCCATCCTAGCTCTTCTTTGACAAGCCATCATAGCCTATCACGCATGCAGATATTTTCATACATTTTAAAATATGCGCTAATGACTAGAGAAACTACTAATTTAAAGTCTGCTACGGTCTCCCTTATGTCATTTTTCTTGCTAGTCTCTTAACACAGTCCTTTAAATTAAGTGACAAACGTATTTAAAAAGAACCACAAACCTGAAACCACTTGCAAAGCATGAGTAACAGCTGATTTTATAACTCTATTTCCTCAGCTATTTAAAAAAAAACAAGAATACCTGCCAGTAGAGCTGAGTTAACATTATGGGCCAATTGCATGCAAAGTTTAATTTTGCAAGGCTATAAAAAAAAGCTCTACCAGTCTCTTCCCAACCTGAGCTCCATTCTTACCTCTAAATAACAGATTTCAGTTCAGTTCAGCTTTCCAGCACCAGTTTAGTTGTGACCAAAACCACTGCAATATATGAATTTAACTCTAGTTTGCTTCTTTAACTAGCATGAGGCTGGAGAATGTAGTGGTCCTGTTCTGCTTGACTGTTGTGCTTTTTTGATGTGTTAAGTGTCTTTTTGATGCAGCAGTTGATGCACGACAACAGAGGTCCCAGCAAGGGATCACAAGATCATCATAGCTCTGGGGTAATTCAGAAGCAACTTTCATCAGTTGCCATATTTTGGCACAGGAGAAGAGTGACGAGCTGGAAGTCCCTTTTCGGTTAGAAGCTGATAACTGATTTCTCTTTTGGATGAAAACAACAACAGTAAAGACTCCACAAGCAAAGATGCTCTGCACTCTCTAGTGGCTACTGTTAGCTTCAAGGCACAATTTGAGAGATGGGTTATGAGTTTTAAAGCTCCTCACCTTAACATTTTTTTTCCTGAGATTTAATTTGTTCCTTCAGGGCCCAAAACCCCAGTTAAGATCCACTAGGCTGGACCAATGAGACTTTCAGACTCCATCAGAAAAGACTGGCAGCAAGTAAGGAACTCTCACTCTGAAGTCTCCTCCCAGGGAAGGTTAAGAGGCAGCACGGCCAGGGTATTTTGATATGAACATGGAGACAAGACACACCTCTCACACCACACATGCTCCCACACACCAGACTCAGCTCACCCAGCTGATAAATGGGAATTTCCTCATTCAGCTTAGAGACACCAGATATGATGCTGGTTCAGCCTTTTCCGTAGCACTGTATGGGACCGCAGAGCGTGCCTGGCCTCCCTGTGCTGGCCCGAAGCATCACCTGAGCTGGGGCAGTTTGCTCCCACCACCAGGTTTGTTAACACCTCCACCAAAAAAAATTATCCAATGCCAACTGATGACAAAGCACCTCAGCCTCATCTCTCCAGCTTATTAATTCCAGCTGCATTGTCTCAGGTGGAATTATATTATAGTATGTCATTGTCACTGTCACAGCATTCAAATTATGTTAAGTATGGCATAAAACAAGCAAAAGCACAAAAGCAGCAGTGAAACTCAGTATCATCCTATCAGTTTTTCTGTCACTGGCAATCACAACCAAGTGTTCATATCAGTCAAGCCACATAGTGCAGTTCCTACTTTAGTGCAGTACATATCTACGGTGTTTCAGAGATACCTTCCTTTCTTACGGCATAGAAGACTAAGATATTGCTGCTACACAGTCCAACAATTTATGGAGTCTGTGATGAACTACTGCATCGTTCTTCAAGGACCAAGAACTCTACATGCTTGGTCAATAAAATGTACTAAGTAATAACTCATCTAAAAAAAAATGGTGATGGCAACTCCAGAACTGCAGCTCTATTAACTCCTTTTTTTTGTATGGATAAGTTTAGCTGAAAGCAATATTACTGACAAATTGCAGCCTGGGGAAATTTTCAGATCAAGGTAATAATGCCATGAGGTAGAATGATTTGCTTTAGTGTTGCTATATAACGCTGCCAGTTCTTCCAATGGGACACTAATTGCAGCCAGAGGCCACCTTGCTTAAAAAATATCTAAAGAAATATTTTAGCACTAAAACTGTCTGGAGTAATCAAAAAATAAAGCATCCTTCCCAAGAAGGGGCACCGGGAAAGTAAAATCGGGTACGGAGTTCAATAACTAAATGATTCACAGCAGGGAGACAAGCTGCCACTTGTCAGCTGAAGAAGCTGGTCTCATGCTAACACTGTCAGCTGCGGAGCGGGACCAAGTAGGTGGAAAGGGACCTCTGGAGGTCTGTAGTTCAGTCTCCTGCTGAAAGCAAGGTGCTCAGGGCTCTGTCCAGCAAGTCCTGAACATCAACAACGGACATGTCACCCCTTCTCCAGGATCTGGTTCCAGAATTTGACCACCCTCATGGCATTTTTTCCCCCTTATATCTGGCCAGTATTTCTCACGTTCCAAGTTTTGTCTGTTGCCTCTTCTCCTCTCCCAGTGCACCTTTAGGATAAGCCTGACCCGTGCTCCAGCCCTCACCACCTCAGTGGCCTTACTGGACTTGCTCCTGTATGCCACCGTCCTTGTGCTGGGGAGCCCAAACCAAACGCCTTACACTCAGACTCGCAAGCGCTACGTAGAGGGAGAGGATCCCTTCCTTCAGCCTGCCGGCTGCGCTCCTGCTAACAGCCTGGGATGCAGTCAGCCTTTGCTGCCTGGGCTCATTACTGGCGCCTGGGCAAGTTTTTGTCCACCTGGATCCCATGGGGTTGGTCTTTTTTGCAAAGCTGCTTATTAAGCAGTCAGCTCCCAGTCCGTACCACTGCAAGGGGTTACTCCATCCCAGATGCAGGCCTTTGCACTAGCTTTTACTGAGATTCCTAAGGCTCCTCTCAGCCCATTTCTCCAACCCACCTCGGTCCCCCTGAACAGTAGTGCTGCCCTCCAGTGCATTATTCACGGCTATGCCCAATTTGGTATTGTCCGCATACTTGCTGGTGGTGTGCTCCATCCCATCATTCAAGTCATGAATAAAATATTAAACAGTACTGGCCCAAAAGCTGATCCCAGAGGGACGCCACTAACAACCAGACACCAGTTTGAGTTCAGCGGCCCAAACAATTTTCCACTTACTTATCCAGCCTATCCTTAACTAACTTGGCTATCAGGATATAAGGATTTTCTGCTAGTGATACATAAACATAGGTACATTCCCTCTCCCTATCTGCCTTTCTGAAAGCTCTTTAATTGCATGCCTCTGCCTCCTTCTGGGATGGGATACTCCACACTGCTTTGAAAGGGAACCACCAGCAGGATCTGAGAGGACTGCGGAGGTGGAAAGTGCTGTCCCAGAGCAGGCGGAACTGAACCAGCCAGTAACAGCAGGGATCAGATGAGCAGAAAACCATCTGACACCACAGACAGTTGCAGGGAAGGAGAAACAGAGGAGATTGTTTTGATCATATTCATTCTTTGAGATTTAAAGCAGTTTAGCTCCTGCAGAGGCTTCTTTCTTTCTTTCTTTCTACAGCATGAGGAAGAGTCACTCTATACGTTTCTAGCCTCTCCAGCTTCCCTAAATTAACTCTCTCACAGGTACCCATTCATCCCTTCTCCTGTCATCAACCCCAAACTTCCACCCTGGCTTGCAGCTGCTTCTTGGCTCTGGATAGTCCTTGTCCATCTTCCAGAGAGGATCTGGAAGCCAAGCCCCACTGCTTCTGGAGGGGGGTAAAACCTCCAGCAGCAGCACAAGGACGACCAGGGAAGTTAAGAGAGGAATTCCTCACCCAAGACAACTGGTCCGCTGTCTGCCCCAACAGGAGACCACACAAAGCATCCGAAGGCAAGTCATTTATATTTAACTTTTTTTCAAAGTCATGCCTTCTAAAATTGACTTGAATCTGCCTTAGAAATACCAATATACATTATCTTGCACAATTTGCTTGCTCTTGCTTCTACAGCACACAGCTGGCCAGAGCCTTTCACTTTCTGAAGAAGGATCAAGAACTCAGCTACAAGTAGACACTGTCTAAAAGCCGCTTTGAAGCCATTTGACCTCTGTAATTCTTCTTGATTTTACACAGATGACAAGGGTTGCATCTGCTCTGCTTCATTTTTGCAAATGAGTACCCGATCCACTGTCTCCAACAGGTTTTAATAAATACTATAGCAAACCATGTTTTATGTGATAAATGTCAGCAAATGAACTGAAAACCAATTGCCTACGGTATTTCAGAAGGAAAATGACATGGCAGACTACCCCCTCCTTCTGTAGAGGGAATCATTAAAAAAAGGCAGGCATAAAATTCTTTGTTCCTGCTACGCAGCACAGGGTAGGCAGCACATGCTATCACTGACAGTTTCTTTGCTTTCTTAGTGCTTATTCTTTCCTTGCGATGAAATGCGAAAAGGAAAAATGACACCTGAATCACTGAGGTTTTTTATTTCATTTTTAAATTGTCTTCTCAGTAGCCACTCTCCTACTCTACAGAAAATACATAACAACCACCAAATCACCCCATTTGTAAGACGGTATCCACTGCTGCTCCAGTAATTGTAAGGAGGGGTTCTCATGTACACAGCCAGAAGAAACCAAATACAACAGCTTTTCCAAATTTCAACAACCTTCCCTGTACCAAGCTTCAAACCAACAGAGCCTTCTCCCAGCAAAACAACAGTAACTAGTAAGTATTCTGCATTTTAAAGGTGACCTAGGCAGTCCTGCTAAGAGGACCTAAACGCTTTAATATATTGTGCTGAACATCCCAACGCACAAGGAAAATGTGGGTTTCCTGGTACAGTTCATCTTCCCTGCAGGCTCTGAAACTACCCATCCCAGTGCAGCAGATTTCATTGTGCACAGCGCTGCAGCAGGCACTCTGCTCCTGACATTACACCACCAAAAGACTAAACTGGAGATATCTAGACAGAAAAAAAAAATAGATGTTTCAACCAACATAACCCATGGGGGTTTGAAGCCAGTTCTTGCTCCATCGTTCAGCTTACCAATATCAGGACATTAAGGGGAAAGCAGTAGTCTAGGACAGGGCAGGACTTGGACGGGGTCAGAAAGCCAGCTCAGATCAGCGAAGTATCACTGCCACGCTCCTGACCCTGCTCATCATACAGTAGCACAGAGTCTGTATTTCGTTTGAGCCTGCAGGTGACCTTCATATTAAATCCATCCTTACCAGCCTCCACTCTTTCTTCTTTGAACAACCACCACCAAAAATCAAGTACTCTGGATCATTCGGCTCCCTCAAGCCTTCCTGTGTGAGCCTCCAGGCCTCCTGCATTTAGGTGCTGGAGCTCCATATATAATTCAATATGTTATCAGATCTGCTCTCCTCTGCAATACTAATATGTCAGCTCTCATGTTAGTTCTCACCAATCTGACTACCATGCATGTAAAATGTCTAAAGCAACTGTGGCTGGAACAACAACATAAAACATTAAGTAATTTAACAGGGCGGAAAAAAAAGCACTGGCTTTGATTGGCAGCGCTGTTCAGAGCACATGGCAGTAAGTATGCGTTACACATTAAATGCACAATCCAGCAAGGTAACTAAGGTTGGAAACTGAAGCATTCAAAGTTAAAAAGTGCCAGA
Organism: Ibidorhyncha struthersii; assembly: GCA_013398815.1. Classification (NCBI taxonomy): domain Eukaryota; kingdom Metazoa; phylum Chordata; class Aves; order Charadriiformes; family Charadriidae; genus Ibidorhyncha; species Ibidorhyncha struthersii. The sequence goes on along the minus strand of VZSZ01006065.1, from coordinate 562,917 downwards.
ATTCAAACTGCCTAAACAACACTAATTTGACCATCCCATGTGTATAAGGTCTAGAATTATGTGACTAAAATACTTCCCTTCACAATCTGTCTTACCAAGGGCACAAAATGGCTGGTGCTCACTCCACAAGCTATTCCTTTTCCTTTTAAATTGCATATTATTCCGTCTATTCTTCAGAGGGAAGTCATGGACTTATTTGCCATACATCACTCAAATCCCATTCTGAAGACAGAATTTTTATCTTCCACATAAACAAGTTATCTTTCCTAATGACCCATGTGAGATGAGATGATAGTATTATCGTCGTTTCACAAATGGGAAATGAAAGCAGAGAGGTGCAAGTTAAATGCTTCCGTTTCTTTTGGATGCCTTAACTGAGACTTCTGAGACCCTATTTTCAGAGAATTTAAAAATTACTATAAAGCACTTCATGGATACATCTACCCAGCGCAACTCAACAATTTGCAGAGATCCTTTAGGTAGTTTTCATTGAGTTAGTTCCTGAGCCAACGTAGCCATGGCACGCTGCCTCAGCTGATGCGCTGTAGTGGAAGAAACCAGGCAGCTGGCCCAGGTGGCATTAACACACACCACTCTACTGCCTCTAGGATCCAACCCGATACTTCAGCAGAGCAGTGGGCTGCAAGGACCTACGACACCATCTGGGGTTAAATCTGACATTTCTAGACGATGCTGCCTGCACTGCTGACTCTTGAGGGGCAGAGGTCCCACCAACTTCAGTAGCAGCTAGGAATGCTCAACATTTCCACAAATCAGACCCCTGAGCATCAAATTGGATACATGAAAAATAGGAGACACTCCATCACCAGCCCACCATGGAAAGTCTAGTTTAACTTGCCAGGGAGAACCTGAGAACCCAAAGGCAGAGAAGTATTGCAGCTCTCCAGGACAAAGCTCCACTGCCTCGGTTATTAAGGTTTCCTTCCTCTTCCAACAATCCTCCCACTCTTACTGCTACTTCTTCACCTTCATCAACCATTTTCTTCACCACAGCTCTGACTCAGAAACAAGGCACTCTGCGACTGCTACTTCTTCACCTTCATCAACCATTTTCTTCACCACAGCTCTGACTCAGAAACAAGGCATTCTGCACGCTGAATGATACAATGGTTCTAGGATAAAATATCCTAATCAACATACTTAAAGTAATACTACTAATGTTACACTGCATCATCTTACTCCAATTTAGACTATTAATTTCTTTGTCTTTTTTTTTTTTTTAAAGATACTTTTGAAAATTCCTCCTGCAGCAGCAGAGGTACCCATTGCTTATCTGCAGGATCAGACTCTTGGGTCAGACTAATTAGCAGCAGTAGTAGGTTGTCCACAGGTCTACTGGTTGTCCACTGGACCATCACTGGAGGGTAGCAAACTTCTCAGAATACAGCAAGGAGCAAAACAGTGATCCAAGTCTCTAGGTGGACTAATCTTCCCATTCACGGCTTCCTGTCCTAAGTCTCCTCTTCAGTCTTGACCTTTCTGTCCATATTCAGCCCCTCCTGCTGCAGGCTCTCTTCAGTGCCTCACCCAGTCTCTTTTCATCCAGATAGTTTGAATTCTTTCACATCATCAGAGCCACCTTGCCTCCCACTGCCCTCATGCAGGCCTCTTGTCCAGGGGTCTCTTCCAGCTCCCAACTTCACTGAACAAGAGCCAAAGCAAAGAGGGTCTTCACTATCCACCCTGCCCCTTTTCTCTGCCTGTCCAGGGCCTTACTTCTGCTCCCAGCCTGCAGCTCCTAACACAGTCAATCCATGTTCCCTGTGTTCTTCAATGAATAATGTTAGAATGGTTTAGTAAAAGGAAGTTAAAGACAGGAAGACAGGAAAATCTGAATACTTTAAAAGGGCAAAGCATTTGCTATTTTTATTCAAAGTGCTGTGGAGGGCGTAATTATGCAAATTCAGAAAACTTGTCATAATTGACCTTTTCAAAACATGGGTGTCCATGGGTCTAACATACAATTCACTGGTGAACCCTGAAATTTATTAAAGGTCAGCAGTTCTACAACTTCCTCTCATTTCATCATTAAAGAACTTGTTTAAGATGCATCCAGCAGCAATCATCAATGAAAAACAAAGTTGCTTAAAAACAGTTAAAAATTTTGATGCGTTGGGTTAGAAAAACCTTTACCTTTAAAAAGTTCTGTAAAAGGAAAAGAAAAAACCAAATTGTTCTTGCTATAGAATCTATCAGCTTACTTGTTCTGAATATTCAACAATGCCAGAATCCAAAGATTCTGGTCATCTGAAGCCTTGTAAGCAGATTTGGGTCTGGAGTCATTACTGATTCAAACTAAGTTTATTCTGGCAGTGCGTAGAGTAAGGCTAAAATCTCATTGTGTTTAGATCCTTTGGGGCTTGGCTGTTTCTTCTACCCTATTGCTCCAAGAACTGTGTCACAGACCTTTGTATTCCTTTGGGGAAGATTAATCTCCACCTTTCTGATCTCATTCACAGCAACCTGGTCTCTCCCCACCTTGAAAATTGGTTCGTGCTACAATCTTTCTATGAAGAGCTCACCCAGAGCCTGGCAAAACACCTAGTAAAATGAATCTTCATGAAGATTTCTGTGGAGTCAAGACTGGCCAAAGAGAGATTTCAGACAGAACATAAACAGGAAAAAAAAATCCAAAACAAAAACCCCACACATTTTGACAAATACTCACAAGCCCCAATGTGATTACTCTTGAACTTTATGCTGTATTTTTTACGCAGGGTCCACTTAAGAAATTTCAAGTATTTTTTCTTTCAAGAAATTGAAACATGATGACAAAGTAAAGCTGTCCTTAATTAGAATGGTAGTTACAACATGAAATGCTAATCCTGTTCCATGATAGAAATGACAGAACTATGGCTTTTCCCAAGGGAATGAAGCAATGAACATAAAAAAAGCTGAGGGCCAAATCAAACAGAATTAGTTAGAGCAACACAGATGATAATGAATCTACAACAGTTTATACCAATGAAGGTAGCTTGTCCTTGAAGCTCAAGGTCATTTCTTCAGAAAAGAACAATTTTTTTTTCTGCAATTTGCATTCAATACAAGCTTTTACTTCCTGAATTAATCTTCTACACAGCAGCATCACAGACTATAGCATGAATGTGATTTTTTTTCTACTGGTACCTACACTTTGAGAAATGTGTTGGTTCAACTGTTTCTTGTACAACAGATGGAAGGACATCATAAAATATCACATGGTCCCCTAGCAGGCTCTTTGAAATTCAAATAAGGCTACATATCCTTCACCCCTGCCATACAAGACCATAACAGGGTTGATTACAGAAATACTACATACTAGCACAGGTCTGTGTCAAATCAGTAGTGTGATAGAGTGTCAAGCTTAGCAGCAGGATTTTAACTATTCATTTTCATTTAACCCCTGCCTGCAGCATCCGTGACCACCAGGAGCATTTCATGAAGTCCCAACCAACCAGCACAAGGACACCAAATATAGGCTGGCACTCAGCAGCTGGAATTATCCTGCCATAGTTATTCCATTTTCATCCAAGTCGGTCAGCAACTTAGGATCTATTTCTGGAGATAATGCAATACCATAGCAATTATGCAGTAACCAGCTGAATAACTTGTATTAGATAACAGACTTCACTTTTGCTGCTCTGCCTTCACATACATTCCAGGAGGTGGTGCTGTCACTTGGGCAGAAACAGAGCAAAAACTCTCACATGGTGTTTGTGCACTGAATATACTGGTTGATCTTACTGTTTAAGAAGCCTATGCAGATAAAATACTTCCGCAAATCAGGACGACTTTATGCAAGAAACGCACATGTGGCAAACTGAAGACTCAAATTTCATGCAAAGTAACTAGTAAATGCTCATTCAACATTTTTGAAAATTCAAAGCCTATCAGTTCCTAATGCTTCCGATCTGAACGTTCTTCTGAAAAGAACAGAAGCTCTTTAGTGCTTTGCGTGAATTCAAACCATGGACTATCACTCACAGACAATAGATCTGTTGTGTCACCCATCTGTAACAACCATCTAGGACAGATGTTTTAAATGGAAATTGCCACGAGATTTAGGGTCCACAATCAACTTATCATACAACTTCATCATTTACCCCTGAAAGCCCCAGTAAGAAATTATGGAGTCTCATCTGACTGAAGGAAGCAATACACACATACTGTACATTGGCTTCCTTCCCTCACACATGAACGGTCCAGAAAGCAGATCAATGCTATGCCCATACCATCCTATCCCATCCCACCCAATCCTTACTGCTTGCAGAGCTAAAGCTCGCCTGAATTTTTTATGGACACGGAATTGACCATACATAATGCAAGCAAAGTCAGACTGACTATTTGTTCGCTCTTATTTACTTGCTACCAAGGACCTTAATTCCTTAGGTCAAAGAAATTCCCTTTAAAATGTGTGTTCAGCAAGTATAAATATTTTTCATAAAATTCTGAAACAAAATTATTAGGTGTTCACACCCAAGTTCTATGATTTTCTCTGCATGTCCATCTGGCAGATAGCTGCATTATTTATTTGCTGTCACACTTAGTAAATTGATCTACTGGCATTTAAAGGTGTCATATTTACTCATTACAATTTTAATGATCACTCCAGCACTGGTACAATGACCTGAGTTCTGACTACAACTTTTAATGTCTGCTAATCACAAAACCAGCAAGATTAATTCCACATATAAAGCAGTATAAGAGACAGAAGAAACTGAAGGACTAGGCTGCTTTGCTTCAGAGTTCATTGATCTCTGTATGGTAACAATTTGATGAGAACGTTAATTTAATGACTGAAGTGCAACACGCATTTTTCGAGACCAAGGTAAAACAGCAGAACTGGTCACAGTGCAATGCAGAATTAAGGTAAATGGGCTTCACAGACAAGAACGGGATTATATTATGCTCACAATGATGAAAAACTACTCAATCGGTCTCACGTCACAACCACTGTCCTCACAGTCGCAAGGCGAATGTGACTGCCTCCTCACAGGTAGACTGTACTGCCCTGAAGAGTTTGGGGCAGATGTTACCAACCCTTAGCCACATCTTCTGCGTATTCTCCCCAGTACTTTTCCAAACTATTTTAGCCACAGTGCCACAGACCAAAACTCCATTTCTGCCCTGAGATATTTCAGGCTGGCAAATAACAGCAGCTCCCCCAAGTCACACTGAGGAACTGTTTAAAAGCAAGCAGTACCAATACCACTTGGAAAATGTACCAAAACACAAGACATTGGAGATGCGCTAGACTATGTTCTAGCACGCGTTAAGTGATACATGCAAGAGGTTTTCAGGAAGAGTCACAATGACCATCCAAGCTCCTAGCAATGCACAGGCTGTTGCACGCTGCCACACTATAGTTGTCCCCAATTTGCCCCTGGCAGGCAAACGGCTCCATAACCATCACCACTGACTGAGGCGCTTCTGCTGAGGAAAGGACCACCAGCATATTTCTCATGAACACTCTGCAAGACAGGGAGTGCTTAAAAAGACATGACAGCATCTTGGGAAAGAAAGGACATACGTGTAGACAGCAAGAGCTAACATGAGCATGCACACGTACTTCAACTGGAAATTGAACACCAGCTGAAATAATGTCACCTCCCGTTCACTGACAGCCCTGGGCAGCACAGGAACTAAACACTGTGACCCACAGCCACCCACATACACAACCACAGCTAAGCCAAACCGCAGGAAAAGTTGGAATTTTGGTCATGCCTCACTAGAGAAAAACATAATTAAAACTATTACACTTGGAAAACTTCCAGCTCTATGAATCTGACAAAGACATTTATGATGATAAAAGAATAATAATGTCCAGTAAAATCCCTGTACATAAAAGCACTAAAAGAGTTTTATAGTCAGAAATCCAAGGGAAGAACATTTTAAACAAGTTAACGTGCAACTTCTATAGAAAAGGAGTAGCATGATTTTTCCATTTCTTAAACTGTTATTTAACTTCACAGCTATATGTATCCTATCACACTTTTCCTGTCAGACTAAACATCTTGTTTTATTACAGGTCAGAGCAACTTATCTCTCGGGATATTTTTGACGAAAATTAACTCTAGGCTTCAATAGAAACAGCCCAATGTCCTTTCTGTAATAACTAATTTTTGACACTTCGATCCACTTTGCATTTCTATCCTTTGAAGGATGCCTAACATGCAAAGCAATTCATAACACCATCCACCAACCCGGGTGCATTGCAGTAAGACATACTGACATGCTTGCTCTTTTTATTGATCCATGCAGCAGGTTGTTATTCGAGGTAACATTAACAGAAATATCACATTACTTAAAATGAAAAAATTATTTCACAGTTTTTGGAAAAAAGCATTTGGCAGAGTGCTGCCATCTGCACCAATATTTGAAAACCAAGCTATTCAACTATGCATAATTTACTTAATCTTATCAAGATATTTGAAAATTAGAGGCTTTTTATTACATATTCCAAAGAAGCATAACTTTGCATACCGAGTATTATATCCATTTGGAAAACTAACACTTGAAACAGCCTTGCCTTTTCAAGTCCATACAACCTTGTTATATCAGGCTCTTCATACATACTGAGCATATGACTTCTGGAAGTTGCTTTTGGGAAATAAGGGTAAGAGAAGACAAAAAACTACAGAGATTGCTCAAATGATGACAATAAGAATTTTAAGTCTCTCGAAAATACGTATACTGAAGTGTTGTGATGACTTCCTACCATTTTTCCTATTTATTTTACAACCCGGCACAAGAGATTAGCTTAGAGCAACCCCTTTTCTTGAACAGGTTCGAGACCTTCAAGAGGTTAAGAATTTCACACCTGATTATGCTGACAAACAATTCCAATTTTGCACCAGTCCAAGCAGTAAGTGACATAAGAAAAGAATTTCCAACACACATGCACTGGAACTGGAGCCTGTCTGGGATTGCGCCTGTTATAGCCCAGAAACTGGAGATGGAGACTGCGGCCACTCATAGTTTATTTGAAGAAAACATCTTCTGCCATCCTATTCTGGCCCTCTCAGTGATCACCCTTGTTCTGAAGTGGTGTCCCCTGTTTCACGTATTTGCTGTTTAAGCCTGGAAAAGGTGGAATGAAATTTTAACCAAGCAACATAGCTGCCCACTAAACCTTCTTGACTATAGCACTTTACCTAACTACAATGTTTAAAATAAAAAAAGATTCTTTCCATTTTATTCTGAGCCTCCACTGAACAGCACACCTGAAACAGACATCCAGGAAGGGGAGCAGCATGCAAGAAAGAAAACTCCTGGAATGATTCGTTAACAGCACAAACTAAAACCATATAGGCTTTATTAAAGTACCATTATGCTTTACTGTTACAGGTCAGTGACATATTCAGGGTAAGGCTTTGGAAAAAGGTAGTTGGAAAGCCCTTCTACACAGCTGGAAGTTCCTAGTATCAGCCCACCAGACCTTTCTGGACATTTGCTAAGCTCTGGAAGACTATGAAGTACGGGCTTCAGACAACTGTGCTGCTGTTTGTTCTGAGCTGCTGAACAAACCATAGGAGGGGAACTGTGAAGCAGAAACGAAAAAAAAAATGTCAAGCTGACTTAGCCATTTGCTCTAGAACAGCAGTAATTTTCCAGGAAAATGTTCTAAACAGCTGAACCTTATCAAGAGGCTGGACGTGAACTGTTCCTCCAAGGAATGCTCAGTAATGAAAGACAAATGTGCACTTTACTTTAGGGAGTTTGAACATAAGACTATCTTCCACCTTCAAATACTTTTCTGAATTTCTTTGTGCGCGGTATTTACAATGCCCACTTTTGTTCTTAAGGTAGCAGCAGAAAGAATATCTTCTTTGACTAAACAGATTTGGACAGACTGCAGAAATTTGCCAAATATTGATTTTGTTAGGGCTGAGCTTAAAGTTTCGATCTTGTTTCAGTTTCACATAGAATGAAATTTTACAAACTGATTTGTAAAACAAGTGCGGTGTATTAAAACAAGTGAATCGTACTACTTCAAATAATAAACTGAAACATCTATGATAACTGAGTATTTGAGAGCAGCAGAAATATATAATTAAGGGTAAAACAGTACACTAGGATAAATATTGTGTCCTCAGCCGTTCTGTCTGAACACATAAGGAAACACTTTTTTACTGTGAGGATGACTGAGCACGGAACAGGTCACCCAGACAGAAGCTGTGGAGTCTCCATCCTTACACATATTCAAAAGCTATCTGGACATGGTCACAGGCAGCCTCCTCTAGGTGACTCTGATTGAAGAGGGGGCTAGGACCAGGTGACCTCCAGAGGTCCCTTCCAACCTCAACCATTCTGTGNAAGAAAACCCCATCCCTTACTACCATCCAAAAAGGCAGTCAACTTGTATAATTTCTGCAACTAATGAATGCTAGCATCAGATGTGCTTTGCTTCTCCTGGGGAGATAAATCAGATCTCTCTCCATGTTCTCACTGACAACCCACTCAGGCAGGATCACTGGCAGACACTCTGCCTGGCTGGCCCAGATGTGGTTACTGGTAGTATACAACAGCAGTCAGTCAGCTGATCTAGAACGTTTTATTCTACAAGCCTTTTCTTCATTGGCACTTTCAGTCAAGTCTCTCCCCACTCCCTGCCTACCAGTTTTTACAAAACTTATAGTAATACCTTTGTGTCTATGTTCTATCAAACTGGAAGAAACCATTTGTTGAATACAAGTTATAAGTGAGGAAACTGACAATTCAATATGTAAGCCCTTATTTCTGTTGGAAACCAAGTTAAAAACATGTTACAGGGAGTGCAGTCTCTGCTGAACAATGTTTGTGTAAAGCATACTAAGCATCCAAGAATCACAGAAGAAGCATTACCTGCTTGTAGTTCTCTGGTTGTCTAACGAGATCTGTTTCTGTGACAGAAAAATGTCCAAGGATCTGGTCCACATGAGAGCCACTAGTGAATAAGTGGATCTGGAATAGATTAAGTTAAAAGATATTTGTCAGTACAAGGACCAGATCATTAACAACATCATTAGCTACCATCTAACAGCTGCATGGCTTGAAATAGTGACATGAACCAGTGGTTACAAGCCCATTCCCAACGGACAAGCACAAATGTAACTCACCACCAAAACAACGGATCTTTTTAAAACAGCCTGCAGGAAATGATGATCATGCACCACAATCATCTCACAAAATGGTCCATCTGGTATTGCTACCAGAACCACATGTAGGAATTGCTATTGCTTCCGCCACAGTAAAACTGAAAGATTTCTCTCTTCATCCTGTCTTAGTATCTTTTTCCTTACACAACACACGCTCTTGTGCACAGCATAAAAGGAAAAACCATTTACACAGACAGCAGAAGTCTTAACAGAGGTAAAGGATACCCTCAGCCTAATTTTTTATTTCTTCCTTTAAAGCAGAAAATGCTACCTAGTTACAGTAAGTTTCTCTTTTGCTGCTATATATTGTTGGCTTTCGCTTACTGGAACCTTGTCCCAGCTGCACTGGTGATAGTATCATCAATAACTTGGCGAAGAAGCTTCCCAAGTTAGTCAAGGGAACAATAAAAAGCAATTCCTCCTATTCAGAGCTGATCCCTTTGTTACTGTAATAACTGCAGCTGCCAAACAAGATAGCAGTGCACATTTGTCAGACAATCGCTCATATTTCATTAATATTTCTACCAGAAGACAGAGAACGTTTCCTGCTTTTCTTCCTTTATTCTAATATGAACTTTATCATACACTTGGGTATTGACAACTGTTTTAAAGTTGACAGGCACTGGGTAATTATCAACCCTTCCCTGAAACTTCAGAATATTTTAGCGTTCCTTTCCCAAAAATCACTTCTGGTGACAACCATCTGTCACATGTGCAGAGCTATGCGAGTTTAAAAATAAAAAAGCACCTCCCCACACAATGTTCTTCCTTTCTGCTTGCCACTCCTCTCCCTGCTGCATTCTTGCGTAACTCTGGCTGCCAAACCTTTGGGCCTCCAGCACCAGAGATGAATTTCAGCCCCTCTTCAAAAGTATGTTGCGGCAGCATCACTGGCTTAAGCTCAAAACAAATACTCTGAAGCTGTAACAACAGAGGAATAAGGTGTTCCCCTGAGACCAGACTAGATGGATACTGGAATAATCCAGTATTTGTATTTTTACTTTTACAATCTCCTACTGATAACCACAAGATACTGAAGATGAAACAAGGCTTAAGAACGGAAACAGTACCAAGGTAAAAGCAGCAGGTGAGAGAGTGAGAGACAGTGGATGTGTAGATGTTGCTGCGTGGCACTGGGATGGACTGAGGAGGAGGCAAGTCTGATTCAACCTTACACTCACCTTGGCAGGAGAGTACAGGCACAGGCCCCCACTGAGCACCACTTCTGGGGAGTTCCCAGTACCAATTCCTAAAAGCCCTTGAGCTTAGATACCCTGCAGGGAGATCAGCTTGTCTAATTCACCTAAGAGAAGATGAAGAGGGGGCTTGTTCATAGTTCACACACACTTGCCTGAGATGAAAAACTTCTACTGCATTAAAGAATGCCTACTGAGATCTAATGGCAAATTCACTTCAGGAAAAAAACAAAGATTGTCAAACCAAAATCTTAAGACAAAAGAAAAAAAAGATATAATTAACCAATCTAGTAATTTACATAGTAACATGATAGATTCTTCATGCCAAGATACAGATGCATCTAACAATTGCAGTTTAGTTTATTCATAAATTACTGACAATGAGGTAATCACCCAGCACCAGTCTCTGGCCTCTGTTATTCAGAGATCAAGACTTTGTCCTTGTCTCTCTACTCTTGTACTACAACATCAGATATATAGGTACAGCCAATCCAATCCACTGGAATATACCTTATTTTATATTGTTTATCTTAGAGGAGGCACAAGAAACCACTCCGTTCATAGGAGGTATTTCCCAGTGCTGCTCTACATTCTCACTGAGAGGATACAACTCTACTCTTACAGTTTCCAAGCATATTACAACCATTATTGTCATTTAACCATGATCTGATAATACCAATTATGTTAAACTCTTCTTCTCTCAAGATTTCCATTTAACATAATTTTAGCCCTGCTATCTTATATCCATAGTCCACCAAATCAGACATTCACCTGCTTAACAAAATTCACCTCTGAACCCAACCTAACCTGCCCCTATTTCAGGTGTGATTTCTGTCTTAGTCTTCAGTGGACGGAAGACAACTGCAAATACCCACGGGAAATCCATCCGTTTTGCAGAAACTCACTTGTTCCACTATTTCTGTTCACATGCTGATTGTGGCACAGTGCACTTAACAGGCCCAAAAAACACCAGTTTTAAACTACACAGGCTCCTACCTGTTTTCCTGAAACTATGCAAAGCTTCTCATTCTGTTTTTTTAAGGCAAAGTGGTAATTCAAAGCTTAACGAAAAACAACTGCTCTCCCCTATGAATTCAAGAGGGACCAAAAACCAGGCAGATAGATATTCCTCTGGCACTTGACAGAAAGAGGAAAAAACAGAATAGAAGGAACCAAGAGGCGTGCCTTAACACGGGTATTTATCCTTCACGCTTCCATATATTTGAAGGTGTATCAGGCAAATATGTACCACTGAGAATTTTGAGGGAATTATAATGGTATTACTATATTATACTTTTCAAAGCAGGCCAACCTGTCCATGTTGAGAAGCCATTATAATGTTATTCAACAGCTCATAGCCTCAGGCTGCAAAATTCCTCAGCAACAGAGAAGTTAAGATTTCCCTGAGGAAGTCTTCCTCCTACAGCAGGACATGTGTGTGTCTGTAAGCTTCAACATGCCTTCTGGGAGCTGAAGTCACTGAAAAGCAGCTCATCAGAAGAACTAGCAAAGAAGAACAGCCAGTCAGACTACCGAACAAGCAATTCCCAACACATGGCTAGCTGTAGCTCCAGGGAGGCTTCCCTCTCCAGTAACCTACGCTGGTTACTGCAGAATCATAGAAGCACAGAATCTCCTAGATTGGAAAAGACCTGTAAGATCATCTAGTCCAATCATTAACCTAACACTGACAAGCCCACCACTAAACCATGTCCCTGAGCACTGTTATCTACACAACCCTTAAATACCTCCAGGGATGGGTACTCCAGAACTGCCCTGGGTAACGCATTCCAATGCCTGATGACCCTTTCAGTTAAGAAATTCTTCTTAATATCCAATCTAAACTTCCCTTGGCGCAACTTGAAGACATTTCCTCTTGTTCTATCACCTGCTACTTGACAGAACAGGTCAACTCCCATCTCTCTGCAACCTCCTTTCAGATAGTTGTAGAGACTGATAAGGTCTCCCCTGAGCCTCCTTTTCTCCAGGCTAAACAACCCCAGCTCCCTCAGCCGCTCCTCATAAGACATGTGATCCAGATTCCTCACCAGCTTCATTGCCCTTCTTTGGACACGCTCCAGCACCTCAATGTCCTTCTTGTGGTGAGGGGCCCAAAACTGAACACAGTACTCAAGATGCGGCCTCACCAGTGCCGAGTACAGGCGTAAAATCACCTCCCTGGTCCTACTGGCTATGCTATTCCTGATACAGGCCAGGATGCCGCTGGCCTTGGACACCTGGGCACACTGCTGGCTCATGTTCAGCCACCTATCAATCAACACCCCCAGGTCCCTCTCTGCTGAGCAGCTTTCCAGCCACTCCTCCCCAAGCCTGTAGCGTTGGCAGGGGTTGTTGTGGCCAAAGTGTAAGACCCGACATTTGGCCTTATTGAAACTCCTACAGTTTGCCTTGGCCCATCGATCTAGTCTGTGTAAATCCCTCTGCAGAGCCTCCATACCCTCAGGCACATCAACACTTCCCCCCAGCTTGGTGTCATCTGCAAACTTACTGCTAAGGGTACGCTCACCCTCAACCAGATCATTGATAAAGATGTTAAACAGGACTGGCCCCAGTGGTTGCGGGCAGGACAGGGTAGATAGGGCACCCAGCAATCAGTTTCAGTTACCATTTGTGTGCTTTAGAGAAAGAACAGCCATTAATTTTTGCATGTTTCTCCCTCATATCTCCCTCCTACTGCTCCCTTTCTTCAGGCAGTGCAGTACTGTTTCATTAAGACATGAGTCATCACTTCTAACCTGAAGGTACATGTCCCTGATCACCCAAGAGATTCAAAACTTTTTCCACAAAATCACAGAAATGGAAAAAACCTTTGGAGGTCTTTAGTCCTACCTCCTGCTCTAACAAGGACTATCGCCAACATCAGTTTCTGGCTTTGTATATGTGAGTCTTGGAAACCTCCGAGGATGGAGACCATTCAGCATCTCTGGTGAGCAGCTTTTTCTGATACACCTGAACCTTCCAAGCTATAATCAGTGGTCCCTTCCCCTTTGTCTTCTGGTACTGCTGAGAAGACCATGGATCCATCTTTCTAACTACCATCTTTGGAACTACCCAAGTGGCTGAAAGCAGCTATCAGGTGACCTCTCCCTCAGCCTCCTCTCCATCAGAGCAAAGAAGCTCAACTCCCTCAACTTCTGCTTGGAGGTCATGCCTGACTCAGCTAATCCTTGACTATCTTGATAGCCTCTTGCTGGATCCTATATGTACAATTCTTACTTCCAGTAGAATATCCATACTTAAAAAATACAGAGTGGAAAAGCAGTCATCTCCTGAATAAGAACATATTTTCCAAGTGTGATGTGTTTTTCTCAGAAAGCCCCAAATACAGAATATGATATTTTAGAGCCATGTGAGTCACTGAATGAAATCTGTGGAAGTGTCGCCACTACTTGGCAAAAATTATAGCTCGTGATCAGCAGTAAATAAGACTGTTCAGCAGTTGAGATACATAACCTGTTAAGTTATTAAACAGAACAAGTAAAAGCCGTAATTATCATTTTGTAGAGAAAGCCCTCTGTAAATCTGTCAGCATAATTAAAAAACATAACACTCATTAGCCTTTTGCATCCTGTGTTTGTGGTTTATATGAGAAAAGCAGCAGCTCATATAGAGGTCATATTGGGTCAACTCAGTCTTCTAACACATAGCAGACTAGTTTAAAAGTTTTAAAATTATTGCAGTAGCACAGCCAAAATTTCTCTATAACGAGTCAGGAAATACCAATTATTGTTTATGCAGCTGTTTAATTGTATAAGTATGTTATGTTTTGTGTTACCGTAAACATTAACATTAATGTGGCACTGCAATGAAGTCCCTTCCAAAGTCACTTTTACCTTTCAATCTTCCTGCTTTTAATTCAGACTAAAATATAAATCAGAGCACTACACTTTATTACAGCTCTGAACAGAACTCCCACAGTTGCACATTTGTATTGATCACACATAATACCAGTGTGTAATCACATATGCAGGAGCTGGGCTCCAGTCTATCCTCCTATCATCCATGATAGGATATCCCTCTACATACACTGCGGGACATAGTCAGATCGTAAGAATCATCACTAGCACCACTTATTGCTTTCAATTTAGTCCAGTGATGACTGTTGGAGAAGGCAGTAATGGCAGCTTTGGGAAACTGGATGAACAGAGAAACATTCTCCATCCTGCTTATTCTTCCAGATTCTGGAAAAAGTGGTCCAGGGAACTGCACCGTAACTAACCTATCTCTTATATTTGTCTGACTGTAACAGTCCTAACTTTAGCAAACATTTTTCCTTGGATAGCCACAGGGGAAAAAGAAGTCCAAGTTTATTTCAAAGTAAAAACCCCACAGGAGGTCATCATCTCCCCTGTCAGTAAGTTGAGCATGTTGCCCAATCAGCACATCTCTTCATCATTTCAGTGCCTGACCTGGACCATTGAGAGTATCTATGTTTGTTCTCGAGGCCCCAGGTTCGACCTGCTCTTAATTCTTCCTTGGTTTCATTAACTGCAAGCTGAGGTACTGAAGCTGCAATCATGATTTGGTACTGCCAAGTACTACATAAATCACAGAACTGATGATGAGTTATGGAGGTATTTGCTTCACCTACTATAAAAATCAGCATACCTTAAATAGAGGTAGCTTATCAAGGGGAGAAGATGCCAATCATTTCATTTGAGTTTTATGTCACTAAGCCACCTCTCCCAATAGCACCACTGTCTGTAACCGCAGTGCAAAAGCCAAGGACTGCACGTGCACTTACAGTGAATTGCTATCTTCGTTCCCAGATCAGAAAAGCACATTCACAGTGGGCAATGAGAAGCAAAGGTTATTTTAGATGCTGCACACACAGCACCTGATTTTTCCCTAGGGCTGTCAATCAGACATCTTCCCTAGCAATCAATTCATGTAAAGAACAAAATGTAACCTCATTATAGTTTTCAGCATTGCTCTGTCAGACACAGGATTAAAACCAAGAAGGCATCTTCATTCGAAACCCTCTTGTCCTAATTCTGACAACTTTCTGATAAATGTTGTTCTTACAGGAGAAATTTCTCAACTGTTCTTAGCCTCAAAAGGTTTCCTGTGAAGGTTCTGGGTATAATACCAAGTGGTTCCATATAGGTTACCTTTAGAGATATGAATGGAGAAAGGGGGCCTAGGGAAAACATTACTGAATAACTTTTAGGACTATCTTTAGACCCATTTTTTAAAAAAATTTGTCTCTGCAGTCACCAGCACTGTCAACTTCGGGACTGCAGGCTGTTTCCATCCTAAGCAGGCATGATGCTCCCAGATGTCTGTGATTTTCAGACCAGCATATAAACATTCATAAATGGGAACAGAACTGGCATCTTAGCAATGTAGAGACCACTATTGATTCCTGATTTAAAAGCAGGTAGATTTTGGGTTCTGCTCAGATGTTCCCTACTACTTCAGAAAGGGAAATTGCATTTTACTTTGCTGCTATTACTTCCAATATCCATGCTCAATATTTCGAATCCACATTTCCGATGAGCTTATAGTTCTGAATCACTACTTCTTGTCTGTGGGACCAGAAGGCTTTGTCTTGCTTCTACTGTCCATTTTCTGAGAAAAATGGAGACAGCATATGGTTGCAGAAGTGACTAATCATAGAATCATAGAATTGTTAAGGTTGGAAGGGACCTTTAAGATCATCAAGTCCAACCATTAACCTAACCTGACAAAACCACTTCTCAACCATATCCATGCACCAAGTACCACGTCTACCCTTTTTTTAAACACCTCCAGGGATGGCGAATCCACCACCTCCCTGGGCAGCCTATTCCAATGTTGGATAACCCTTTCCATGAAAAAATTTTTCCTAATATCCAACCTAAACCTCCCCTGGCTTAACTTGAACCCATTTCCTCTCGTCCTATCACTTGTCACTAGGGAGAAGAGGTCAGTCCCCATCTCTCTACAGCCTCCTTTCAGGTAGTTGTAGAGNCCAGAACTGAACACAGTACTCGAGGTGGGGTCTCATCAGTGCCGAGTACAGGGGGTGATCACTTCCCGAGTCCTGCTCACCACACTATTCCTGATACAGGCCAGGATGCCGTTGGCCTTCTTGGCCACCTGGGCACACTGCTGGGTCATATTCAGCCGGCTGTCCACCAACACGCCCAGGTCCTTCTCCGTCAGGCAGCTCTCGAGCCACTCCGCCCCAAGCCTGTAACGCTGCATGGGGTTGTTGTGACCCAAGTGCAGGACCCGGCACTTGGCCTTGTTGAACCTCATCCCATTGGCCTCGGCCCATCAGTCCAGCCCGTCCAGATCCCTCTGTAGAGCCATCCTACCCTCAAGCAGATCAACACGCCTGCCTAACTTAGTGCCATCTGCGAACTTAATGAGGGTGCACTCAATCCCCTCATCCAGGTCACTGATAAAGATGTTAAAGAGATTAAAGAGAACCGGCCCCAGCACTGAGCCCTGGGGAACACCACTTGTGACTGGACGCCAACTGGATTTAACTCCATTCACCACCACTCTCTGGGCACGGCCATCCAGCCAGTTTTTCACCCAGTGAAGAGTACACCCGTCCAGGCCATGAGCAGCCAGTTTCTCCAGGAGAATGCTGTGGGAAACTGTCAAAAGCTTTACTAAAATCCAGATAGATGACATCCACAGCTGCATGGATGTGCCAACCTACAAGAGAGACTTTTATACAACAATTATAACCTTATGAATGCTGTACATACTTCATTTTCTCATGGTTCTGCCCCACTAGGGAAAGGTGGGGGTATTCATATTTAGAGTAATTCACTCTTATCTACAGAAAATGCAGAACTAGCAAACAAGAATAATTTCTACATTTAGCACTAGCTGACAAGGCTTTTAAATAATAAACAATGCCATTGTGAGTTAGAAGAATCATTTACCTTGTGCAAAAGTTTGCATTGCTCTTGGTGCTGAGCATGCAAACTCCGCCACTGGAACCTCAGCCTCCCATTTAACCACTGAAGGTATCGAACATCTACTCTGTCTTCTAGCCCATATTCAGGTGCTATTTCAGTTGTGTTTTTCTGGCTGTTGGGCAGATCATCTTCACACTAAAAGCAGAAGAGAATACCAAAATCTTTTAAGTTACCTTCAACACTTTCAAATCATTCAGCAGTGAAGAACATACCAGGCAAGTAGGCCAAAGAGGAAAAAAAATGCCCAAACAAGGAAGTAAGTTCCAGCAGTAGAAATTGTAATCTTTTAGAATAGAGGACTGGGAACAGCCTAAACAAGTACTGAAGTCTGGAACAAGTATCAGCTTCTCAGCTATGACGTGGTGAGCTGTCTCCTCTCCCATCCTTCATTTTCTGTACCCAGGAAGACACAGTGTTCCTGAGACAGCAAGCATGTTCTTTACCCAGATGGGAAAAACCACATTTTGACTAGATTCTAATAAGTCAAAGAACATAAAAAACAGACTTAGCTCCTCCAGTGTCTTCCCGAAAGTGCTGCAAGCTGTATTTGGTGGCCCCATTTTGTAAATCAATGCCTTATACAGGGACAAAATTGTGGGCCTGTGCTTACCCAGACATTTTCTTTTCTCCATCCTGCTTTTCCCTTCTTGCAAGATAGAGGAAAAGAAACAATCATCCAGCTGACATTGGCCAGGAGTCCACATAGGCACTCACAGCTACAGTTGCACCGCCTGTCTTGCCTTGTTTTGCCTTCCTCTAGAGTAATTTGGAAAGAAGGGAGAAGCTAAGAGTTTCCTTTTGTTCACCTTGTCCCACTTTCCTTCTGTTGCAAAAACAA
>VZSZ01006065.1:509727-544773 GCA_013398815.1 Ibidorhyncha struthersii | reverse complement strand
AAACAAAAAAAAAAAAAAAAAAAAAAAAAAACAACACCACCACCAACCACCACCACCTTCATCTTCTGGATGAAATTCCTCCTTGGCTAATGGCATAAAGCAAGCAAGACATTTCTGTCTTATCTCTTTCCCAAGGAACATGGAGAGAATTCCACCTCCCCCAGCCTCTTGCACAAAGAGATCATTCACGTTTACAAACAGATCTCTCTGTTTTCAGCTAAGACTCCTGCAGATTGCAAATTAAACAGGGAGGAAAACACGGGTTGTTTTACTTCCAATGCCAGTAAAGCACTTACTTAAAGTAAGGCTGAGCTGCCGACTTCATCCAGTCTATAGAAAGTACATACAATCAACACAATCCATAATTCAAAATTTTTTACTAGAGCATATCACAAGTAGTAGAAATAATGCAGAACTACGAAGGCTTGGTTATTCAGAACCATGTTCACCAGCTAAGGAAGTGTCTCCCAGTTGTTGGATTCTTAAAGACATTTATTTAAAGTGGAAATTTAAAAAGCCTACTTCAAACATGACTGTTTTCAAGAAAACACTTAAGCAGATATTTGGACCCATAGACCTTGATCGTATTTAAACATATGTGCTTCCCCACATCACAGACTTCCACGTTCAATAAAATCTTATAAAGATTCAGTTGGCAGGCAAAACTTGAATGTAATTCCAATTTGGATCCTAAACTAAAAATGCAAACTGTAAAATTAAGAGAGTTTAATCTTGCGTTAAATGCAGATTTCAGCAGAAGTGTTATCTATAACTGTGATCAAATAACCCTCTGATGCTTGTTTTAACCTAAATATCACCTGAGTTGGCAGGACCCTTAATACAATGAGTGTTCATATTATTTATAAGCACAAAACTGCTGTTCTGGTCACATAACAAAATGTATCAAGATTACAAGTTTCTTTCCCTTTGCTCTGTGGCTCAGAAAAACGCATGCTATAAATCAAAGAGGCACGGGGCTGGTAAAGGGCTTTTCCTTTTAAAGGCACAGACTCATCTTTTTAAAAAAAAAAAAAAAGATATTATCTCCTTTGCGCCAACTGCAATGTCACTCTTTTTCCTCAGATGCCTTCAGCCTTGTGCCCCTAAATCAAAAGGCACTGTGTCCTTAGCTGCAGTCCTAGCTAAGTACCTTCATGGTTCAGATTGTCTTGCCCCCATTAGGAGAGGTTTCTGGACTATGAAATAATACAGATATGATTAACAAGTTGTCCATAACCATGATGAGCCAAGCAATTGGATATTAGTCACTACAGCAGAGAAAACACATGTGTAGACAACATTAAAACACTTCACGTAAGCAGCCAGAAAGCTGGAAGGCCAGAGACAGACTTGGGACTCCCAGATTAAAATCTGCATTTTCCATAATTTACAGTTCAATTCCAACTTCCCTGGTTAGAGGTTTCAGAATGGCACAAATACTGCTCTCCTGGGGATTAATTTCAGGAAGGAATGGCATTAGACTCGATTGCTTTGGCAGTACAGTGACAAACACCATGCAGAGCTAATTTTATTGTAGCAACCTGCCTTATTAATATTAAAATAAGGAAGCCAGCCAATGCATTTTTTAACAGGATCTCTCTATTATTTATTTCACAAACTGCACAAAAAATTTACTTTTGCTATGAAATACTTAGCCTGGCATAAAGTAAACAAGGTAAAAAAAAAAAGGTCTTGCATATTATACTGTGACCTCAATTTCCAGTCCCATCTTTACAATCTAAGACTATTTACTGCTCTCCCAGTGGGAGAAAAATCACTAAAATACCTGCCCAAGTTAGAGCCTTTGCTTCAAATATCACTGTGAATTTATCTAATTTATACAGCAATATGGGTGCACACCTACATTCACTTCTGAGATACAGGAGGACATATTATTTAGCCAAAGTCATAAAGAGAGCAGCGAAGACGACTACCCAGGGCTCTCAATGGCCTCCTCGCACTTGGAATGCTCCACACGAGCTCTGGAAGAGATCATTTCATAGCCACTTACGAGAAAAGCTTTTTGCTTGTAAACTGTTTGCTGCAATTAATGTTTCTCTTTGATTCTGTTTCAGAGAAGGGGAGGTGCATGGACTCCAGCTACAGAATGGCACCACAGGCTTGCAGTACAAAAGCCACATCAACCCGTATTGATACCCTCATTGCAGTGTCAGTCATTTCCCATGACACTGGTGAGATCAGAGCTAGTCTTGTCAAACTGGACTGTGTGGACTCACCAGAGCAGCTGTCACTAGCATAAACTAAGCAGAAGCTAGAATGAAGCCCCTCAATTCCACTCCTGCTGTAACTCACCCCAAACTAGCCTTCCTGTCCTAAAAGCTCAAAGTACTGCTGTTAGAAGACCTCAACATCCATTTATTGGCAAGACTCAGAAAAGCAAGCACAAGCCTGATGAAGGTGACATGCATATATTTACATGAACTCTCTTTGTGCCAATTCCTCAACTATCGCCCTGCCTGCACTGATGCAGAATTTAAACCCAGCTCTCCTGTGGTAAAGGATCCAGGCAAATAACCAGCTAAGCCCCATAATAAATACACAATCCAGGACACCACGCATCACCATCCCAACTAAGGTAGCTCAGAAACTACAAAACCTACCCCAAGCTCATAAATACATCTCTGGCTTAATCACAGCTAAACAATGTTTATGTCCTAAGAGCACATATTTAAAATTTTTGCAAGGCAGCCTAGAATTCAGTCTCCAACACCACACCAGTTTTGCTCTAAACATTCCTCCCCAGGCTATTTCAAGTCCAATTGTTATGGAAAAAGATGCCAGGTCATTCTCAAAACGTGTGAATGGACTTGTGGTTAGACCATGCAGGAAGTGCAAAAAAAGCCAACACAATTCTCGTGGCAGAAGTGCTCTGAGCAGACAAGGCAGATTCACTGAACACACTGAACTGAAAAAAAACATCTGATAGAAAAGTACTTAGAGGAAAAGAATAAGGGGTGGGAGAAAGGAGGGTGTGAAAAAAAGACATGGTGATATATCAATTTTCATTCACGTTCCATACATCTGAGCAAACAACTTGCACGCAACTTGCTTAGAGAGAAATTAAAGATTAAGAACTTTTAAAGCAGAAATAAAAGCTTTTCTTTTTGGTTTGAAAAACAAAGCAATCCCATGTTATTGGAAATCAGAAAGCAGTTCTACCAACAGTGGTTGGAGATAAATTAAAGAAGTACTTCATCATATAAATACTTTATCAAAGAACACCATAAGCATCAGTGTGTTTGTAAACACGTGAGAAGGGAGCATTTTTTGCACTACTTGCCCCATTTGAGGATTTCAGTGACCTGGCATGCAGTTGACCTTGCTCTGTTCATACGCTTTGAATTAAACAAACTCCAACAATTGTTTGAAAGCAAAATTCCTTGCAGATTCCATGAAGATCTTGCAATATGCCACAAGCAGTACTGCAAAGAAAACCTTTTGTTGTGCAACTTCATCACACTGCTACGCATTCTGTACTTTACCAATTCATATAGGTATCTTAATGCTTATAAATTCTTACCTTAATAAATTTACAATGCCCTGTACACACAAAGGAAATGAAAAGGCCTATGCTGCCTGCATTGCTACAAAAGCAAGGCCATAGCAGGTCTAGTTTCCCCGAGAGACGCTCTTTTGTGACAAGAAGCTGCCACCTGTCGGTAAAGGACAGACCCCGGTGGCCACCGGCTCAGGCCTGGAGCGCTGTGGCTTCTCCCCAGCCATGTTCCAAATCCCTCCAAGGATCAGCTCTCTGCATCCATATTTGGACAGCCAGCAAACAGCTTGCTGCTCTTCCTGTGGATAAGTAGCCCTACCGGAACATGGATAACACGTTAAACCCACGGATATATGCATTAAGTCAACTCCTTGATATTAATCCTTAAGCAGAGCAAAATAAAGCACCTGCCACTTAAAACCACTAATGCGTGCTCCCACCCCACTGCTCACTTTCACCTGAGTTAATCCGGGCCTAGAGAGAAACTATTTACTCTCAAGTACTACTCAAATCTTAACTATACTAAGCATGCAGCCTGGTATCACAAAGGTGGGAAGAAGCATATCTAGATCCCTCGCTGCAGGACTCAGGAACGGCAAAGCAATCACATAAATCAAGCTAGTAAAGTGCTTCTGCAGCTTTTACTGAGCGCTCGTTCTGAACCGCTCATAATTCAGGCAACAGTTTTGATGTGACATAACATATGTTAACCTGTGTAATTACAGATCTTTAAACGGAGTGTAATTTTTTTTTTAAATTAAACACCATAGCCAGAAATAACAGTATCACACATGCTTTCCTAATTAATACAGCCATATATCTATCTGCAGGAGGGGAAAATGTGAAAAGGAACAATTCAAACAGATGAATGTGAAAGGGACAACACTATTCTCATTAACAGCACCATCAACAACACTAATTGGATTCCCTCCTAGACAAGGTAGGATCCAGATTAGATGTACGCACGGCAAGATAGATGATGTAAGAACCTACTCCCACACGATGCATACACCAATTAAATACCCAGAAATTTGCACAGAATAATATGTTTCCCACAAACATAAGCGCTCACAACACAGAAGTTATGCTCATAGCACATTCAGCAATTAAAAAAAAAGGTAAAGTCCGATGTTTGTGCAAGGCCTTTTAGCTTTTAAATTTCAATGCGTTTTGTAAAAATTACTACTCGCAACAGCACTCCCAAGAGCTCCGCGAGTATCTGATTGGCAAAGAGTGAAAAAGAGAAGGTGCTGAGGGAAGACAGAAAATGTGAACACAGCTCCTACCCATTCCTGCCTTGTTCAAACAAGCCTGTCTGGCAGCAGCCACAGGCCTGAGGCACAAAAGCAAGTCAGTCCCGTATCCCATCCCTCCTTGTTCGTTCAGGAGGTTACTTAAGAGCTCTGCAATAGAGCAAAAGCACTACACCTTTAACAGAGCACAGCAGCACTGCTCAGTCTTTGGAGCTGCAAGGTGGAGGGTACCGTGAACTTTTAAAATAACATTTAAATCCCAAAGCTTGCTGCATCGTGTATTCAGACAAAATGTGGAAACCAAATATACTAGAACAAACACGTGGCACCTTAACTCACAGAGCACTGCATTTTGTGGGGCTCAAGAAATGCAACGTAGATGATGCCTTGGGCTGCGTTTCCTCTGCCTGCAGCTGCAGCCCTGATTGCCCACATCCATTTTGCTCCACCATGGCAAGAAGGTGGAACCTGGACAGGGGGGAACCACCGAAGAGAGAAAGATGTAGCATGCTGCATCAGCAGCAAATCTGGAGCAAGAGGTCAACAGGAGAAGAAAGAGTTACTGCCCTCCAGGAGAGGAGAGGCAGAGCTCTGCCATACATATGTAGGCGGCCTGCCATGCCCTTCTTCACATGCTCCTTTTGCCCTCCTGAGGAAAAAGTGCTTTATTTCAAAAGGTCCTCCAATGAGAGTTAAACCCTGATCATTTAAAGTGGGACATAAAAAGCAGAGAATCACAGAATGGTCAGGGTTGGAATGGACCTCTGGAGTCCAACCCCCCTGCCAGAGCAGGGCCACCTACAGCAGGTTGCACAGGACGGCATCCAGGTGGGTTTTGAATGGCTCCAGTGTGGGAGACTCCACAACCTCTCTGGGGCAGCCTGTTCCAGTGCTCTGCCAAGGATGTTCTCATTTAAATCATAAGGCCATAGAGCAAAGATAATCAGAAGATACCGAAGGTACTGGTTGCTCCCTGACACTGGAGGGCAGGAGAGGCACTAAAACACCTTGAAATCCCTTTGTTTCCCCAACAGACAAGGAAGGAGCTCTCTACACAGGATTTCAGCTAAGCACAAGTACGACCATGCTAAGCCTTCCACACCAGTCTTCATCTTCCTCTCCTCATGTGAAAGTTCACACTTGAGCTTGTTGGTAGAACCCCATCGAGAACACATCAGCTGCAATGTCAGGTTCAAGACATTTTGCGTTTATTTGAAATTCAGACATTACCAGAGAAACAGCAGATTCAATAAATTATAAGCCTTTTCAGATCTTTTCAGACTCCTCTTTTAGGGCATTTTACCTTGACATGCTGTCTAAAAAAGACCAAAAAAAACCCCCCTCTTAAAAGTGTGTTCACTGCGTCAGGCAAAAATAAATGTTATTGACCACAGATTTTTCAGTGCACACTGGAAATTTGGTTTTCATTGGAAAAAAGGTTCCATGAGAAGTCCGAAGCATGGAATTAAAAAAAAAAAAAAAAACACAAAAGATCAGAAGGAATAGCATGTACATATGCACATGCAGAATGATAGGGAGACAATTTCAGCCATCACCTGTAACTTGTGCTTTAACACACACACACACACAAAACTGCATTTCAAGAGTTCAAACTGAAATGTGCTCCAGTTCTTATATGGCAAAAACATATTCCTAATTTAATCACCTCTGACCTCGAAACACATTTAAGCCTACAGCAATATCAGTAACTAAAGACAAAAATTAACACTTCAGGGTTCAATAGTTACCTATTCTGGAAGTGACTCTAAAAGGTACAAAAGGCAGAAAAGCAAAATTCAAGCATTTTTCTCCTTTAGTTTCTGGTAGAGGCCTTTACAGGGTAGGTAGCAGTGCAATTAGAGTGCTACAATAAACTTGTCAGCCACAAAGGAGCCCAACGAGCTGCAAAGGTCTGGCCCTGGTGCTACCGCAGCAGAGGCAGCGTGGAGAGGGCTGCCGCGAGCAAAGCAGCACAGCTCGCTGGCAAAAATGAGGCGAGGGAAATTCTGCAAGAGAAACTTTAGGGATCCTGTGCCCTCTGTTTAGGTTTCGGGGACAGCTTTTAAAAAAAGTGTTCCTTGGCAGCTACTGAGTATGGCAACAATAGCAGCAAAAAAAGGGCGAAAAGATAAATGGTGAGAGTTACTAAGAAGACAGGAGGACAAAGAGAATAGAAGTGTAAGCACAGGGAATAAGGGAGGGAAATCAAAAAATGAAAGCTGACAGACTAATATAGCCTATAAAGATCTGGAAAGTAATTATGCTTCTGAGTCAGAATCAATAGGTTAATAAAATTCCCTCCTCCACCCCCACTGGAATAGGTGAAGAGGGGAAAAACACCCAGAAAAATTTATATTTACTGACACAAGTGCCAAAGGTTTCCTGACTTTCTGCTGGGGGGAACATGAAGCTTAGCTGCTACGTTAACACTTTCCTCTAATAACATGGTTTATGGAACAGCAGTGACGGTCAAGATTTCTATAAGAGAAAGGCATTTCAACAACAAGATTAGACCAAGCATAAGCCTTACACTATATTGGAAATAGCCAGTAAGCCAAGCTAGACCGTGACAAACAAAAGATTAATCAAATTGCAAACCTAAGAGTCAGAAGGCATGTTTAGTTTAATTTTTCCGCACCAGAAGTAATTAAACGGAGTTCACTTTGGCATGCTAGACAGACACGCATGAATTCCAACTATAATAGCCATAATAGCTCTATTTGTTGATTACTATAAATTCCCAAAAGGGGAGGGGCATCCAATTTCACTCAGAGGGCAAGAAGCAGGCAGAGAGAATTAGTGGAACCAAGAACCAGTGTTTGTACAACATATCCTGGTGATAATGAGGGATATAACATCACTACCACCATCTAAAAAACTCAACAGCCTCCACACATAATTAAATTATGGGGCACAGATAGATTAATTTCAGCTGTAGAAATAATACCAGTACAGGCAGTATTCCTCCCTGGAAAGAGAAAGAATACATGCTCACGGAGTACTGCTATTATCTGAACAAACCATCATAGATTTGGAGAAAGCTGTGATGATATCACTAAAATTTAAAAAGCAAGGCAAAAAAAAATTAAGTCAAACACTGAATGTGCTAAAAAGGCAGGTTTATATCAAACAATTATCTGCTTCTCAGAGACAGAGAAAATATAAGAACTCCCCAGGTCTGCCTTACAGGTTCAGTGAATTACAGTGTTTCACGTACAGATGTGTTTTGTACTCTAGGATTTTCATGTGTAAATAGGAATCAATGAATGGCACTTGAGAATAATCTGCATGTACATGATCACCAAAGCAAGAAAGGATTTTAAAACGGACATCACAGTGGTACGTATTTGAGACGGAAATCCACAAGGGGTATAAAAAGCCTTTGAAGACAATGTCCATCAATTAATCGCCCAGTGCTTTAAGGCAATAACAACAGGCGAGAATTCCCAAGTAGATGCTTCAGTAAATCAATGTGAACCTCCAGTTCAGATTGTACTTAAGTCTTTATAGATCTAATAGAATTAGTGATTACTTTTTTTTTTTTAAGTATTCACCAATGCAAGGTTTGAACTTTCACTTCCTGCCTCTGGAGTCACCAGCCTACTGACAGATCAGCACACTAAATTCACAGAATGGACTGAGATTACGGCAGCCAGGTACTAGAACGTGACATTCACCATTGATCCCCTCTTTCCTCTCCAGTTTCTCCTGCTCAGCAACACGGGCTCCACTCAGCTCTTTTAACTGTCACTCCCCTCAGTTGATAAATTCCATATACTGGAAAAGAGCCACGGGTGGAAGGCTAGGGAGGGTAGTGGCTCCTTCAGTCCTGCTCGCTGGGGCACCCGGCAGCAGGCAGGCAGTGCCCTGGCTCAGGAGAGACTGCAGCACTGCCCTTGCAAAAAAGTAAGCTGGACGCCACACAAGACAAGGTGCCCTGAAGAATTTTCTTACCTAACACAAAATCAGACAACCCATATAACCATCCTAGGCTACTAACCATACCCGACCTTACCAACGACTACCTCAAGATTATTTTTAATTACATTAGCCACATTAAGAATGACCTCCCACCTCCTTAACACCCTTTCATCATGCTTTCACCAGTTTAGTTTATAATTTTAGGAATTGTATAACTTTTGATTCTGAAGATATAAATGCATGTAAAATTAAGCTTGTGGAAGCCTTCCCCAGCTCAGGATCTTAAGATTATGAATTCCTTGCAGCGGCTGAGCTCCATGTCCATCATGTGTCACGAATACCCTTGTCCCTCTATAAATAACCAGCCTGAAATCCTTTAGAGCTGATGGAAGTGTTCAATTTGCAGGGGAAGAAAACTGTGTTGCTAAGGAACTGCAAAGAAGAAAAGGCCAGAGAGTGGTAATCTGAAATGAAATGAAAGGAATTAATTTAATTGGCCCTTGATATGTTGGGTATTTGGCATATTATCAGCAATTTAGCAGGCTGTAGTTTTTGTTTCAAACTTAGGCTGAAAGAATAGTCAGAACATGATTGCACCCT
This sequence comes from Ibidorhyncha struthersii, assembly GCA_013398815.1. Lineage (NCBI taxonomy): Eukaryota > Metazoa > Chordata > Aves > Charadriiformes > Charadriidae > Ibidorhyncha > Ibidorhyncha struthersii. The sequence goes on along the minus strand of VZSZ01006065.1, from coordinate 535,482 downwards.
TAATTTAGGGATTAGCTGCATTCTCTCTTCTTCATAGAACAGATCCTGTCCACTTTTCAGTCAAAATTTTAAAAGCAAACCACATGAATATGTTTGAACTACAGCTATGCCTACAGTTCTTGAGGCTCCATTTTTTTCAGATGAAGACAAAGGGTAAGGATTTTCTTCACATTTATTCTCACTAGTAGACCCATCAGGTGTGCTTTGCCAGTAAGCGCTGGCTTTCATGCTTTGCTGATTTTGGCAGAGATCTCAGCAATGCACCAAACCAAATACTACTTCATGGATTTTTGTTTTGCAACATTTTCATTTCAGAAAAAAATTTTCAACTGTTTACAATAATTAAAAAAACAAAAAAGAGTCCATGCAGTGGAAGATTTTAAGCTCTTTCTCAGCTGAGAATTTCAGTTATTTTAAAGAGCACTTCATTTTCTTTCTTCTTTTTTTGAGACAGATCTTTCTCTAGAGAAGCTTTTTTTCTTCTTCTTTTACCTTTTTCCTTCAATTTATTTAAACAGAAGAGAGTTACGACTGGCATGTTACATCTCTGGCATGTTTAGCAACGCCTTTACAATTTGTTACACATCTTCCAACACTTCAGCTTAAGTATCACAAATGCCTGGTATTTAACATTCCCAGAGTCAAAATTCCAGCACTTCAATTGTTCAAGTTGTACTTTAAACTCACAAGATGTCAGGTGTCAAATTAACACCCTCGCCTTCTTCCTTTCTTCCTATGATTTTAGTGGGCTATATTGTTGAACACTGACTAATGAGTAGACTTTGCCACATGAAGGTAACCCAGAAAATAACAATAGCTATCAAATAACAATATATAACAATAAGAAAACTATCACACTTTTATGCAACAGGCTTTCATGAGTGATTTACAAGGAACTGATGACTTAATCAAAATGAGGTGTGTGACCCACCTACCTTCTCCTTCACACTCACCATTACCTCCTTACTTCCTTAACTGTGGATTCGTAAATCTTAATTTGGTTGGGTCTTACTGGTTGAATTTATTGGTTTTGTAATGTCTGGTTGATCAAATAAAAGATAAGACCTGTCCCTCACAATTCTGTTTAACTTTCTTGTGATGCAGAATCACAAAACGCACTATTTACACATTCTCTGCTGTAACTACATTCTATCATTTTTTTCCCCATGAACATTATTTTTATTGGAGTATGATAACTTGCTAGATGAGCACCAAACAAGAAATGTTGCTGTTAATACAATGAGCTTTACATACATATGCTAACTCCAACTCCCAGTCTATAAAATTTTTGTCTGGCCTATTGAAAAGAAACATAATCCAGACTTGCAAACCTTACCAAACAGTGTTTGGGACAGTTATTGGATAAAACCATGAAATATGTATTGCATGCTTTTTGAGAAACACAGGTAGAGCAGGTTAGAATTGCAGTGAAAGGCACAGCAACAAATTTCTTAGTGTGCCTCTGTGTGGCCATAAGAGATAACATTGTATTACCATAGTTCTTTCCTCTCTTTCTGAAAAATGCAGAACTTAAAAGACCTTCAGAGAAAATAACATAGGCTGCCCCATTTCCCGAATTCATGTTGCTGCTACACTTCACTCATCACTCTTTTGTAATAGAAATTAAGGACACAAAAAATAATCTGCTACAACACAAGAAAAAACAAGAAAGAGAAGTTCAAAGTAAAAAGTTCTCCAGAAGTGTGTTTTTTCCTAAAGTCTCAAGGCAGCCTTCACATCACAGGAGGGCACCACCACGCACATCCGGCGCACAAAGCACAGCCTCTTGTGTTCCCTATTCTGTGCAGCAAACCACTGTAGCGTAGCAAGAGTGGTCCGTTTTCCCAAAATACTGTTGATAATGTTGTTACAGCTCTTCCTCTTCAGCTGTCTTCCATTTGTACAAGCGTTTTCCTTCCGAAGACACTGTACCTATAACCTAGCTTTCCAAACTCTTGCTTTGGTGTCCTCTAGAAAGTTTCTAGAAAACCAGGGAGCCTACAGTCTAGGGGAGCACATATACATTACCATGAAGACAAGGTCTTAGACATTACAAGATACCAGCAGGTAGGGTTTCTGACCTACAATGTCCTTTGCCAAAAAATGACACAATTCTGTGAGCCTGTAATTTTGAACCAAACTAACCAGTAATTAACGTCTGACCAGATGAAAATTACTTAAAACTCACAACCATCTAGAGAGGCCTCAGCCACACTAACGCATTGCACTGATCAGTTTAAATTCAGCCTGTGTGATCTGTTGTGTTAACAGCAGGGACAGTTTATTTGCAACAAACATTATAAACATGGAAAAAAACATCATGTTCTCTCCTGAGCTTCTCACTCTGTTCTCCAGAGCAATTCTCTGTGTGCACACGGTCTTAAATGCGAGGAATGGATTTTAAAAGCAGTATTACCAAACATTATTAGGCTGTGGTTTTGTGAGGTTTTTTGCTTCTTTTTTTCCTTTTGATCACCTATATATATTGCAGCTAAAGCAGACATACAGCTATCCTTAACTTACTTCAGAGCAGGCTTCCTATGTGATAACATCTTTTTATTGATGGAAACAACAACATACCCCACTGTGCTCTCAAGGAGGCTACAAGGTCATTAGTTACCCCAAGAGCAGTAGCTGCCATTTGAGATCTTGATGTTTTTAAAAAGTGCTATTTGCCTTAGCATTACTTGCTCTACCCAGTGTCAACATACTCAGCATTCACAGAAAACCTGTTTGCCTATGCTGTAGCACCACTCAGAAGCACAGAGATCAAATTCACTTACTTGCACTCCTCCACACCGGTCTCACCTATACCAGAAATAAAAAGCAGGGAATTCAGGCAGGGATGGGAGTTTGAGAAAGAGAAGGAACCCAGGTCACCCACACACAGAAAGTTTAGAGAAGGGAAAGAAAACAGGTTCCAGATGCTGGATCCTTTAAGTTTTTTTAAAGCTGGAGTAAGGCATTTATTCATAAAGATCACAAGATACCACCCATTACACACTAGCTGTAACACAGCTGCTGTAACAGAACATCACTTGTGGACAGATAAGGTAGAAGGACACAATCATGCTCACCATGCAGACAGAGGTTTCATCCCCAGTCTTTACTCTGTTCCGAGCCAAAAGCTGCTCCAAGAGGCTGATTCTGTGCAGCAGCCAGGAAAACGCCAGCAGCAGTTCCCTACTACCCACTGAGCCGTCGGAGGGGAGCTGATAGAGTTCTGGCCTGCCATAGCCATGGTACCACAATGCTGATTTTACGAACCTAATTTGGTTATCTGAAAAGAAGAAAACAAGAATAACACACTGCACTACTCAATGCATTTACCCATTCAGTTCCAGAAACTGCTGCCTCCTTTGAGAGCAAGATTTTTAATCAAGCCTAAGATTAGTGGAGGACAGTGGAGACCACAGTCTTTATCAACAGCTGGCAAAGGACAGAGTTAAAAGCCTTCCTTATGATGCCCCATGCTGATCTACAGGAACTACTACTAAGGGAAAAGAAGAAATTCAAAGCTGAGAACAAGGCCAGTAAAGCCTCTGGGAGATTAACAATGGCAAAAAAGGTAAATAGCCATCCCCACTATAACAGGACTCCAATTCACCAATTCATTTTTTATGAGCCACCAAGCATGCTATGAATTAGTAAACATTGAGTAACTTTACTCCTGAATGAAACTGGAATTTAGAGATAGGAGTTTCACAGCCTGCTGCAAATCTCTGAGCACCAGTGAGCAGGCAGAGATAATGCAGCACACCACACTGCACACCAGACCACACAGACTATTTAATTCTCAGGAATGCTCTGATCCGTGTTCCTTCACACCAGCAAATGTTACCTGACAGCTACAAGACAGGCACTACAGAACCGTAAAATACTGAGGGAACACAGAGAAAATTATTATTTAAAAAGCTTCTAACCTGTAAGCCTCAGCTCTGTACTAAGTCAAAACGATAATAAAGAATATAATTAGGGGGCACAATGATAAACAGTACATACTGGGGAAGAACCAACAGTTGTTTTAAAAGGAAGTCCTGCTCAAAAAGCTACTGGAGTTCTCCAAAGGCAACAACAGGCAAGTGATTAAGGAAGGTTCAACCAATGGAGGTCATTTAGACTTCCCAGCGGGATTCAACTAGCACAAACTAAGCCACTGTGGTGGAGGGAGAAGGAAGGCCCTTGAATCAATGACAAGTGCCTAGCAGACAAGAACCAGAGGGTAGGAACAAATGGTGGTTTCACATGAGGGCTCTGTGCTAAGCAGTTGCTGTCCAACCAGCTCAAAATGACACACGGACAATATGATAGTGACAGAAAATTTGGTGCTGATGTGACATTACTCAGTAGTAAGGAACACAGGCAGATCGTGAAGGATTGCAGAACCTAAGGAGCCTAAGCTTTAAAATGACAGATAAAATTCTTTTTAGAAAAAATGAAAAATTATGCACACAAGGGAAAAAGCAATCCTAACTTTACTGACATAGCAATGGGTTTGGAGCTGGCCACTGGACTCAGGAACAATCTTAGATGATAAGATTTTTCATTACAATATCACACTTGGTTCTCATATGCATCCAAAAGCAAACTGAATGTGAGAAGCCTGGAAAGGAAACTAAACAGACCACAGGGAACAAAATTATATTGTTGTTTATATCCACTGTGACCCCACATCTCAAATTCACAGTGTTATTTTATTTTTTCAGTCCCAGAAAGGCTACTGAAGACTTGGAAAAAAAACAAAGAGAAAGGACAAGTATGATCACAAGTACAGAACAGCTTCATTGTAAGAATTGATGACATAGGCCAAGATGACTGAGTGGATATGACAAAACTGTTTAAAGCCATGAGTGCTGTGGAATGAGTGAATAGGGAATAATTTGTTTGCACGACATTCAATACAAGAGCTGTGAGCCACCAAAGTTAGCAAGCATGTGTGTCAGAACAAGTTAAAGAGATGTTCTGCAGATTTACAGCAAAGCATAATTTCTGGTCACGGGACACTACAGACACTGAGAGTTACACAGGCTCAAGGAGAAACCAGATTTACAGAAGAGGAGTTCATGGAAGCTTATGAAATACAAATATATCCTCTCTGGTTTGGGAAGTCTAAGATGTAAATTACCGGAGGCTGAAAGAATACTCCTCCTGAAAGCATCCTTCTATATTTACTCTTTCTTTTTCCCTGGGCATCCATTTTGACAGCTGCCACAGCTGGATGGAGCTAGATGAACCTTCAGTTTGATCCAGTTTAGGCATTCCTACAAAGTAAGGAAGAAAGCTGTTCCCCTTTTCCAGTGTAATGCTTCAGTATCTCTGTGGAGTTTCATAAAAAGGTACACACTCACACACGCAAAAATAACAGGAAGTACAAACCTCGTACAATCAGGAATTGTCACTGCTGTCCTTAATTAACATACCACTTCATCACATTACATACTCATTTGCCTCCTCCTTGCCACCTGTGGTAAAAGGATCCCTTAGCATTGACACATACTGTAATCTTTCTTTGTCTGGTATCAACTACTGCAGCTCAAAAACCACGTAATAACCAACTTCAAAACAAAAAAAAAATAAAAATTTCCTGTTGCTCTCAAAAGGAATTTGTTAATTACAAAAGACTCTCACAGTGAAGAGTGGCTGATTTAACTTGATTTGCAAAATGCTAAAGGAGCCTATCCACCAAAAGTAATACAAAGCCAAGACACAGGGAGGAGCTATAAGCTGACCTATGCTAGTAACCCTATAGGAGCAGTACATTGCTACGGCTCTGCTGAGGCTGGAAGGAGATGCTAGTCCTAAAGAGCCACCAAGCCCATTGCACCTTGACAAACCAGAAGAAGGTATATTGTTTGCACTGTTTGACCAACTTTAGGATTTAGGGAAACATGATTGCAGATCCCTAAAGAGATATGACTACATCCAGAGCGCTCCTCAGTCCAAATACACAGCTAAAACTGTTCTACAGATTACTACACATCTTCAGGAGCAGGAATACATGATTGGCCACATGACAGCTACAAATTAATTCCTGACAAAGACATTAACTGTGACTGAATAACGAAAAACAAGACCAGGAGCATGATTAAGCAGGTGACATGATGGTGCAAAGCTACTAATTTTTTTGCAGGACTAGTGTTTGCATAGCAAAGCTTCTGCAGAGACACATGACAGTTAGACTATTGGTTTTAAACCTAGCTTGTTTCTGCATTACAGGCACAAAAAGGAAACACAAACACCTAAATCACTCCGTTTGCTCTTTTGCAGAACCTGTGAATGTAAAAACAAGCAGCTTCCCTTCACAATGCCAGGGTGGCAGAAACGCCTATGGTTTGCTAAAAATCTTGCTGCAGATATGCACTCCAATCCCTCGTGCACAGGGGGAACACTCAGATATTAGAGATTTTATTTTGATCACTCTTGAACATTCTCACATGAGCTAGGTTTTCATGTTGCCCTTTCCTTTTCTTTGTGCATTTGTCAAGAAAGGAATAGGTAAAGGCAGAAACACTCCAAAAGGAAGGAAGATCAGTACGTACTTTCCTTCTTTTTCAAAGCAAACAAGCATCACATGCTGCCATCTGCAGTTCAGGCAGCTCCCCAAGAAATCACATATCAAAGAGAAGGAATAGAGAGCAAGCCAGGTGATTTTTTCCTTTATCACCGTTTTCCTTCTCTGAAATACCACTCAGGACCAGAGCCACCAAGGCACTTCATCACCTGAATTTCTGTGTTGCTCTGGCCCTTTATCTCCCCGTTTCATCACTCCCTCTGCAACACATTGCCCTCACATGAGAAGGTACGGTTGGTGTATCGGGCAGGCATTGTGGGTGAGCAGTCAAAGTACGGATCTGGAACTGGGGCCCAAAGAGCCTTTCCATGACCTTAGAGAAGTCACTTAGTTTTCCTCACCTCTACAGTGATCTGCTTACAAGGAGTCGGTGCTTAGCTATAGGCTATTAATTACCCAAGCCCAAGATGGACTCCTCCATAATGTGCAGCCAAGAGAGAGGAAAAACCATCACTCAGATAAGCAGATAACACCAGTCACTCAAACACCTCCTCTTTGAGAACATACAGCATTTCATTAGGATTAGGCAATTCATAGAGAAAGACCCACGCAGTCCTTCCAACTAATCCCCTTCTGCATGCACATTATTTATAAAAGTACATTCAGCGAGTAAGACCAAGCTGCGGATGAACCTCAGGATTCAGCTCTCTTAAAACTATACTCGAGCTGTGCTCTTGCTTTATGAATCCTGCAGAATATTTCCAGTGAATTACAACATGATATTCAAATAAGGGTTATGCATTAGCCTGGCAGGCTAAGATGGAAAGGCGCTAAATCAAGTACAAGAACAGACACAGATACGTTACTTCACGCACTCAGACAAGAAACACCTGCATAGGCAGTGGTGTTATGGGAAACTACTGCTGCAGAAGAACATTTTCTTCTTCATTTGTCAAACAAACAAAAATATATTGCAGCTCCAGCCCTCTTTCCCATACTATAAAAAAAAAAAAAAATGAATTGCAACTCCAGAAAAGAAACATTTCCTCCAACTAGCTAAATGCGTGCTGCACTGCTACCTCGCGTGGTTGTTAGGTTGTTAACCAAGTCTTTCAGCTCTCAGCCTCTGTGAAGAAAGAGCAGCATGAAACCACTCATCATGACTTCACCAGAAAGGTTATGCCTGGAGTACTATGACACAGGTTACTTTGACTCGTACTCGACTGACGAGAGACCCATTGTTCTGACATGTTTAAGGGGCTGGAGTGTATTAATGGCTTCCCACCAAAGTTTACAGTAAGTGTTTTTTTACGGTGTGAGGAAAAAATTCTTCCAAAATGAGAAACCAAAAGAGCCATTCGCAGAGTTTTATAACCACTGACTGGCAGGCTTCAGTGGGGTTTCTAGGGTGGGGTTTTGGTTTTTTTTTGCAAGAACACAAAACAGTTCCTACATTTTAAAATATCAAATTGTGTGGATTTTTTTTATATGTGATTTTTCAAATATTTTATTTTCTGCTAGCTAGGCAATAAAATACATCAGGCATTTAAAAACATGATGCAGAAACTTTTTCTAAACAATATCACATCTCAGCCATAACAAGGGAAAGACTAGTAGCTGTTCTATTCAAAGCAAATTTAATGTCATCTAAAATTCACCTATATGACAAGATCAGATCAAAAATTGATGAATGAAAACTACTAACTTGAAAAAGAAATACACACTGGAGTGGCAACTTTGAAAGTCACTTGATAAAAAGGACTTCCCAGGTCAAGGAAAAGTTTTCTGGAAAAATCTGTCCTTTTCCATGGGCAAAATCTGTAAGAGCATTCTGTCCTTGCAGCACACTGCTTTCTAGCACCTCACAACTGCAAATGGCCCAACATTTGGAATGCAGTCCTTGAAATGTAGGTCTGGCTCTACAGAGCAGCGAGAAGAACCACTGTGATCCCAACACCACACGCAGACTACAGGCCAAAGCTCAGTGTTTCCTTTGGAAGAACTTTTAGCCTAAGAAAAGGAAAGGTACAAGACTGTTTGAGTACAGGTTCTGTCTTCCAGACAGCTGTTCCTATGCCTATGCACACAGTACCCCTCATACTGAAGGAGTCTTCACAGCCTTCCTCTGGGATCTAGCAACTGCTGCTCTCCTCGTTTAGCCAAGATAATTAAGAGGCTGTAGAAAAACAGCAAAGAAAGCAATGGCTGATCCATGGACTAAAGCAGTAGACATGGATTCATGGATTAGAGCAATTCGTTTCAATTCTTTGTGGTGCTACAAGATCCTGTGCAAACCTGAGCAAGTTATTTAGTCCCTATGCCCAAGGCTTCCACTTCATTTCCATGAAATAAATACATGAAAAACCATGTGATCCAGAGCACGGACAGAGAAGACAGACAGTAAAATACTGATCGTGTTTCACAGCAGACAACTCATTCACTTGGCCAAGCAAAGATAATCAGTGTAATTTGAAAAACTGAACAGCTATCCAACCTGAGTTTCAGCTTTAATCACTGAGTTGAGACTAAACAAGTTTCTTAAAAATCAGCTCAGCAGTTTTGAGCAGAACCACACATTCCTATCTTGCAATCTACTAGCAGAGGCTGGGTTTGCTCTCTATAGAGCCAGTAACCTGCCACATGCATACAGAAATCCTGTCTCCAAATGCTACAAGCAGTTAGCGTGGGAGCAGACAGGATTCAATGAGGTGGCACTTATGCAGGACCACCTCAAAGCAGCTGTAGGACACAGCCAATAAATTGAGTTACCATACACAGCAGATTGTGGATGAGTAGCAAAGCAAAAACAGACAAATGAAAAATAGCAGTCCTGTGAGTAACATAGAACCATGCTGATTTCCTGCTGAGCTACCAGCAAAACTATGCTGTTTTTGCTCCACCCTCCTTGAGAGATATCGTCCACAATGCTTAGCCGTTTTTAACTCTGTTTACAGAGCCATCAGATTCCCAGCTCTTCAGGGACTAAAACAATGTTGCTTAGTTTTTTTTGTTTTCAAGGGCAAAAGTGGATTTTAAGGGTTTTGGTCTAAGGAGACCTCTATCCATCACAGACAATCCCATTCTCAAAACTTCCTCTGACAATGAAATGCTCTAGATAGACATCTTCAAGAAAGAAGTCTAAGGAGTGGTATCGTACTTAGAATAACGTAATTCAAGAAGTAAATAGTGCTCTCAGCTTCTCTGGAATGGTGGCCCTCTCCATAGAGATATTCACACACACTTTCTGTTTTGTCTAGAACTTCAATCCAAAACACTGCCTTTATGGTTCATAAGCCCTGACATACGGCTTGATAGAAAATTAACCACAGAATCATGAATCGTGTGTGGAATGGGGAAAGAAGGAACCAAAGGAAAAAGAGATCCCTTTCTGTAATTATCTCTGCAGATGCTGAGAATGCGTAAGATCACTGCAGAGATTTACCTGCAGTAAAATGTCAAAGGGAAGCAAGAGCCCCTAGCAGATGCAAGAATATCCCGGTTACCTGGACAAAGCAAGCCAAAGAGGACTAAACCTGCCTGCACAGGTGTGATGCAACAGTAAGTTGGTGGCACATGTATTACAAATGAAGCATTCCTGACAGGGTGCAAGAAGCCAAAGAAAAGATGCTACAAAACCAGTTCCAGTATTTCCCTGGGACAGATGGAAATTGCACAATCAGCCAGACTGACTAGGTTACCTATGGCATCAGACTCAGTCCACTTGCCTCCATGGATTTGTTTCAGAAGGGAGTAGAGCAGCCTCCATAAATCCAGGCTCTGCAAAAGAAAGTGGGGTGGGAGGAGATCAGCAGGCAAAATATCTGCCATATACTTAGTCTTAATTAGGCAGTTAAACCCATATCTGAGCACCAAATCCTGTTGAATCAGGCAGGTTCACGTATTAGCTCTCTTACGAATGCTACCCACAGTAAAGTGCACTCAAATCGAGATGGGCTACTAATGCTAACTGTACAGCAAAACTCAGCACTTCTACTTTGAGGCACAGGCATGCAGGAGCACAGCTTCCAAAATGTCTGCTCTGATATACCCACATATCACAGAATCACAGAACAGCAGGACTTGGAAGGGACCTCTAGAGATCATCTCGTCCAATCCCCCTGCTAAAGCAGGTTCACCTAGAGCGGGTTGCACAGGATCACTTCCCAGTGGGTTTTGACTATCTCCAGAGGACTCCACAACCTCTCTGGGCAGCACTGTTCCAGTGCTCTGTCACCCTCAAAATGAAGAAGGTTTTCCTCATGTTCAGATGGAACTTCCTGTGTTCCAGTGTGTGCCCATTGCCCCTTGCCCTGTTGCTGGGCACCACTGAAAAGAGTCTGGCCCCATCCTCTTGACACCCTTCCTTTAGATATTTCTAAGCATTGATAAGATCCCCTCTCAGTCTTCTTTTCTCCAGGCTAAACACACCCAGGTTTCTCAGCCTTTCCTCATAAGAGATGCTCTAGTCCCCTGATAATCTTTGCAGCCCTCCGCTGGACTCTCTCCAGTAGTTCCTTGTCTTGCTTGAACTGGGGAGTCCAGAATTGGACAAAGTACTCCAGATGGGGCCTCACCAGGGCAGAGTAGAGGGCGAGGATAACTTCCCTCGACCTGCTGGCCACGCTCTTTTTAATGCACCCCAGAATACCATTGGCCTTCTTGGCCACAAGGGCACATTGCTGGCTCATGGTCAACTTGTCCACCAGGACTACCGGGTCCCTCTCTGCAGAGCTGCTTTCCAGCAGGTCAACCCCTAACCTGTACTGGTGCATGGGGTTATTCCTCCCTAGGTGGAGGACCCTACACTGGCCCTTGTTGAACTTCATTAGGTTACTCTCGACCCAACTCTCCAGCCTGTTCAGGTCTCGCTGAAAGGTAGCACAGCCTTCCTGTGTGTCAGCCACTCCTCTGAGTTTTGTGTCATCAGCAAACTTGTTGAGGGTACACTCTGTCCCCTCATCCAGGTTGCTGATGAATATGTTGAACAAGACTGGACCCAGTACTGACCACTGGGGAACACCGCAAGCTACAGGCCTCCAATCAGACTGCGCCACTGATCACAATCCTCTGAGCTCAGTCATTCAGCCAGTTCTCAATCCACCTCACTGGCCACTCATCTAACTCACACTTCCTAAGCTTACCTATGAGGATGTGATGGGAGACCATGTCAAAAGCCTTGCTGAAGTCAAGGTAGACAACTTCCACTGCCCTCCCCTCATCTACCCAGCCACTCATGCCATCACAGAAGGCTATCAGATTGGTCAAGCACAACTTGTGAATCCATGTTGACCACTCCACTTTCCCTCCACATGCTTAGAGATGACATCCAGAATGAGCTGTTTTATCACCTTTCCAGGGAGGGAGGTGAGGCTGACTGGCTTGTTGTTTCCTGGGTCCTCCTTCTTGCCCTTTTTGAAGGTTGAAGCGACACTGGCTTTCCTCCACTCCTCAGGCACCTCTCCTGTTCTCCATGACCTTTCAAAGGCTTAAGAATAACATCTGCTAGCTCCCTCAGCACTCATGGGTGCATCCCACCAGGGCCCATGGATTTGCGGGGGTCAAGCTTGCCTAAATGACAATATGGCACAACTCACCCATAGTCAAAACAAGCACTTGAAGACGCTGAAAAGATCTGACCATGATCACCATCAAAAGCTCACAAACAAGAGGCAGCACCCAATGAGTGGGAACTGGAAATCATTTCATGGCCACACAAGGACAGCACGCTGACAAACTGAAACAGCGATCCTTACAGTTGGAATTTCAGTCAACACTCATAAAATGCTTAAAATAGCTAAGTGAGCAAGTGGAGCACCCTGTGCATGAGCTGAGGCCTCACAAGCATCGCTCTGTAGAGCCCCAAAGCACAAAGACCCAAGCCAGTGTACATTAAAGGGAAGCAAACCTCAGGTGAAATATCAAGCTTTAAGTTAACACCACCAAAAATAAATCCCTTTCAAGAGCAGTGAGCTTGCAGAGAGTCGCACAAGGCAGTACCGGCTGAAGCCCACACAGAAGTCTCCCCACCCAGGCCCTGGCCCCACACAGCTGTCCCTGAGCCCAGTCCCACTTGGGTGTCCCCGTTCCCCTCCACTCGGGTCCCGGCCCCGCAAGGGGATCCCTGCCCGCCCACAGAGGCGTCTCCCCGGCCCTGCGCCCCCAGGAGGGCGCGGAGGAAGGTGGGGGTTGTCGCTAGGCAACAGCGGGGGGCCGCCGGCGAAGGCCGCCCCGGGGCAGCCCGCGCTCACCGCCTGCGGCCGGTCGAACCTGGCGCGGCGGAGGCTATCGGGGACGGGCCGGGCGCGGGGCGGCAGGGCCCGGCACAGCGCCCCGACGGCACCCGACAGCGCCCAGCCCCGCCNGCCCTCTGCCGGCGGGCCGCGGGCGCATGCGCAGTGCGACGGAGCGGCCCCCTCCGCCCTTTCCGCTGAGCCCGCCCGCTGCGGCGCCCCCTGGCGGCTGGGAGGGAGCACTGCCCCGCCGGCCCCTGCGCCGCGTGGGGGCGACACGCGTGGGCCGCGGCCCGAGGGCGGGAGAGGCGCGGCGAGGCAGCGCCCGGCCGGGCGTACCCCGGCCTTTCTCCCCGGCTTCGCATTGCTCACTGATCTTCCCGTTATTTACACTCGCTGTGCTCATGGCTTAGGGCAGAGAGCTCGCTGCTTGCCTCCCCTGGGAAGTGACCCGAGTGGGAAGCGCCCAGGGGACAGCACACGTGCAGGGCACCTTTTGCCACCCGTGTGAGGCAAGGCAGGCTCAGCCTGAGCCACGGACACGTCTCCTGCCCAGCCGAAAGCCCCGAGCGAGCCCTGCAAACTTCCCCCACCCTTCCTGGCTGAAAGAGTTAACTGCAAAACCCCACGTCGGCTTTTCTAAAACCACGATTCTGCTGCTGTCAGACCAAGAAAACATTTCTCGGCCGAGTGGGTTTTGGCAGCAGGGGATCGGCTGCAACTGCCAGCTCCGATGCCCAACTTCCCGCCCTCCTCTCGGTTCAAAGGGATGCGATGCGGGCAGCTCGGGTACCCAGGCGTATAAGCTCTTAATTAAAGCAATCCCAGGGATTCATCCTCGACGGGGTGGAGGGAGGGTGGTGGGGGAGAAACGGTTCTGCCGTTTGGGACATAACCTGAATCACTGAGATGAAAAGTCCACCTCTTGGCTGGGGTTTACATGGCCAAGACCTGGCCCTGAGGTGGATTCCCACGGCAGCACTACAGTGGGACCACCACCGGTGCGTGCCAAGGAGACTGGTCCACTCCACCAACACAGCGGGGATCCTCCTGAGCCAGGGCTGCCTCTGCCTGTACATAAGACCTGCTCAAAACCTCCACTAATGGTTTCCTGGCCAATTAAGCAGTTCATAACCCATTTAAAATGCTATCTATGGATCTAACACGACACTTTTCCCTTTTTTTCCCATCTGAACACCATGAAACAACACATGAAATTCCTTCCAGCTATGGAATGGCCTCTTGCAGCCAAACGGCTGCTCGCAATGAGGAGAGAAATCGCATTGGTCCAACGAGACCTTCAGCAAAGCCCGCTAGCTAACGTGAACTGCGTTTGCACTCTTTCCCTCTGGTTGCCGCCTCTCCTGCCTCCCACCCCTGTGCTGGGGAGCATGGCCCTTTCCGACACCGAGCACCACATTAGTGCTCTCCCAGTCCCGTGGATCCTGGCTGCTGCTCCAGCCGGCCCTGAAAGGACCCCTGGGTGTGAGTTATCCAGGCTTAAGAATTTTTTAAATATCTTCTCTAGCAGCTGTTGTCTCACATCCTCCTTCTTTCCTAATGGCCTGGAAAGCATTTTCCTTATTCCTCGTCCAGCTCTAGCTCAGCAATCTCTATCCAGTTCTTCCCTCTCCTTCCTAACAGGTTTGGCATCTCCATACAGTTCCTTGCCTCTGGTTCCCAACAGCCCACAAAGTCCTTTTCTATTGCTCAGAGCCTTATCGGACCTGGATAATCCTCTGCTGTCTTTGGCATCCTTCTCGGCTTTCCATACCTTGCTGCTATCGGGTGCTGTCTGGTCCCTCCGTGACACATCGCTTGTCTATTTTCCTGTCCCTGCTGCAGTCCCTGGGCAGGAGGACCTTCAGCTGGAGCCAATTTCCTGTGTTTTCTTGACCACTCCATAAACCCTGCTCAAAGCCATCCCTGTCCCCACACACATTCCTCTGTCTAGGCCTTTCCTCCCCGGGGCAGCTGCCTGCTTTGCCGCTGTCGAGACAAGGGCTCTCCTGCAGCACCCATCACATGCACCAGTGGGTGGCCCTGCCCATCACCTCCCGCTTTGGGCTCCTGTCCCCCAGCCAACCCACCAGTCCCCCAGCCAGTGAGCATCATCACCCAGCGTGAGAGCGGCTGCTGGGATGCACGCCATCCCGGCACGCCGAGAGCCCCCGTGCCGCCTTTCCATCCCGCTGGCTGGACCAGCCCCATGGCGCCCTGGAGCCGGGCTGGCCGCCCTCCCGTCCAGCGCTCCCTGGTCGCCCACCCCGCGGCTCCCCCGGCACGCAGTCCTGTGGGCGCAGCTGACACAAGACGCCTGGCGCTGCGGAGGGCTGGCACCTGGCCATGGGCGAGTTGGACGCCAGGCGGCAAATCCCAGCCTCTCCGGCACGGCACAGCACAGCGTGGGCTCGGTCCCGGCATGAGAGGCCCCACTTATCTGCTCTGCCGGCTGCCTGGGCGGTTTTCCCAGTGTGGGAGAAGCCGATGGGAAGGCGATGGTTTCCTGCCGTAGAGGTGGACCTTGTGCTGTGGACTGATAAAGGACATGACAGTGTGATGGACCCAGCAATGCCACCCCACTGGGAGCAGAGCCCCTTCTGCATCCAGGCCACCCTCACCTCCGCCATCCCGAGCCCTGGTCCTGCAGGATGTCCTGGATGGACATCCAGGACAGATGCAAATGAGCAATGACTGGCTGACATCAGCACATCACTCTGACGTCACCGTATGCACCTTTGAGGTTGGAGGAGACCGGTGGAAGCCTCTAGGACCCTCTGTATGGCAGGGGGAAGCAGGATGGAGCTGGCTCATCGGCTTGACCTGCCGGGACGCTCCTCTGGTCACCCCAGCTCTACCCCGGGGCTGAGGTAGTTTTGGGAAGAGCCAAGCTGTGGGTTGCCCCAGCAGTGGCAGCAGCCGTGGGGACCACAACGGGAAGGGAAGGTCCGGGTGGGTTACTCAGAGGCCAGGGATGCTCCTCATGGGGAGGGGGTCACCGGGCTTCGCCCTCTCTCGGTTCCCCAGGCTCGTGCGATGCCGCGCAGCCACGCAGCCGGCTGTTTTCGGGCGCAATGTGTCAGCTGGGGTCATTTCCGCCTTGGGTGACTCAGCCGGGGCCGAGGGCGCCTGTTTGCACCCGCGCCATGGCAACCCGCCACCGCAGGCGGCCCCACTGTTTGCGGCCGTTGCCAGAGATGACGGCCCTGTCCCATTGCCTCATGCAGATTGTATGCAATAACGGCAATCTCTGCTCGCTCCGGCAACAGCACGGCTTCCTGATGTCACCTCAGCCCAGCCCTGCCAAGGGGAAGGTGTGAGCTTTCCTCCTGGGAAAACAACCCCTTTGCTCTTTTATTTTTATTTTTATTTTTTTAATGCTTTTATCCCCGTGAAGGCACAGGCAGGAGCCAGCCTGTCTCCCAGCCAGGGCCCCGGGCTGTGCATCAGTACTTCCCACGCTCCGTTGCCAGCTCAGGGCAGCCAGAGCTCCTTTCCTCTCCTCTCCTCTCCTCTCCCATCCCTCTCCTCTCCCCTCCCTCTCCGGCAGGCTGCAGCGACACTCATCCCCACACCGCCTGGGGAAGGGTCGGGGATCACAGCTCCCACCGGCCACGGAGCAGCCCCAGCATCTGCTGCTGACCAGTTGTGGGCTTGTGTCTCCACCAGCCGAGCAGCCCTCCCTGGCTGCGGCAATGATGGTGCCTTCCAGACCAGCCACACTGGGACCTCTGCTGATGGAGTCCAGCCGCCACCACGCTCAGAGCAGCCACGGCAGGTCGCAAATAGGCATCTCCTTGCTGGAGGGCAACAGTCTGCCTCCTGGCATCATCCTCGCTGGTGGGTGCAAGGGGTGCTGATATTGCTGGGATGGCCAGCACACCTTTAGCACACTAACTTGCATCATGTAAATCACTGACTGGGTCCCCGAGAGGGACCGTAATGGCTGCATATATAGTGTAGTGCAGGTTTTCCTGGACACAGTGAATTAGTCTGCAGTAGGCCTGTGTGGGGGCTGTAGCGCCAAAATTCAAGGTCAGCTCCCAGCAGTTGGATGCTTGAGAAGCGTTGGCGTTTCAGACCCTCTGATGCAGCATCTGCACTTTCAGTATAACTGAGTTGGGAGGGATTAGAAAAAAGGATCTGAGGTCTTGCAATTCTCTGTTCTCAGGAGTTTCACCCTTTCCTTTTTACTTAAATAGCTAAGTTGATGTTCCTTTGCACTGAGGGAAACTCCACCTGCCCTCTTCTCCCCTGGTTCTTTAACCCAAGACTCACTGAAGAAAGACAGGCTTCAGTGGGAAGATCTTATACCTTCCTCCTTGGAAACTCTCCCTGTTTCCTTGAACATAACACAAGAGGAGTAAAAGTAAAATGCAGCTCTGGCACTGGATGCCAACTTTTGTTCTCAGGCTCCTTGCTGGGTAAAGCCACCCAGGACCTGGCAAATGTCCCCAAGGCTCTTTGCACCCAGCTCCTCTCCAACACTGGACCATCAGCACTGGGTAAGGTATGATGGTGGAACAGCCCATCCCCTCCTCTTCTTGCTCCCTGACTAAACCTCCATCTCCAGTACCATGATCCATGGCCTTGTCTGCTTCTCATTGCGCCCCTGGTCATCTCTCTTACCCAGAGCCCCTCTGCCTTCAGTATCTTCAGCTGCTTCAGTATTTGGTTGAGGATGTTGTTCCCCATCAGGAATGAGGTCTGACCCCCTCTTTGCCACCTCTGCAAAGCTGTTTCCGCTGGCGGGACGGGGCTTCCCCAACCCGCTGCTTTGCAGAGCTGGGCCGGGAAGTCCCAGCTTGCCACACGAGCGTGCAGAGCTCCTGCTGCCCGACATCAGCTGCACGGTCCTTCTTACCATTGCCCAGATAGGAAGGCAGATTTCTGAGGTGTTAGGAGATGGGCAGATGCTTTCTTGAGCTAAAACATAGCAGATCTCTTAGCGTTTAATGCAAATCAACCTTAAAAATACCCAAAGCAGTGGTGAGCTGGGTACCACCCAGTTACAGACCAGCTTCGTCCCTTTGAGCCCTGCGCAGCAAAGAATAGGAACTCCCTGCAGCCGCGTCCCCCATGCCACACTCCCCCGGCCCTGCCTGCGCCCTGCCTGTCCCTGAAGGGGACACAGCTCTATTTGCAGAAACACACCGGCAGAGAAACAAACCACTCACCACCCCACGGCAGGTGACTGGTCCCACCCGTGCCACAAGGGCTACCGTGGCCCCAAGGCACCAGAGTCTGCACAAAATCACCGCAAGGGAAGTACCAGAGATGTCACCTCACTGTCCCTATCAGTGCTGGCAGGGGAGGGTCAGTGGCCCCACCAGCATCCCAGCAAGGCAGCATTGAACCAGACCCCTCCGGCTCCCCAGCACATGTTAGCCCAGATGTGAGCTGCAGCTGGCTCCCATGGCCATGCTGGCAGGGCACAGGCCTGTCCCTGGGCTGCGGCTGCTGCTTTCACTAAGGACAGCCATAGGGAGCGATGCTGTAAGTCTTCCAGTAAGCCATCCCCTTGCCAGCTGCGGGCTCAGGGACACATCTGTCCCCTGCTTCGGATTAAGCTCTGTCCCGTCTGTGCTGGGAGGAGGATGCAGGGCCAGGCGACCCACACCCACTCCTCCTGCCTGCACTCTGCCTTCGCTGGGGTCTAAAGCAACATTCACACCTCTTATAGATCAGCTCAAGGACCCCTTATTCCCCTTTCTCCCCCTCTCTCCTTTTTTTTTTCTGCACAGAAAGCCACAGAGCCAGGGCGGGGAACAGCAGCAGTTTAGTTTCTGAACCCATTCTGTTTCCTGTCCTTTGCCAAAACCTCTTCTGCTTCCCTACCCGGGGCGCTGGGTCTCGCCCGCACCCAGCTGCCAGAGGAACGGGTGATGTTGTTTGTGTTTTTTTTTGTCGCAGTGACGAAGTGTTTATAGCAACTATCACTCCACAATCCACAAGCTTCACTGATCTCAACCCAAGCTTCCGAAATAATGGCAGAGGAAGCACAGCCCCTTCCTCCAGGGTCAGCGACTGTGGTGTTTCAGGCCGCCAAAGCGGAGGACCTTCATGCTGGGCATCGCAATGCTGGAGATCACCCCACACCTTTTGCTGTCCCAGATGGACACCTTGGAGCTGGGGCCATGCCCTGACCCCACCTGCAATGGCAGCGATATCCCTGTGGCTGCTGGCTGGTGACAACGGGGGACGTGGGGACTGCCAGCCACTTCCTGAGGGTCTCCTCTCTGCCTCAAGAGTGGTGGGAGCGCCTGGTAGGGCACATCGAGCCAGCATCCCTCAGCTGCTCCCAAAAAAAGCTGGGATTGCCCTAAGCATCCTGCTCTCACCAGCTTCCCTGTTGCAGGAGCATCACAGCCAGGGCACTGCCGCACTGGGAGGGGAGGAACCGTCCCTGCCCATACCCAGCTCCCACTGGGGCTCGAAACCAAGAGCATCGCAGATGAGCTGCGCTGAAAGCTGTGCTGCTGCCTGTCTGTGCAGCTCATGCTCCAGGCCATGGAGATTTACTGTTTGCTGGAGAAAATATTGCGTCTGCTGACAGCCCCTGTCCCCGGCGTGCCGGCCACTGCCGAGCCTCGCTGCACATCGGAGGGGAGCGCCTGGCTCGGGTGTGGATTTCCTATCCAAATGCGATACAGCTGTTTCTGCTTCCTCTCCAAAGACGAAAGCAAGTTGTAAAAAATCAATTTATCATGTATTTTCTTTGACCAAGGCTCCTTGTGGATGTGACCCACCCCTGAACTGCCCAACCTCACGGCATTGAGGCTGGAGCAGGCAGAGAGCATGGCTTGTACAAGCACAGCACTCGGAGGGCAGGATCCTGGCAGACAGCAAGTCCTGGGGCGCAACACCGTCTCCGTGGGAGTGCCTGTTGCAGGGCGGGCAGAGAAATAGGGCAGCCAGAAGGAGCTTTTTGGGAATCAATACCCGAGGGCTTGTCCCCAGAGCTTGCTTGAGGGACCCCCAGTTTTTACCCCCTCCAGGCACAGCACGGAGCGAAGCAGTTGCGGGATAGGGTTTAGCTTCTTTGCAAGTTTCCTAAGGCTGCACAGATGTTGCACAGTTCCTACATCCCTCCGTGCATCCAGGGCAGGGAGAGCCATCCCCAGCCACCACACCTACATTGCGAATCCGTGGCAGGGACCGAAGCAAACGATGGCCCCGGGGCAGCACACGGTAAACAGCAACACATTGCCTCCTGCCCCAGCTGTGGCCACTGCCCACAGAAAGGGCTTTCGGCTGGAGGACTTGATGGCCCCAGCCTCTCCCCAGGCAGCACTTGTTTTTCTATACCTCCCAGTGGTTCCTTGCTCGTCCCTTCTAGCCTGGACCCTTGCACCTGGAATTAGCTCCTCCTGAAAAGCTTTGGTGCAGGGCCCTGTTGGAAAAGACCAGGAGCCCAATTCATGGGTCCCTTTCCCAGCTGGACATACTTACACAAGCCCAGAGGATGACGAGGCTTGTGTTTGCCGTTGTTTTTAATGCTGAGGGTAAACGCTATCCCACTGGCACGCTCAAGGCTGCTGAGATTATATCACCAGTTTGCTTTGAAGCCCAGTTCATAGAGGAAAGCCACGTCCCCAGTGCCCCAGGGGAAGGCTGGGTGCCAGCAGCAGTGCAGAGCGGGACTGTATCTCGCTGGCCTGGAGCCATGGGTGCTGGCATCCCCGGGAGGCTGCCAGCGAGGAGAGCGGTGGAAGTGGGAGGGCAGGGGGCTCTACCAGCCCTGGCTGGGACTTGGTGGCGGCCACGCAGCAAAAGGTTTGCCTTTGACACAGACGCCTGCGTTTGCCGCGTTAACTGGGTGGGAGGCGAGGCAGCGCCAGCTGGTCGGGTTTGTCACGCTGAAGCGTGCTTGGTGGGTGCAGAGCCTTTTGGCACCGAGCACACGGGAAATTTTAAGATGCTTATCAGATCGGGCTGCTTTTGACACCAAGGATTTTGACATTAGACATGTAACTCTGACCCCTGAGGGTTTTGGCCAAGTCCCAGTAAGGCCAGTGTGACAGTAAGACACAGAGCAGTCTCTAAGGAAATGCATGCATAAACCGTAGACAAAAATATCCTAGTGTGTTATGAAGTATCTCTGAATATGTAAATGCGGTGGTTCAGGTTAGGGAAAGATATGGTTAAGAAACCATTTTAGAAACATCCCTCCAGTCGACATCTTTTACATCTGTCAGTTCTGGTCTTCCAGTGGGGCGCAGAGGTTGAAACATGAAAGAGCAAAGCGCTCGCGAGCCAGCTCTGGCACCTTTGCTTTTCTCACCAAGGGAGGCTGACTCTGCCTCGCCGGCAGCCTCCACCTTATCTGGCCTTGTTGTATGGCTTCTCAGAGCAAAAGCAGAAAGTACCAGGTTTTTCCTGACGTGACAGTCAGCCGCCTCCCAGCGAGACACCTCCCTGCCCCAACTGAGGGGTGCGGAGTGCCATCCCAGACCCGGGAGCAAAGAGCTGGGGGCTGCCCATGGGCATGGCTTTCCAGCAGGCACTGCCAGGGGCTGGGATGCAGCCAGGAGGCCGTTGAGTGCTGGAGAGACCATGGGTCAGCAGTCTCAGGCCCTTGTCCAGCAGCACTGCATGCCTCTACCTTAACACCGTTACAGCCAAAAGCACCAAGAGGGGGCTCATGGCGGGAGCCACCACGCTCTAGGCTTCTGCAAATGTCACGACACAAGACCCAGCGAGGCCATAGGTGGGACAGGACCTTCTCCCTGAACCCAGGAAGACCAAGCCCTTGGACAAGCACCAACCTGACAACCACCACCCTTTTCCCCTGGGGCACACTCAGCCCCAGTGCCCATGGCACCTGGAGGCTGCTCCTGCCCCGCATGGCTCAGGCAGCTCCTGGGTCGGGCAGCCACTGCCAGGACACCGCGCACAACCAGGAGCAAAAGCACACGGAGCCATCGCCGGGTGTGGGGCTTGATCCAGAGGCCACGTGGGGTCCTTAAGCGAGTGGCAAGCACTTTGTGAACGAGTCCCGCGGGACCCCCCCTTACAGAGAGCACAACCGCTACGTGGGGGAAGCATCTTTTGGTTTGGGTTTATTAAAGACTGAGAATACAACTGTGGGCCCAGCCATGAGAGCTGGGTGCCAAAAGCAGGGCTGGGTTTTGGCTGGAAGGGTGCGGTCTCCTCTCCAGGCGGCCTTCAGCGATACCGGCCAAATTTCCTATCCAGCAGGGCGTCCCAACGCCCCCACCTCGGCAGTCCTCCATCTGGAGTGGAGCCCCTCTCCGCACCAGCCCCAGCCTTGGTTACTTATTGCTTTTAATGTGCTAATCTAGTACAGAGTGAATTAAAAACAAAACTGCATGTCTGTCGCGGTGCGTTTGTGCTGTCTTCGGGCTGTGCTGGGAACCCTGGCCATCAGACCTGGAGAGGGATGCAAGAGAGGGACGGATGAAGTCAGGCTGGGCTGGGAGCCGAGACATCCCAGGGACAACGGTACTCCGGGACAGACCCTGTCTTTGCCGACAGGCCACAAAGCAAAAAGCCTTTGGTGTCCGCTGCCGGAGCTAAGCGGGTGCTGACGGTCGCTTGGGGCTGGCGGAGAGGAGGCGCTGCCACCCAGAAGGTTGCTCCCGAGCACCGGCGTGAGGGCTGGAAGTCACAGCCAGCTCGGAGAGATGCCGCGGCACACCTGCCTTCCATGCGTGCCTTGAGGGGGGGGACAGCCCTGGCCAGCCCGCACAGCTGGAGGCAGGAGGGGAGCTCCGAGGGGAGGCACCAACCTGAGGTTTACTTGAACGTGTGGCTCTCGGCTCCTCCCCGGCCGAACCCTGGAAGGGAGACACAGCGGGGTCAGCATTGCCACGGGACAGCAAGCGCACTGAAGGATGCACCTCACCAAGAGACAGGAGCCCCAAGGCCCCTTCCCCTCCCTCCCACAGCCCCAGCCACAGCGACCCTACCTTTGGGCCCGAACAAGGCGGCATAGCAGGGGTGGTTGCAGTAGGGCTTGCCATCGTGCTGCGGGAAGAGAGGAAGAGCATCAGCCCCGACCGTCCCCAACAGCCCTTCAGCTCCACCTCTGCCCATCCCACGGCTCCTGCAGCCCCTAGCTGCGGGGGACAGGGACCTCCTGGGCAGCAAACCTCACCTCTGCATGGCCTCCAGACGTCAGGGTCTTGTTACACTTCTCGCATCTCAAGCAGGGCCGGTGCCAGTCCTTCCCCAGAGAAGTCACCTTCTCGGCTGCCACAGAAAGGAGGTGGGTTAGTTGATGCACTGAACGGGTGCAACAAGTCAGTTTTGGCAAGTTGGCCTCCCTGCCACCAACCCTAGGGAGGACATTTTGGGGCATTTTCTCAAGTTTATTTGTCCAGGACAGAGGGCACCATGTTTCAAATCAAGTGCTTGCTGTGCACACACATCACCATGCACATATCCAGGTACCTGGATCCAAAACTGCTCAGGGTGAACACCACCACATCCATGTGGATGGACCAAATTCTACCCATCTTCCAAAGATTTGGGGACCTCTCCCCTTCTCCCCTTCCAACAACAGCCTGCAAGGGGATGAATTTCTCCCCAGCCACCCGGAGCCCAAGCGATCATGAGAGTTTGCAGGGGCAAAGGGGGGATGCTGGCAAAGACCAGGGAGGCAAAGCCATCGCTGTGCCGTGCCCCAACACAAACCAGTCCCCTCCAGACGCTGGTGGGTCCGGCCACAGCTCCGATTTTGCACACACCATGGCAAACCAGAGCGGAGCTGGAGTCTGGCCGGAGTTCAGGCGGCGGCAGAGGGGACAACGTGCTGTTTGCTGGGGCCAAGACATGTTTATGGAGAACAGGGTGGCTTTTAATTGCAGCACAGCGGGGGAGGAGGGTATTTTCTGCAGACGCATGTGCTCTTCATATTGGCAGCTGTGCTCCTGGGGATTTATTAAGTGATAAAGCAGAGCTTTCCACAGGAACCCCATCCGAGCACTCTCCCCATGCCTGCAAAAGGAGGTCGAGCAATGGGAGCGATCCGCTGCTGGCAGCACGTGCCCCGGGGGGGCCTCGGCAGCCTGAAGCACCTCTTCTTCGGAGTCCAAATACGTCCACAACAGCTTATGCAAGGAGCAAGCCGGCGGCTGCAGAGGTGGGAGCGGGGGCAGTGCCCAAATGTCACGAGGCAGCCCTGCCGCCATCCCCCAGCAGCACAAAGAGCCTCCTGTGCCCGCAGCCCAGTGGGGGCTGCAGCATCCTCCCCTCCAGTCAGCCCCAGGAGCCCGAGCCTGTCCCGTGGTGGGGCCCTCCCATCCCAGGGTTTCTGGAAGGAGCTCAGCCTCCCCACCTCTCGCACAAGCATTTGCACCAACACTCGGGCAGGAGCTCTGCCAAGGCTCGCTGCGGCAGGGCCCCCTCCAGCTCGGCTGCTCAGGCGAGATTTCCCTGGAAAAGCTGGTGGTGGCCCTGCAAACCCCATCTGCAGTCCTCTCAGGGCCATCTCCTCCTCACCCCTGCGCTCTACAAACACAATTTGGCTGAAAGCAGCCCAAGCCATGCTCAAGCAGGACCGCCAGGCTCCGAGAACTTGCTCTGCCTCCTCTGCCAGCACTCCTTATCTCCAAGCACGGAAATCAGGCAGTGAGCTCAGTCCTCCAGCCGCTTTTGAACCCTCCTCAGCCTCTGCATCAACAGAGATGGTTTCGTAAGAGCAGCCTGATAAGCACGGGGCCAAACCCCTCCTTGGTCAAACGGCCCGGTCCCTGCACCTCCGCGGCCACACCTGCAGGCACAGCAAACCCAGCTGGCCCCGACTGGGATCAAAGCAGATCCGCAGGGACACGGGAAGGGCAGACAGTGACACCAGCAGCTTGGTAGCTCCTGGTATCAAGCCACGTGGGTAAATGAGGTGCCCCGGGACCCCTTGTTGCAGGAGGGAGCCACAAACTGTATTGTGCCAAAAACCCCACCTCAAAGCCCAGCTGTAAGCAGCAAGTTAAAGTTTAGGCAGAGGTGTTCCCCAACTGCAGGAGCCACATCCCCAGCAGCCCTCCAGGCAGCACCCACGCCGGACCCAGCACACCTCTCCAGGGTGGGCATCACTAACGGACATGGCTCTTCAGCAGGGAGAGGAGCCGCTGTGCTTGAGCCTCCGATTTCTTTGGCAGAGCAAAAGTAGAAGTCGGGGCACACACAGAGGCAGAGCAGAAATAAGGCAGAGAGAGCAGAAGTCAGTGATGGCACTCAGGTCCCAGATCTCTCATCTCTAGTAAATTAAAAAGCAGGGAGTGCATGTAAGCTGCTTCCAGCAAACCCCCTCCAGTTCAGCTAAACCAGGGAAGTGGGGAGCTCTGGTAGCCACATTCTGGCTGTTCCAGCAGCTGCTGCCAGAAGCGCAAGAGGCTCAGACCCCCCCCAGATAGCCTCAGGCAGGACAGTGGGACAACGGCACCAGGAGGTGCAGGAACGTGGAATTTTGGGGCCCCGGTTTGGAGGGAGGACTGAAGCCCAGCGGCAGACAGCAGCCCAAGAAGGCTCACAGCTAGCCAGCAATGGCGGTTTAAAAATAACACCCCAGGGCTGTCACCTCACTGTGCTAAACCACGCAAGACAACGCGTGGGCAATCCATGGACCCAGGAACGTGCCTGAGTGCAGGACTTGCCCTTGGGAAGGTACTTGCTTGCCCGCCCAGGCTTTCAGAGCAGCAGGCTGCACTGGCCAGGCCTTTGGGCTCCAAACTGACATGGGGCTACGGGTGACGCTGGGAAGGAAATAGGGCTGAGCTCCTGTGCCGTGCCGTTGCCCCGTCTGCAGGCTGGGGGTACCCGCTGCACCCCACACCGTGCCACGCGAGGCACCTTCTCCTTGGGTGGATTTATAGAGCCACCCACCCGGGGCAACCCGGAGCACCCGCGGCGCACGGGTGCGCAACTTTGGGGCACCCCAAGAATTTGCAGTGCCGGGGTGCACAACATGGGGACACCCAGGACCCGTGGCGCGGGGGTGCATAGGGACCTGTAAGCAGCAGGGTGCCCTGGGGACGCGAAGCCCGGCGGGGT
>VZSZ01006065.1:408730-484844 GCA_013398815.1 Ibidorhyncha struthersii | reverse complement strand
TTCCCCTTTTCTGGGGGGGGGAACAAAACCAAAACAAACATAAAAGGTTGCAATTAAGCAATGTGACTTGTGGGTTTATAGCAGCTCTGTGCCCGGTCCCCTCCAGCGCACACCCGGGCAGCGGTGTCACCTCACCTCTCCGTGGGTGAGTCCTGCATCCCTGCGGGCTGGCACCGACCCACGGGACCAGCAGGTCCCATTGCCGCGACCCCCAGCCCCAGAGCCCGTGCAAGAAATGGAGCGAGCACAGGAGCCATCTTGCCCCCTTCTTTTAGAGACAGCTAAGGGACACTTAGCCTCCCTCTTTTAGGGACAGTGGGGCACCTGGGGGATTGCTTTCAAACTCTTATCGCACACGCAGAGCCCTGCACGGTTAAACTGGTGGAAGAGATGGACTGTGCAGCTGCAGAAGGGTGTACAGCCAGTTGCTGCGGTCCTTTGGGGTGGCAAATCGGTGTCTGAGGAAGCCCGGCACCAAATCCACTGGCCGAGAGACCACCGGCTGCATCCTGACAGCAGCCGCCCTTGGGGAGGCCGGCCCCAACGCCGGGGTACGCATGGCCATGGCAGTGCAGGAGCTGCTTTGGTGGAACGGTGCCTGGACGGGACGGAGGGCACAGGAGCTGGCGGCACATGCAGAGGGGGTCGGCAACATCCCCCTGCCCTGGGAAGCACTGTGCCTGCACTGGATATTCTTAGACACATTTTTTCCGGATGGGGTAACCGAGAAACCCAGATTAAGTAGCCGGGACGACAGGGCTGATATGGGAGACCTTGGCGGGGGGACGAGGGCGAGAGGCCCTGGGGGAGCAGAGATAGCGGTGACGGCAGGCGGGCGAGAGGAGGGAGGACGGCACGTCTCCTGGTGGCCTTGCTAGCACGGCACGGCACGCGTGGCATGGCTTCATGGGGCAGCGTGGCCCATCACGGGCACGCCGTGGCCCCAGGGCATGAGGTGAGGCTACTGGTCCTGGGGCCAGCCCCAGCAGAGAGGCTCGGGTGTCTCCCGTCCCATCTGCCGAGGGAATAGATGTCCTCGCTGCCCCAGCACCCTCAGCCCTTCCCCGCCATCCCCCTGGTCCGGCAGTGCAGGCTGCCTTGCCGCAGCGCCCAGCAGCCCCCTGGTTCCCGGCGCCATTTTGCTCCGTTGCCATGGAAACGCCCATGTCAAAAATCCCTCCGGCTGCCGCTGCCCGCCGCAACAGAGATGCTCAGGGAGCCATGAAGCAGTGCCGAGGCAGGAGTGCCGGCTTCGCCCACCCTAAAACGTGCCCCGTGGTGGGGTGCAGACCCCCTGCACTCGGGGAAGCCCCTCTGTGCCCGGACGGCCGGACCCTGCACCACGGGGCTGCTGCGGGCAGTGGGCGCACGGGAGGGGGTGTTCAGGGGAGGCGAGCGGGACGGCAGGGCCCTTCGGCTGGGGTCCTCCGGGGGCTGCACCGCTGCCCCCCAGGCTCGGGCCGGGCGTCGGTAAACGAAATCTGCAGCTTCCGAAAGCGAAGCCGTTGCATTATTCATCAGCCGGCAGCCTGGCTCTCCTCTGCCGCCATTGTCATCTAATTCCTCCTTTCTCTGCCGGCAGCTGGTGCGGCTGCCAAGAGCCCGCCCGGGAAGGGAACCCAGGGCTCCAGGATGGGATGGGATGGGATGGGGTGGGATGGGGCTACCCCAGCTCACAAGTGCACGGGGACAACAGGACAGGGATGCTTGACAGTGGGTTTCTCCATCGGCCACGCACCCCGCCAGCTTGGGAGGACCCAGGTGTCCCCGTCACTCCGCGCCCAGCTGCTGTCACAACAATGTGGGGCTTTGTGGCCGGCGGGGTCCCCGTGCAGGGGCAGGTGTCGGTGGTGCCCCTGGGACGCCCCAGCCCCACATGGCCCCAGGGAGGAGTGGCTGAGCCCTGCGGGCCCCAGGATGGAGCCGGCGGCCCCGGTGCCGGCAGCCACCAGGGCAGGGCAGGAGCCGGGGATTTGTGGAGGTATTGATTTCTGGGAGGCCAGCTGCCTCCGCCGGCACAGCCCCACGGGCACTCGTGTGGGTCCCTCTGCATTGTTTGCTGTGACTGCTGCCCTAAAGCACCCCACGGCAGCGGGCAGGTGCCAGCACAGCACCAGCAGCATCATCCCCAAGTCTGCAGTGGCTCCTCTCCCACGCTGCGAGGGACATCCCAAAAAGGGTCTGCTGTCTAAATCCTCCAGATCTGTAGGAAATCTCCACTGGTGCCCCAGCCCTGGGGGCTGGAGGCAGAAGGGGAAAGGAGAAGGAGAAGGAAGGAGGCTGCATCCACCCACCAACATGTTGGCGGAGGGGGGGGCACGGGTGAAACCCCAGGCTCGGCCACGCTGCAGAACCAGCACCCAGCCCAGCTCTCACCCACCAAGGGCTTTTCACACATAAAGGCTGGGGGGAATTAAGATAAATCACCTAAAGGTGTGAATCCCTGCCTCTAAATGCGCTAAATCCCAAGCGGATATGCTCGTTCAGGAGCAAAGTGGCTTTAACTGGTCGGGTCTTAATCTGCCTTGGCTTAGTCTCGGCATGCTCCCACACTGCGGGCAGGGCTGTCCCAGGGCCATGGGGACAGTGGGACAGGTGACTCGAGTGGTAACGGCTGAGCAAGCAGGGATGGCACAGCTGCTGTGGGGCCAGCATGCCCAGTGCCAGGCACGGGAGTGCACCGGTGGGACAGCCTGCCACTGGAGGGGACAGAAGATGCATGCAGTGGCACAGCAGCACTCAGGGGACATCCCTAACCCCGCTGTGCCACATTCCCAGTCAGCTGCATTAATGCCCAGGCCAGGGATGTGTCTGCCACCGCGCAAGGCCAGGAGGAGGGGGCTGGGGACCAGTCCAGGGAGTCATCTTCAGCAAATGATGCATTTTACATCAGAAATTTGGAGCTCCATCCCCACCCGAGGGCTGAGCCAGGGTTTCCCTGGCAGTGGGTGTCAAAGCTTCCTTTCAGCACTCAGGGGAGGTTTCCAGGGAGGGCGATGCACCCCACAGCAACGCCTGGGGGTGCCCTGCCGAGCCCTCGACACCCCCCTGCCGCCAGCAGTGGGTGACCTATTTTCTTCCAACGGCGCTCGGCCCCGTACATCATCAGGGTTTCCTAAGCTGCTGCGGCCAGCTGGCTCCCCTGGCCCGGCACACATCGCATGGTGCCGCGCCGATGTTTTGATCTTCGCTGGTCTCGCCGTGCCCG
The DNA here is from genome assembly GCA_013398815.1 of Ibidorhyncha struthersii. NCBI lineage: Eukaryota > Metazoa > Chordata > Aves > Charadriiformes > Charadriidae > Ibidorhyncha > Ibidorhyncha struthersii. Next base: position 481,636 of record VZSZ01006065.1, on the reverse strand, counting down.
TAATTACCTGCTCAGAGGGCGTGGGGACGTGGTAGGGCTTTCCTCCACGGTACCTGGCAGCCCAGCATCCCCCTCCTTGATAAAGTGGGAGGTTTTAACCCAGCCCCTTCCCGCAGGGGTGCTGAAGGGATGTGGCTCCTGCTCTGCTCCGTGCAGGAGTTGCATCCCTGCAGCATCCCCCTTCCTGGGTGGGACTGAGACTGAAGCAAGCCCAGATCCTAAAGCTGGTGCCAGCACGCATGGCCATCCCCTGGGCAGCAGCAACCGCCCCTGGGCCCAAGCGGGACTGTGAGATGGGGGGGGGGTAGGGGGGGGTTTTGCCAACTATGCTGTTCCAGCCCTGGTGGCCATGAAGCACGGATCATGTCCACCAGGAGCCTTCAAAAGGCGTGAAGCTGTTTGGGACCTCATCCCAGGGCAGGTCAATCAGAGAGCTTTGCAGGGAGATTAAGGGAAAGTAAGGAATAACTTTCCCCAGGCTGCCTCTCCTTTGGCTCACCTCTCCCCCTCCCTGTGCTGACTCCCCTCGGCTCTTTCTTCTTCCTTCAGATGCAAATACCACGAAAACTCATGAACTGAGACGGAGCCGCTCGGACGGGGAAGCTGGAGCTGGAAAGCTTTCCTCTGCTCTCCTCTGCTTGTGTGTCTCATGTTTTCTGGCACCTACGATCAGTTGGATTTCTTACAGGGCAAGAAGACACTGGGGGGAAAATATCCAATAAAAAAGGTTAAGGAAAAAAAAAAAGCCCTGCTGCTGGCTAGGTTCACCCAGAGGACAATCATCTATGTGTGGCACCGCAGACCCTCGGCTGGCACATTACGTGCACCCATGCGCCTGGCCCCCTCCATCCCCTGTGTCAGGGTCCCCCCCAGGGCGACACGCTGGGTCTTTCTGTCACCCCTAAAGCTCCCACGCCCCAGACGCAGCCCACAGCCAGGTGCTTGCGGTGACAAATGGCAGAGCAGCCAGCTGCTGCCACAGGCTGTGGCAAGTGACAGCCACTGACCGCCAGCTGCCCCAGCTCTGTCCGCGTTTTGCCTTGGTCCTTGCCATTTGGCAGGAGCTTCATGGCAAAACTGGTCGGGTTCCCATCCATGGCCTGGGAGCGGTTCCCAGGGGGTGCTCAGGGATGCGACAGAGGGGCCTTTCACAAAACCAGTCAAAAATATTTATTTATTTTTTTAATTTAATTCTTTTTTCTGCACAGCCCTCCTGGATGTGCAGCACCTGCCAGCCTGGATCCAGCCACCCCATGTCCCCACGGCTGCCTGCAGTGGGGGAAACCTGCTCCCCAACACAAGGAGCCCCGGGCTGGTTGGGATGGGGAGGACAGCCACACGCAGGGGGGACACAGCCCACGCACGCTGGGTACCCAGGCTTGCTGCCGAAGGGTGGCTGTGGGATAAGCACACAGCTTAGAAAAGGGAGTCCAAGGGCTTAGGGAGGATTGGCAAGAGATGGGAAGATGGAGAATCGGAGCAAGAGCGTGCCAAGGGGCTGGCGGGAGCTGGGTCTTGTCAGGCAGCACATGCCACCAGCCAGGGCTCCCCATGTCACTGCCTGGCCCCGGCGCCTGTTATCTGTAGCTCCAACCATCCACTTGTCGCTTCTTTCCTTTAAAAGGCATCCGAGCCCCCGCCGTTATCGGGCAGGGCAGATAACACTGTCACGCCTGCGATAAACAGGTTTACGGACATCCCACTTGTCCTTGCAAGCAGGAATGGATGTCCCCATTGTTCCTGCATCCCCTTCCCAAGAGGCAGTATAGCTGCCAGCCCGCCCAGAGCCGGTGAGCATCCCCGCAGGCTGCACACGGATGCCGGGGATGCAGATACTTGGCGCTGAGCACATGCACCTCCATGGAGCAGGCACGACACCTCCATGAGGTGGGATGCAGGTGCCTGAAAAGCAGTGCTCTGACCAACGGAAGGCAGCAAAACCAGCTGGAGAGACGTGACTGCGGCTCTCAAACCCTCTGGTGGAGCTGAGCACTGATGGGGCTGCAGCAGAGAGGCCGTGCAGAGGGCGGCTGGCACCGGCGGCTCTCCCCTGGCTTTTCCAGGGGAAGGAAAGGGTGTCCAGAGGGATGGGCTGTGCTCAGAGCCAGGTTTTGGTGGCAAAGTTCAGCTCCTGGTGAGGCACAGCAGAGTGGTTTGTCATTAAGTTCTCCCTGACCACGTGGCTCTTCCCGGACACCATGGCCAGAGGTTGGGTTGGCCACTGTGCAACGTGGTTTCAGGAGCCGGCATGGCGGCAGGACAAGCGGGCACAGCAGCTGCCCAGTTTTCACTGTCTGCAGCCCATGTGCACACCACCGCCAGGACACAGCTGTCCGTGAGCTCCTGGGGCAGGGACAGGGCTGGACACACATACCCCAGCGCCATGCGGGTGCTGCAATGTCCCCATGTCCCCTTACAGCACCACCTTCTTCTTCGGGAGCACGAGGGAAGAGACACCACCCCCCCACCCCCCTTAGGACGCATATGCCCCCGGTCCCTAACGGACATTATGGGCATTTTCCTGGGATGCAAGGAAACAAGCGTGCAAATATGCCCGGCCCAGCTCCACATCCATGTGTTCCCATCTTGTATGTCCTGCACGGGGGCAGCCAAGACAGGCAGCAGGGAACAAACCCACTCCTGCTGGAACCACTTGGATGGAAAAATCACCAAACAAGCGTGACCTGGCTGAAACCTTCCGGCGAGGACCTGTAAATCTGCTCGCTGTGACGGTGCCAACATCCCGCGGAGCACTGGATCCAGGTGGAGAGTCCCCAGTGCAGTCAGGAGGGGAGAAAGCTGTCTGCAGAAAGATGCTGAATTTATGTTACTCACACTCGCTCCAGGAATGCAGTGAATGAACTCGCAAAGCCCAGGGCAGGAATCAAGTGTGTTTCAGCCCTGACCTTGCCTGACTTTTTTCCAGGCTGAGGAGGAGATGTGGACAAGCCCCCCCCCCGGCCCCACAGCCCATTTGAATTTACCGCGTGCCTTTTCTTGCAATGCCTTCCCCGCTTCCTGAGAGCCTACACGGGTGAAACGTGACCATGAGAAGCTGAGGTTTCAAAGGTGGCGGAGCAGGGCAAAGCCCTTCTGTTCATCCCCCAGGGAGGGAGGGAGGGGAGGGCAGTGGGGACACGGCAGCCTCCTCCCTCGGGGAGGCCAGTGAAGACCACACATGCTCAAGATATGGGGATCACAGCAGATCCCACCACTGTTGGCTCTTGTAGGCTCTCCTAGAACAGTATTGACTAAAAAGCACATTTACAAGAGAACAAACAAACAAACGCTCGCCAGCTAGAGAGGACTGTCATGCCAGGGCTTGCCTTTCTGCAGCGATCTCTCTTTTCTCCCTCTAACACTGCTGCCAATTCTTATTTTAAGTTAAAAGTGGTTTAAGCCTGTGCCCTCTTGATGGATCGAGCAAACCAGAAGAGATGCAAGGTCCAGTTTCTGTAACCGTATCAAACCCCTTCCTCCTCCCCCCAGTCAAAATCTGCTAGATTTTATTCTTGGCGTCCCCAGAAATCCCCCAGGCTTGCACAACTCCCATACCGCTAACCCTGCACACCATCGTGTGCCCGTGCCATCATTTGAGCAGGTTAACTGTCTCCTCCTCCAGGGCCCTATCTCCTACCTCGGCGGTAGAAAGCAGCTCCACCATGACGCAAACTGACCATCCGAAAGAGACTCTCGGGCTTCCCAAGGTCTGGCTTGTGTAACTGCTCGCACGGACAGCCAGAGCCTGCAGCAAGAGCTGGCACGGGCTCCGAATTTCCATTTCAAAGGAAATTTCAGCCTGTATTTTGCTTTACAACTCTCCAGTAGTGTCCTGGTTACAGCCCACCTCCCACAGCAGGAATGCCAGGTTCGGAATTGTTAGTTTTGGTCATGCTTTGCTTTTTCTTTTTCACACAATTTCAACAGCACTGTTACAGACAGCGCACTGCCTTCATGTTACAGCATCAAAAGCAGAGATCACAGGGAGCTGCTACTGACAAACTGGTAAAATTCAAAAGGCAAAGTAAAAAAAAAAGACCCAAATCCCAAAGTTAACTTAAAAAAACCCCAAAAATCTGTAACAAAAACATTTTGTCAAAGCATCATAGGAATGTTTGGATTTTTGTTTTGTTTTTACAAGACTTTCCTGACCAGCTCCCTGCTACTTTTAAGCCTGTAACATCAGAAGCATCATACCGGTCTGGAGGCCAGTGCACTCCATCCACATGAGCATGAAGCACAGCCTTCTCCGAGGCATCGGAGCCAAGCCTGTGACATGTCTGCTCCCACGTCTGCAAGGCAGAAAAGCAAGTGAAGGATGGGGATGCCAGGCACGCACGGCTTAGGGAAAATATCAAATGCATGTGGCAAAACTTACTACGGACTGGAGACGCGTGCTGTAGTAATATCCTGCTCCAGGCGGGCGAGCGCTTCCAAACGTCATGCTCTGCACCATGGGGCTAACGCACCTCTCACTGCGACTCCCATCAGAATTTGTCCCCTGCAATCTCAAGGGCTCTTTAAGAATTGTAAGCAGGGAGCGGAAGGGACACTGAAAATGGGATGATGCCCCAGCTGTATGAACTTTTTATTTTTACTGGGCTCTAGAGCAGGACGGTGAATAATCAAAGGCAATTCCTGCAGGAACACCGCATCAGCTTGTGAATGTGAATACAGAAGGGTGGTTGGTACAGGAGAGGCTTAGTGACAGCAGCTGGCTTAAGAGAGTGACAGCTTGGGCTTCGATAGGTCAGCGGTGGGACCTACCATTCGCTCTGCACTTCCCAAGAGCTGGTATTTTTCTTTGGTTGTTAAAGGTATCTTCCAGCCCCTCCTCCCAAGCTGGTACAAACATAAGCCAGCGAAACACAAGGGAGTGAAGTCTGCTACCGCACACCCAAAAAACGACATCCATATTAAAGGACATGCAAGGGATCCTTCAAAGTCAGGGCAGCATAGGATTTTCTCTCTACTTGCCTGGACTGATTCCCAGAGTAATCGCTGGAGCTGCTCCAAGAAAGCTTTTAAGATGTTGGAAACTGCAGGGCTGGCACCCCCAAGTGGTTACTGCGAGCTCTTCATGCAGCCTGAACAGCTTCTTCTCAACTCTCATCAACAGCTTGCCCACCGATAACCGAAGTGCTTCTCCCCCAGGACACGGGGACTTCCGAGCTCCCCCAACACCATGGCAGAGCACGGCCCTCTGCTACAGCTCCAAATCCCACTGCAAAGGGGCTGAAGCCAATTCGGACACGGATTTTTCAAAGTGCTTTCTTCAGATTTCATTTTGCAACAGGAAGGAACCCTGTGAGACCTTTCCCTCACAGAGAAAAATCAAGTGTTACAAAACCTTCCCGCAGTTGGCAATATTTCTTGTGCACATAGGGTTAATCCTACGGACTGACGGAGGCACAGTAAAACTGCCAGTTGTCTCTGGTGCAGTCCTGCACCGTTGCACGCAGCCTGGAGGCTTTCTATCTACTAACCCTGGTGCCCTTTCTACATAGGGTATCCTTCAGGAATGGCTGTCCCCTCCCGCTGCTTTTAAGTTATGGATAGGAAAACGTGACCAGCAGTATAGGATACACTTACACCACCTGCTAAGTTGCACAGCTACTCACAGAGTGAATCTTACCACTCCCAAACAGCAAACGAGACCAAACATTGAGCCCGCTTTGCTTAAGGAGCAAATGTAGGAATGAAGAAGTACTGAAACATCAGTGGGTTTGGCTGCTAACACCCAGGGATGTCACTCTGCCACATGCCAGAGTCATGCCCCTGATCAGCAAGACGCATGAGCCACCACGGACAAAAGGCTCATTCAGAACTCCAGCACTGCATCTGCTGCCACGTTTAGAAGGAGCAAGGGAGGGAGGGAGGGAGCCGCAGTCTGAAGTGCTAGAAATGTTTAAACTGCATATGAGGGGAACCAAACTATGAATGACTCTCACCCTGCACAGCATAATGGCACTGGCAGCACAGGGCTGCGCTGCAGTTATGCAAATACTTGAGAGCAGAAGACAACTCTGGGATGTGAAGGAAGGAGCGCAGAGGCGCACGTGCCAGGCAGACAGCACCCCAAGCAAGGGTCTTGGCAGCTATTTCAGAAGAGACAAAAAGCAGATGTTTCACAAAAGCTCACTTTCCAGGTTTATTAAGTAAAGTTAACTGAATTGTTTTCATTTTGTGGGGATTCCTTTCCATCTAACCCCGTGGGTTAGCAGAGTTGCACAGAATCACGGTTGGACTGTGATAACCCAAATACAACTTTGGCTCATCTCACCGCTGACACATATGGAATGACTTGGGGGTTATTACATGCTGTGTCTGCTTGAGGCAGGTACATGTACAGATCAGCACAAGTTGCAAATGATAGTTTACATCCTTTCAAAACAGAGCAGGGCATTCAGCAAATGCACTGCAATGAGAAGACATATGAAAAAGAAATTATACAGACTTGCAAATACATAAGAAGTTCAAGAGATGCAAGAAACCTCAAACACAAGAAATGTTAAGGGGGAAAAAAACACTTAATTTCAGACACAATGTGTTCAAATGAAAACCCAGCTGTAATTTAAATTCCCTTCAAAATGGGAAACATACAGTAATGCAATTAAAGAGAAACCAGGTCTCATCCTGGGAGAGATGTGTCCAAAAACACTGATGCACAAACAGGTTCAGAGTTCTAAGCAAAATGTCCCTGGGCATTGGTGTACTTGACTCTTGGAGCCAGAGCAAAGCAATTCATTACACTTGCTGGACTGCTGGGCCTACTGCTGGGTCTTGGTGGTATAACAGCAGGTAGGATTCCAGATGTCAGAGAGAAGGCAGCACGCAAACTGCTGGTTACTGGGAGCAATGCCACGGGCCAGATCTCCCAGGGATTGACTAGAGTAAGGACACCTAATTCTGGTAGCCTGGCCTCCACTGCAAACAACATGAGTGTAATGTTCTGCAAGGTTCTTCAGTTCTTAGCTCACTCCTTTCTCAGCCTGAGTTGTTTCTGTCTTGTGCAGGAGCACAACTGGCCGTGCAAAATGATCCAAAAAACATAAGGGACAGGACCAAAGAAAACTGGCTGAACCTGGGGCTGGCTTTCAGCTCCTGTTTCCAAATATCAGTTAAAGGTTGGAAATTTATCTACAAAAGAAATAATATAAATGAAATAAAAAATGGCACCGTCCACAAAATTAAAAAAAAAAAAGAAAAATCTTACAACACAGCCTCATAAAAACGGCTTTGCAACGAGAGCTCAGTCACAAAATGAAGGGTTCTAGCTCTTCGTACATCGGAAGAGGAAACAAAGCTAAAAAGTACTAGTCCACATTCTCTTAATAAGTTAAACTTACTTTCCCTCCCCCTGTGTCTACAAAAGGGGTAGAAGCAAAGGGGAAAAGAGGCTACCAAAAATTAAAAAAAAAAAAAAAAAAGAAAAAAAAGGGAAAAGAGAGAGAAGGAGAGAGCGCGCGCGAGAGAGAGAGCAGTCTGTGGTCAGAGGCTCAGAACGGGGCTGAGTTCCTTTTAAGGGTTTAAAAGATGCAAAACAGTTCCTCAAAAGTTCCCTCTCTTCAACAGTTAGTTCAATGCTGTAGCCATAGAAACTCAAGTATATATTGGAGGAGAGATTCTTTCGGGCAGATCCACTGTCATCCGGAGAGCTGCTCAGCGTGTGTTAATCCTCAATGATTATGGGTTCATCATTCATGGGCTGGCGTAGCTGCACTGCCTGGATGGGCCGGAGGATAATAGGCTTGTAAGGGCGTCTGGCGGCTCGCTTGGCTTCAGAGGAGGAAAGCAGCTTGCGGATTTTCCTGCAGACAGTAAGGAAGAAAGGAAATGATTACAGAGACGGGACGCTAAGGCATTGTAGGTTTCTCAATTTCTCCAAGCAATTTCTCAGTTTCTCCAAGTGAAACCAGGCCTGCACACACAGAGGCTGCTTGCTAATGGGATGGGCTAACACTGTTTATTTTCGCAATGTCTTCCCTGGGGAACTTTTGTTTTCCGATTTATAAACCCACCAAAGAAGAGGAAATTGCATTCTCTGTTCCAGAATCCTTCCCCTGCAGAGCAGAAGGCATTCTAGTCCAGTCTCATAGGACTTGGTTCTACTGCTGCACATATAACACGTGAAATAGTTATGACAGCCAGTTTCCATACCATGAATTTATTTTGATGCACGCAGATGCATCAGTTGGACATGCTGCAGGCAACTTTGTGGGAATTTACAGAGCCAAGTTACAACCAAACATCTTCTGTCAGCACTGGTCACTTCTCCACCTGTTAATCCATCTCTCACAGAGCTCTTTGACCTTCCCCAGCCCCAAGCAGGTGCATACAGCTGCCTCTTCAAAAGAAACCCATCACAGCACAAGCCAGCTACACTCGGTCTCCCACGGAGCTACATCTCAAGGCTGAGCTGCCGCAGGGGAGCTCCACGATGGCCACTAACCAGTGAACCAATACTGGAGCCTTTCCCCCACAGTGGGAACACTGACAGAGTGTCTCCCCCTCTTTTTTCTCCCACAATGTGTGTGCCCAACCCAGAAATGACTAATATTCACGTCTTGCATTTGTTAAGAATTTCCCTATATAAGACTAGCAGCAAGTCTTGCCAGACACAAGAGGGTGTTTCCCATATGGACAGAAAGTAAAAAAGAGAAAGAATGGAGAGGACACACTGAAGTTTTAAAATTAGCAAAATAAGGTAGGAAGAGGCAATACAGAGTGACTACTCATTTCCTTTTGTCAATACCAGGCTTGGAGCTAAAGGAAGTATCCTAAAAGAAAAGAAGGGAGAGAGAAAAGAAGGGAGAGAGAAAAGAAGGGAGAGAGAAAAGAAGGGAGAGAGAAAAGAAGGGAGAGAGAAAAGAGAAAAAGAAGAAACCAGCAACAATGAAAAATGTTTTGTGCAATTAAAATGAGGAATTAATTTCCAGAGGATGTTGTGGTGATCAACGGCATATAGAGATGAGAAACGAAAGTGATAAATATTCACAAGAGTCATCTACCAGTACCCACTATACACAGTCTTCAGTTCAGGAACTGGGGCAACAAGAAGGGTCTGATAAAGAAGCACTGCCTACCCTTATAGGCTCCCACCTTAACCGTTTTTTAACTTACCGTGAGAGACACAGTACTGTACTAGAGGAAGGGCAGCCACATGGCTTTACAGTTCACAACTCAACCATCTATCTCCCAAAGATAATTTTTACATTTTTGGTTACTCAACATTGTTTGGGTCAAATTCTTCATTTAAAAAAGAAAGGAACAAAAAAGACAAGACACATCCCATTCATAGAAGAAACCAGTGAAAATATTCCCACCCCCCTACTCTACCCTCCCCACCACCAGCACTGATAAATCAACAACTTCAGCTGAAGATTTTGAATCAGCACTGGTCAGATTTGGTCATCTCTGCTTGCTTTTCTTACCCACTGAGCAGAACAAGCCTGCTACATAGACCTCACATACACACACAGACACATCTTTTGTTTGCTCAGTGTCCCCATTTCTCCAGCGACTTCTAAAGTTGAAAGGGCACAGGGTAGGAAGAGGAGAGAACAGGGTGGAAAAATGGTGGGGGAAAAAAAAATATCTTGATGTGCTGATTTTTCCAAGGTTTTTTTTAGCTGAAGTTGATCTACTTTTACCCAGTGGAGCTTCTTGCAGTATCCGCGTATGCTCAATTAGACACGCTGCCATCAGAAACACGTCTCGTAGCAGTTCTAGATTCTGATCAGGTCACTCGCTGCCTCCGCTTGCATAAATTATAAACGCTGAGTTCCTTACTGTGAGGCTTGAATTCAAAAACTTATTCCTTTCAATTGACCAACTTTTCAAACTGTTCCCTCAAAGCTATCCAGTTTTCTAGCACCGTTCTCAACAGTGCCACACAAAAGGGGGAGGAGGGGTGTGTGCGTGTGTTAAACTTTAGGAGAACCTACTTTCTGTGACTGAAAACACAGCCTAACCCTCAGCTGGAGGATGATATGCAGATATTGCTGCTAGATTGGAGCCAACACAAAGCTCAAATTGTTTCAGAGCTCACAAACAACTCTTACATTCTTGACACTGGAATGCAGCAGATGGTTCAGGGAAAATTTAGAGGTGAAATGCCCGACAGAAAACCCGTGCCGCTTACAATGCTACATCGCTCAGGCTTCCCTGCTTTTCAGCAGGCTGCCAAACATCTCCTTTCAGCACTCATCAGTCAGCTAAGCAGCAAGGCTGTCAGACAAAGCAGCCCATTCTTTTTTCTTTTGGAATGGAAGAGATAAGGTCTTACTGAACTGATGCCTATCACTGTGCTATGATTTCTGTGTTAGAGATGTGCTGGTTGCTGTGGGACTGATCTTTCCTGCTTCAGTCAGTGGTTCTGTATGAGCAGACAATTTACAGTAAATTGTTCTCACGTCCAACATCACACTTGATGAATGTTCTCACTGTTCTGTACAGATCAAAGGGCAGGACCTTGTAGTAGCACTGAGACATTACTACCACAGACCTGCAGTATTTCTTGTGGGTTGGATGATAAAGACGTCAAGAGGTGTTTTGTAGATGCAGGATTATGAAATAAGCCTTGAGCATCTAAGGACTGAATTAGAGACTATACCCTGCACGCACAATGGCATGTGAATTTGCCAGAGCTGCAGGTCTGTAACAGCATCCCAGTACCTCTTTACCAGAGCAAGAGGACAACAGGAAGAAGGAACTGCTTCCCCTGAAAACTAAATATTTGTCTCACTGTAGTTTCAATTATATACACGATCCCACTGCTTACTTTCACAGCATCTCGTAGGAACAGGAAAGGAGAAGCAAAAGACAAGGTAAAGATACGAGCTGGTGTGAAATGCACAGTNGTCCTGCACTGAAATCTGATGATCCAATAGATCAGTGGTTAGTAACTTGAATGTTACCAGTCTCAGCTTGTCTACAAAGCCCATCTTTGATACTAGGCCCACAGAATAGTCACTTGACACTTGAAATGCTTTGCAGGCTAAGGAGGAGGTTGGGGATGTCAGGACTCCGGCTATGCACTATGCACTTCATGCTCAACAAACGAATACTCAGAATAGCACCAAATTTAGTAGTACCAGAAGGGATGAAAAAAGCTCCTGACCTCCTTGGTCACTTGTAAGGGCTCATATGTCCAGTAATTCCCATGTCCATCTCTGCTAGGTACTGGAGGGAAAGGCAAGTGCTTCTCTGCCTGTTGGGGCACTGATATTGAAAATGTTGATAACTCCAGGCTTCAGACACAGGCAAAAGCCAGAGAGCACCTCTACTTGAGAGAGGGCTGAAAAGAAGGGCTGCGGCTTTGCTCTGACCTTCTTCGAGGTTACCCAGGAAGACAGGCATCAAGGTCTTTGGAAGAAACCACACAAGCACACGTCTCTACCTTTCTCACCACACCCTGGAGCAGTCTTCCCTTCCCAGGAATAACAACACAGTACTGGGAATATGCACACAAAAGTTTTGCTTTAGTGATCAGGCCACATGGCTTCTATTGCTCTCGTCAGCAGCCTACAGACAGTGTTCAAAGTGAGACTCATGCAAGGAAAGTTTCTTTTACAATTTTTATCCTGTGGGCAGACTACCGAGGAGGACTAACAGAAGCAGTACTGCCAAAGGAGAAGATTGACACTGCAGGGTTGAATCTCATCATTACTGGTGGCAAATATAAACCACCAAAGGCAACTCAGCCCCCAGAAACCTTCTGTGTCACTTGCAGGTTTCAGACACACGTTCTGAGAGGTAATATAAGAGACTTGAGCAAGCAGAGCTTTATGTATAGGAGGCTCTGTTCCTCAGCATCACCCATGCGCCAGAAGGCCCCTATCCTGTTACTGAGACACTGTGGTGGGACCTCCAAAGGCATTTATGGGTCTGAACCAGGTGAACTCCCCTCAGTCTTCCTCCCCTTATTGCCCATCTCTTACAACAAATGCTCTAGAAGAAGAATAATCTGCTTTCTCGGGAATGCAAGCAGATGATTAGACACATCAGACATGATTAGGTATATCACAGCCTTTATCCACCTCAACACTGGCAGTGGTCCTGGCATTCAGTTTGTAGCAACAGATCTGCTGTCTAACCACAAAATCAGCTGCAGCACCCACACGGAACACAAACCAAAAGACCTCCCCTTAAATCCTCTGAAAGACCACGTTTCCTACCTGGTTTCTTCAGTGGCCATGTAAAAAACATCATCTGGTGCATCAATCCAGTTCATCCTCCTCCTTTTCACTGGAGGCATGGATCCACCACGAATTAATCGGACTTTTGTTGGGTATGATTTCCCATTGAGCAGCAAGTTTCGGCTTGGTCCCTAACGTGATACATGAAAAAGTACAATTATGGACTGCAACAAACCTGCAGTAGCATGTGATAAGCAGTAAAAGGAAAAAGAGAATTAAAGTTTTCATATCAGTTGTTGAGATTTTATGGTATATATTTCCTCTCTTGCCCATGACTGAACACAGAATTCACATAAAAGCAATTGTCCACAAGCAATAGAAGTTAGGCACCTTTAATATACAATCGGACAGCAATACTCCAGCAACAGGACAGATAATAAAATGGAAGGCATTACCAATAGTCTCTTGCTTGTGTCTGAGAGACAACATCAAGTTTAAAAGATTGAGCATAAGACTTAGTTTTCAGCTACCACCATAAATCTAGAACAACTCCTATTGATTTCAGGGAAGGAAATCTAGCTACACAGCAAATCAAATATAAAAATCAGAATTTACAGTTATTCTGGGGTACCAAACTTATCCATACCCTTTTTGCTCTAGGAAGGTTAATATTTAATGATATATTAAATATGTTGTTGAACACAAATCTAGAACTACAAAGCTTAGCAGCTTTCATCATAAAATCCTTTTAGCATTTAACACCAGACTTCCCACATATAATACATTTGCTTTGCGAATCAACACAGGTATAATTTTCCAGACCCACAGTAGCCCCTTTCCACTCAACTGGAAAAACATGAGCTGTTATTAAGAGAGGTGCAGATGCAAGGGAGCAAAGGATTAAGCTTCTCAAATGCAGCTGTCCTTGATCATTTGAAGTCCAGTTCTGCTGCCCCTCTTCCTGCTGATTAGCACATTGAGAAATCCCACTGAAATCAGTAACACTGGACAAGTCAGGAAAGATGCAAAATCAGGGCCCAGAAAATCTCGTATGAATAAATTAAAGCTGGTCAGAAAACATTCCAGTAGACATTTAATTCTGGTATTTCACAGGCCGTCCTCCGAGGCCAGACCATCTCCCCAGGTGCGCCAAGGCTTCCCTTTCTGCCCAAGAAATGGGAAACCGAGTGTGGATGTGAGGGATGTCTGGCCTGGGAGATCCACCTCAAAAGGAAAGGTGGGGACATGAGGCACTCAAGTCCTTAAGTGTCAGGTTATGGCAAAAGCTCAATCAAATTTTAAACACTGACTCAGAAAGGGAAGACTTCAGTCTGTCAACCAAGAAAAAAAACAACAACAAAACCCTGAGTCTATTGCATTTTTATCTGAGGAGAAAACAAAAAATGATCGATGACTTTTTTTTTTTGACCAGCCTTAATCAACTGTGCTAGCAAGATCTGCTCCTTGCAGAAAATTAGGGCTTTAGAGCTAAACAAACAAAATCCCACCTTTTAAAATCCTAAACTCTTTAAAGCTGTTACATACAAGTGCAATAAAGATTTGATTTCTTAGTTGCCCAGCTCCATGTTATACAAGACAACTTTGGCACCACAGCAGACCACTGAAATACTTCAAGAATTGCTTTTATATTTGAGGTTTATTAAGGAAAAGGTCTCAAATAAAAGGCTTTTCTGGTGTTTTTTTTTTTTTTATCCTCTCTAGATTTCTCCAAGAAAATCCTTTCATTAGTGTGGTGAAGGCTATTTTCTCCGCACATGCTACACGCACAGAACAACTCTGGAGAAAATTCTTGGAAATACCTAGAAGGGGCACCCCTGTGCTTCAGGGTTGCCTTTTCTCTACCTGCACAGAGCAGTTTGTTTCAAATAGTACATCCTGAAACGTGGACCTTTAATTTTCAGTTCAGTAGCACGCTTTATCAAGCAACCAGAAATCAGGGCAGTTCAGGGGTTTCACTCTAAAAGGCCTAAAAAGTGTTAGGTCATCACAGGTTTCTCCCACTGCACTGAGTTGGGTTTATACAGCAGACACAAACAAGTAGCCAGTCTCCTCAGTGACAAGAAATGAAGCTGAACTCATGGAGGAATACAATTTACCACTTAGTATCGGATGCTCAAGTAACAAACCAAATGAATGCCTCATTATTACAAGCAGACTAGCATGCTCAAGTTATAGCCTACCCTCATGATACTGCACACTATCCGAGAACATTATTGGATTTAATAATGCTTGTGATCACCATTCAGTGACCATCATTCATACCTGCTGCTGACTGACCCATGTCAGTGACTGTACTGACACTAACATATCGTGGCAGTTCACCTAATGAGGCAAGCTCCACTTTATCCACACCAGAAGATCATTTTGGGGGAAGGAAAAAAAAAAAAGCCTCAAACAAAAAATTATGCTTGTAGTTCTCTCCCATGAGTTTCCCATAAGCCATGCATAAGGGGGAAAGTGATGCACAGCCTTTGCACTGGCCTCTTCACACTGAGGTGAATTTCATGAGAAAGCATTTTGCCAGAGACGCATCAATCAGACTGGCTATTTGCTTCTGTCCTTTGATAGAACTCAGCATAATGGATGAAAGGCTAGGAGGAATCATTTTCACTCAAAAAAAAAAAAAATTCTCAACAGACAACTTGCACACCAACTTCCTAAAAACAATAATAAAACCAAACTGTTTTCCAAACAAACCCTTCCATTATTTAAACCTTTCTTGTTCAGTGAAACACATTCCACCTAGAAACATATCCCAGAACTTTGCTATAAACAGCCACTCAGTTTCTGTATGAGCAGAAACAAACTGTTCCATTCAAAACAGAATTTCATTTATATATAGATAGATTTGAGGTTTAAATGGTATTTAACCACTTCAGTGTTTCGCATGCCCCAAAAGAATTTTTTAAAAAAAACTTTTTAATTAATTGGGAAGTATGACCAGCTGCAAACAGCAAAGATGGAAGTGAAACACTAGGGTTTAATGGGGTGTTCTATCTAGCGTGGGTTAATAATTCTTCTTTTCCCTGTTTTGGTTAAATGAACATTCTCTTACCATTTGTCTGGTTTGTCCGTGGTTAGGCAGACCTAACAAACAGGAAAGAGAATACAGCTGGTAAGACCATTGCTTTTCCAAGACAGAAAAAAGTACAAAATCAAAACGCACGCAGCTATGATTGCAACTGTGTTGTTTTGCTAAAACAAGAGTTGTCTACCAAACTAACTTCTCCCCTCCTTGAAAGGTAACTGAGAAAAGAGCTTCTTTAATAACATGGTTTGAAGAGCAGAGTCCCCAAGTTAAAACATGTTCCATTTGCTCAGACTTTTCTCCATTTACTCACACCTTTCTTCAAACTACTGCTAAAAGTACAGTGTGTCTTTCAGATCTGAGGTTTTCCTCAAGTCTTGGGGAAAATCTGGCATTCTGTTTGAGTTTTGGAGGAATTTACTGACATCAAGAAGGAGAAAATGGAAGGTATTAGACACTGTCAAGACAGCAACAAATAAAATCTTTCCTATCATCCTTGGATCCCCAGGGGACTCTTCAGCTCAGATGTTAGCTACAAGCTGTTAGCAAACAGATTGTATCTGCTGAACCTCCCACAAGTAAATACTTCCACAGGCGTAGTAGCTCCATCAGTCACACAGCACAGTGACTCCAGCTATCACACAAAGCCCTTCCCCAGTAACACAAACAGCACCATAAAGCACCGAGGACAATGGCTTGATTTTACTAGCTTATTTGCTATACTATCAGATACCCTATCATGCTGCCATAGCGTATGTACCGAACTGTACTTTACATATATGAGACCTTGTAGGACACACAAAGGTCTTGGGATATAAGAGAATGACGAGTTGCTGTAAGACAGCAGGGTAGGGCACGGAATGGACTCGGAGACCTAACAAGCCTTTTTGTTAGTACCGTTTAGTTTTCTAAGATGCACGCTCCCAGAACATACCATTTCATTAACATCACTGCACTGAACCATCTTTCTTAGCCCGTTCTGGCTGAGAATCAAAATGTCAGTACATCAAATCCAACAGGTACTAGAGGACAGGCATCAGCAAATGCTGTCACGGGCTGTAGAAGTTATCAGTGTGAATTCTGCTTTCACATTTATAGCAAGCTTCCCAGCTTGCCTTTTGAAACTTCCCGCTGCTAGCGAGTTAAAGCTGTGATGAAACCACAAAGCTTTTTACCAAATCCAGCAAAAATGAACTTTTACAGCTCACGGTCTGTATTCCAACAGATTCCTTGAGGTTCTCCTTGGTAAAACCAAACACAATGTACTCATAGCAAGTATGCCAGGAAACACATGGCACAGCAACGCATTGGGAGGGACGAAGGCGGAACGGGGGACATTTTCTGAGCACTGAGTATCATGACACCACATTAAAATCAACAGTTTAGATCAAGTGTATTTTCCATTCTGTGTAGATGTATGCTGTTAACAACTTCAAACATGAAGACACATAGTTTCAATTTTTGCAGCATTTTTGAGCATAAGTATCCACAAAGACGAAGAAATAGTTGCCAGAAAGATTTCCATCAAATCTGTAGAACAGATGTACCAGCCACCAAGTAAGAAAACCAGTAACAACCTTTGGATGTTGACAAAGGCAATGCAGGAGCCAGATAATCATTCCTTTTACATGGGGGCAGCAATCGCATCCAAAACACAGCTGTGAGCAGCCGTTTGAGATGGACGGATGAAGAGCTTCACGGATGCTGGGAAACAGCACAGCCAGCAGGATGCAACCTGAATCTGCTGGCTTCAGAGCTAAGCTCTAGCACTTGTTTTTACTTCAGTCTTCCATAACAGAAAGATAACATTTTCTACACTCACAGGAGCTCCAAGAGATGTAAATCAACTGATGCTAGTCCCTGGACTGAAGCCATACATTTAATTTTAACCATGTTCCAGATCATCTCTTTTCTTGTACTAAGAACATTCTTGATGCCAGAAAAGACTGGCCTACAGGAGCAGCTGATGCTACGGCTATTGCTGGATATACAGATGACAGTAAACAGTGCTATTCCCAAGCACCAAAATTAACCCAGAATGTTCCACGGTGACAAGAGATGTTTAGACTGACACAAACTGAGCAAAGGCTGAGCAGAACTGCTACTTACTCTGAGCCCCAAAGCTTCAGAGCCCTCAAACAGCAAAGAAGCAGCGCTAAAAACAGGGACACATCTCACCCCCTAAGCTATAATTTCTAGGATAAAGCTGCCCATGACAACTTTTTGCTCCAGTAAAATAGGACACAAAACAAAGGCACAGTTTCAATACAATTTATACTCTTGCTATCACAGTAATAAGGTATCAATTAGCATATTAATCTTAGCTATCTGACAATTTTCCCTTTAGTCACACTTCAGTAACCGGAGTTTGAAAGAATGAAAACAGACACTATAAAGACTAGATTCGGTTTGCAATAAAAATCACATTAAAATATGTACAGCTGAAGCACTGCTATTAAATGAGCAACTTTTACCCTCCATGGTCACCAAAGAGATGCAGAGAGACAGCATAACATCTGTAACCCATTGCAAAACAGCTGTCAAGTCAACAGGATGCATCTGTACTGGAAACAATGGATTCTCACCCAAAAGTTTTTGGTGGCTTCTGTGCAAGAGATGAGGTCTGCGACACAGGCACCTCTAAGAACTAAACCAATCCTCCGTCTCTGGGTAAGGAGTGGTACAGAATTCCTCCCGAGGTCTTCGCTCCATTTTCACAGATCAAAGTTTGAGAGAGACTTCTCACAGACATGCATCCACAAGTAGGTTAAAAAAGTAAGGCAGCATACAAATATAAACCAGGAGCAAAATCCAACAAGGTTCTGACAGCTCCTCTACAGGAAAAAAAAGTCTTTATTTTATGGAGGGATGTCTAGAGAAGCCACAGGGCAGAAAGCATGAATATTCCTTTTGACAGTATCTGAGGTCCAACTGGCTGAACTTAAATAGCTCCACATCAGAAACAACACTAAACTCCTCCAAATAAGGGAAAAAAAACCCAACAAAAAAGGAAGTGACCAAACCTTTAAAACAAACCTTTACACAAAGTGTAAAGGTCTACAGTGATGAATCTAAGCAGATCTTCTACTTTTCTGCAGCCAAATAAACTGAAATATATTCTGAAAACTCAAAATTAAATAGTTTTTTTTCCATAGCACTGAAAAAACAAAAAGCCCTACAAAATCTTTTCCCATTCAATTTCTCCTGCAAAGTCTCCTCTATACATCGAAATAAAGAAGTAGTCCCAGAGGATAAAATGTAGACATAGTAAATTGAAGGTATATCTGCAGATAAGCATAGATGTCCTTTGCCACAGACAATTCTACATGGTTACTGAAATAGCAATAAAACAACTAATCACGCCACGGAGATTAATTGACACCCTCAAAGCATGCCTCAACTCCCCACACCTTAGTGACAAAGATCTCAGAACCGTTCCTCAAGCATAAGCACAATTACTGAGATTTTGGCTCAAAACCAGACACAGCAGGTTACTACGCCCTAATGATCCTTTCATTCTTCAAGTATCAAAGCTGCAAATGAATATACTTTCATGCAAAAAAAAAAAAAAAAAAACCAAAAAAAAAAACCACAGCAAATGCAAGTCTGTTACTACTGTTACTTTGCAGCTTTATCTTTTGGGGATGGAGGGAACCACATCTCAGTCAACCAACCTGTTTCTTTTCCAACAATCTCATATCATTTGAATGTAGGTTTGAATTCAGATTTGTTAAATTTAAAATGAGAGAATACATAAGCTTCCTGCAGCAACTAGAGCACCACCCCAAGAGCATGCTGCAGGAGTAGAAAATAGTTGGCACCCGACAGCACAGAGTGGAGTGGGGGCATCTAATTTCCCTGATGGCAAGCAAACCAGCACATCTGGTCCCACTGGAAGCCTGAGAGTAGACGGGCATGCTCTTTGCTGATCCAGTCCCAGTCCCATTCCCTGCAAGTCCAGGGAGAGGTCCTTAGCATCTGAATGGAAGCATTCAAAAATTACTCCCACCGCACAAATTCAGCCTGTTTTTTTTGCCCACTCCACGCAATACACAACTGCCATTTCGAGAAGCAGGAAAGCCTAAACCCTCAGCAACGTGCCCAACACAGACTGGAATGCAGCAATATTTCCATGAAGTTACTATGGCAAGCATCAAGAAGCTGCAGAATAAGCACCAACCATGGCCACTTTTCTACTTGGGTTCAAATGTTTCAGTGCCTTTCCATGCCTGAACATACACACCATTGCCTGTATATTAGACCATTTCACAGTTTGGCAGAAGAAGTCTGTACAGAGCTGACTCTAGTACCAAGGAGGAAGAGTAGCCCATCTTTCAGCTACTGGACATAACTTGGAGTTGTTAAATTTGTATTTACTCGAACTTACTAACTCCAATCTTCAGCATATCCACCACACACAAAAATATGAGTCCTTCACCTCATGTTAACATAATACATCTTTTTTTTTTTTTTTTTAAACCAATCAGGACATCAAGCAATTAAGTCACAGATGATATTTTGTTTTAACTTCTGTTTACCAAAGAGAAGTATCATGCAGAACATGCAATACGCAGTAACATCCATAAGCATATCTTCAGTCACAATGAACACAGAGAATTTAACACACACGTCCACAACCAGCAGGTTTACTATACTAAAATGCATTGCTTTCAAAACCCCATACACTCTTCATATACATTTTCCTTTTTCCAAAAGTAAACCTCCTCCTGGGATTCCATCCTTCCCAGCAGCAACAAAAACATCAACAGTACCACATTTGTAAGCAAGCTAGAAAAAAATATAAAAAAGCATGCATGAATGAGGCTTGATGAACAAGTATTTCACTTCCAAGTTACTGGTTCACTTGAAGTAGTCTCTGTGTGTTGACATATACAGACATACAGTTTTTGCAAGCTTGTAAGAATGCTTTAGTACCCGTCTTTTTCTTAAACTGCCAAGAGTGTGTTACCACTGTGAGCAGATTGAGTGCCCACCTTCTGACAATCAAAGGCTATAAACTTTCAGAAATGCAAGTGCAATGAGCAGAACAGAGCATAAATTGTACCAAACGCCACCTAGACTAATATTTTCTTAAAATTCTGTTGTACATAAAAACAATGTTAAAATTGCAATTTACTTACCTAAGTAAGTTCCTACCAAGATTGGCAAAGGAAAAGGAAAAAAAAGATTTAAGGTTAAAAAAAGGAAAGCTTCACATAGTTCAGAATACAAGTAGCTCAGCCCCATGCAACAAATACAGAAAAACAGACTGGTTTGGTTGTAATGAAACACAGAAGTGGTCACAGTTCTCTGTTGGACAGGTAAACCCAAGACAACATTAAACAAACAGTAACTCCAAATGAGAGATTCCACAAAGAGCTTTAATTTTGTATGAGTGAGTAGCGGTTCATTACCCATCTCCTTCCACTAACTCCTGCACATTAACCTCATTGGATTCGGACAGTACTTCCTAAAATGCTTGGTCTAACAGTTCACATTAATTTGCTTCACTGGACCTCACAGATGATGTGTTTGTTCATGCAAAGCTGTACCTTCTGCTAAGAGTACTTTAAGAACCCTACTAACGCTTTCTGGGCAGTGACGTCCAACCACAATGAGCCAGTAGCTACCCTTGGACAAACATGTTGAGAATGGAGCTTCTATCTGTCTTGGTGTTGAGTCAATAAATACCGTCCACTTGCATTCCTACAAGAGCATTATGGTATATTCTGGTCTGGCTGTAACACACTAAGTGGTTAAAGAGAAGATGCAAAAAACCCACGCACCTCGCTGCTTTAGGATTTGCTGATCTAAACTACATAAACTAGAAACCACTGAATTATTCACTGTTCTTAGAATTGGGAGTATTACATATCATATAGATATATATGTGTGTGTGTGTGCATATATATATATATGATATGTATCACATGCAGATTCCACTTAACAACAAGTTCAGGCTTTGTACTATCAGGGGCATTTGCAATTCTGCCCTTGCATTGTTATGCATTCATTTCCTCTCACATTAATTACACCTGTTCCCTACCACTGTCTTGGGATACACACTCTCCTCACCCTCCAATCAACATTTGCATCTGACTCCATACCATCCTTCATAAAGGAAATGGTTTTCACTAGTTGATCCACAGAGCATAATGGCCATCTCCTGAGTTCATTTCCAGATCCTTCTTTGTAACACCAAAAGAATCACAGTGTCACAGCTAAGCTGAAGGCAAGTGAAAAAAGTTTTACTTAACATCTGAAAATAAATCCTAAGTACAATTCTCAAAAATAATCTGTACTTTCATCATATAATCTAAAGCAAGGAAGTTGCACTGGCACACAGTTCTTGGGGTCTCCAAAAAGCATCTCAAGAGACTTGTCATTCTTCCCAGCTATGCTGCTGGTGCTGGCCAGAAACAGTCAATCCTTTGAGAAGCACTGAACATTTTCTCTCTTGACAGTAGTCAGCATTACACTGGTCCGGATATCAACAGCTAAAGCCAGGACTTTTCCGCAGTACCCCATGTATCACATTATTCATTAAAGGACCAATACTCCCTGCTGTTTACAGTCATTCCTGGATGGGCAGATTTTCTTTGGCTGGTTACCTTCAACTTTGGAAGGGCAGCCAGGGCCACTGCTGATAAAAGCAGAATTTTAATGGAACTCATGCATACACATAAGTCCAAATTTTCTGCAAGGTCTAAGTCAGACAGAAAAAACCCTTTGAGATAAGTCTGGTCACCTGCACAGCCAATGCTAGAGAACTTCCTTATATTCCCACCTTGACAGCTGTTGTTGATCAATAGCAGTATTTCCACTTTCATGTTCATCTCTTGATAATTAAACTAATGTCACGCTAGGCTGATGAATGCTTCCGGTTCTAGGAGTTCATCCACATTTCCCCAAAAGGTGAGAAACAATGAACCAGAACATGTTACATTAGATTGACATTCCATTTTGGTTTAGATATCCCCAGCAGCAGAAGCAAGGTATTCCAACAGTTAATTATCCTCACTCAAAAATCTGCAGCTTGTTTCCAGCCAAAGTTTTTCTGCTGTACCTTCTGGCTACTACACCTCATTATTCCATTCCCGGCTAGACTAAAAAGCCCTCTATTATTACACTTCTGCTGCTCCTGTCAGCAGAGACAAACATCTACAACTTCCACTTTGATAAAGCATTTTCCATTATACAGCGTGTTTTCCAGGCCCTTCACCGTTTTCATGGCTCTTCTATAAACCCTCTCCAATTTTCAGCATTCGATCCGCTACCATTTTATCAATGCAAGTTTGTTGCTGGGAAAAGCCTTCCCTTTATTTCAGCTACTCATTCATGTTCTCTCTCTTTCTGCCAATTTTAGAGTGCATGTGATGACCCTGAAAAACAACTTTGGATTAGATGAAAGCAAACATGGTGTAAAAGAGAGGAAAAAAAAAATAATTTAACAATGCTCCCTTCTCCCAGTAGGAATTTGCATAGACAAGTATCACACAGACCCCATACTGGACAGCTGTAAGGGAAAACGTAAACAGGGTCCAGAACATAAAACACATTCTCTATTCTCTCTAGAGAAAGTTTCATGGCAAATATTGTGAGTCAAGCTCCAGGACACTAATGAAAATGCAATAAACTAATAATTTTTTAACATCTCACTGTATTCAACAGCTTATGAGACTCCATGTACTTTTCATGCTCCAAAAATAGGATTCTGCAGGAATTTGTCCATGCTAATCTAAGAATGAGGGAGAGCTGGGAAGGGCACTGTATGCCTAATGATGCCTCCAACGCGATTTAAAGAGGAAGAAAACAAAACACATGCAAGGACTACACCCTTCTTATAAGATAGAGTGGAAGTAGTGAGGAGAGATGGGATTAAGAATATTTTCCTGTTTTTGGAATTCAAGCACCAGTTGAAACTCCAGATGCCTGGCCAGACAAATCATATTCAGAGCTTGAAAAAGTTCATCTCTCTAGGGTTAAGCAGGGATGATTCAGAAAAAGAAAAGTTAAAGATACTTAGCTGGAGTTAAAGTAGCAAGAGAAAAAGCAAACAAAAACAACAAAATTCCAAAGGAAAATCTTTAGTACTCTTAAGTTCAGCAATTTCCAACATTTCCCTAATTAGTTTTAACTAGTTCTGACCACAGCCCACCAACAACAGCCTCCTCCTCTTTTCCTCCTTGATCTCTTACAGCCAAGGTTCCCCTTTTCCCAGCCTTTCCTTACTTCCCATTACTACCTCTCTTCACACGGAGTTCAACCTGATCAACCCACATCCACCCACAGACTAGGTGGTCTTCCATTTCCAAACCCTCCACTCTCAGTCATGTTTGCACACGTTTAGGAACGGTGTTTCCATTTACAAAGAAACATTCATCAAAACACTTTGCTGATTAACTTTTCTGAGGGCTGAATTTTAACTACTGACCACCCATCATCCTAAATACCAGGGGGTGTTAGAACCTCAGATGAAAATCCTCCAGCAGTGCTGCCTGAAGAACACCCAAAAACCTACATGAGCAGTTCAATTTGCAGCAAATGTTAAACAGCCTAATTCTAAACAAAGGCAGCAGGTGCCATGGGAATTTAAATGCCTTAGAATCTGACCAGCTATATATACACGTATATACATGGATCTTAATGCTTTACGCTAAGCAAAATACAAGCTGCTACTTGGCTCATTCCCTGCAAAGCAAACTCTTCATTTTATATTGCTTTACTATCTGGCCCTGAGGAAAGCCTTACAAACTCATCACATGCAATCAGCTCAGCAACCGGCCATAATTTACACTATTACGTACTTCTCCCATGAGTTTGGAAGTAATAACCCAGCACCAAAAGGCTTTTATCACCAGCAAAGAGAATTCAGCTCAAGCCCACCATAATAGCTGTTCAGTGTCATAGGTCAGAGACTTTGACAGTGACTTGTCCAAACCGTAAGATATCTTCCAGGTGCCACCAACACAGCACATCAGCAGGAAGCAGAAAAACCCTGGATAATTCATGTAACATTGCAGTAGGTCAATATCTCCTGGAAAAATATTTCAGAGGTGGACAAAGTGTCTTCCTGCACCTAAATTTGTGCAGAAATAATATTTTCAGCTTCTCTATGCAGTCATCGTCTTAACACCAGCTTTTCTTTACAGTACACTCCTACAATGACCTAAACCAGCCAGTACGCCACCATGTATCACTAAGGGGAGAGGCAAACATAAACAACAAACCCCCATAATTTCCCATAGTATCTATAGGAACTATGTAAATGAAGAATCTGACTGGTTATAACAATTCGGTTTTACTCTTATTAATCTTTTTCTTTTTTAGGTCAGTTATAATAAAAGAAATCAGTCATTCTGGATAGACGGGTTTACTTCAGTCCTTTTAGCTTCATCACTCTCACTGCCGTTCACCCCTTCTTCACAATGGTTTCAACTTGTGCTGTGCCTCTCCTCTGACCTCCTCCTCTCCCTTCCCACCAGCAGTCCCCCACACTAACAAGCCTGTAAGACTCCATCCAGAGCCAAGGAGAAGTCTCATAACCATGTTCCCAGTTCTGGCATGGCACAGGAAACCGGCATTAGCCATGTGTAGAGCCAGCAAAGCTTACCAGCTCACATGCAAGGCAACTGGGAACCAGTGCTAAGTGGGACTGGCATGCAAACTGTCTTCAGGCCAGAAACAGATCCACCTGAACTTCCACCATCTGTTTCTCTGTGCCCAGCAGATCTTGATCCAAGTTCTTTAAATCTTGTTTCCTTGCAGGTGGTTCCCTTCCCTTTCTGTCTCAGCAAAGTTTCCAGCAACCCAGGGTCAGAAAATATTCCAGATGTCAAAATTGCAGCATGATTAACATCTTTCATTCACAAATAAATCTCAACCAACAAGTTTAAGCTGAACTGCTCACAAGAATATCCAGTTAACACTCACCACCCCAGCAGGTAAACAGATTCTGGGACTGAATTGTACCTAGCGGTTATAGGAGCAAATACTACTACAAGTATTTCAGTGGCTGGCTGAGAACAGACTGAGCAGATAAAGCAGCAGGCGCTTGGTGAGAGCCAGCCCCTGCACAACTATGCATGTATGCTTCAGAGAAACATGTATTCTGAGCAGTCCAAACAGGTACTTCACCAAAATCTTCTTTTTGCAAACTGCTCCAGCAACAGTTAAGACTGAAATGTATCTAATCAAAAATGTATACCAGCAGATGGATGTTTCAGAACACTAAAACATGAATCCTTTATTTTGAGTAAGGAAATGGTCTCAGGTTATCAAATCCAGTGCTCTATGCAGAGAGAGCCTGAGGGGAGGGTCAGTTGTTCTTCCACTTCCCTCCTTTGGGCCACAACATCTCTGAGCTTCAGAAGTGTGTCATCTGCTGAGTGACACAGTAGTCCCCTTGCTGAGGAGGACATACAGCAGGAGAGCAGCAGGCATGCCCATAAGCAGGTAGTCACTAGGAGCTGTGGAAATTCAGCGAGCTACTCTGCACCTACATCCCTCATTACTGGACAAAGCTTCTGAGGAAGCCAAACTGACCAAGTTAGCAGGGTTTTGTTATTCTTCCCCAAATACAGAAGTTAAAACAACACATTAAAAACTCAGCAACGCAATATCAAGGTATAAATTCCCAAAGAGAGCAAGACAGTAGAACAATCACTGTCCTCATTCTTATTGTATACTCCACATGCACTTATGTATGCATGCATATAAATATTGACAACAGTCATTCACTGCCCCAGCCACTAAACACAAAGCTTAACATCAGGGCATGCAGTGTGGGTCATTTCATGGTAACACAGAAGCTTAAGGTTTTGTGTTTGCCTGTCTCACCATGACACTTGTATATCCTAACTATTCAAAATTGGTCTGTTCTATTGAATTTGTTTAAGTGACATCATACGTATGTTTCCTGCCTTATCACCCAGTAACGCTTCTGGGGTCTATTCAGCAGTCAGAACAGATTAATTTTTAACCTGTGGAAATTTTGAAAACCATTTCTACTGCAAGTAGAGAACATGCAGACAGTCGCTGACCAGTGAGACTGTCCACTAACAGTGGAAAATATAGAGGCTTGAACTTGGTACTCGATGTGAATATTGTCTTCTCTTTCTTCTGGTTGAAGTGAATTTTAAGTAGTTCAGGACACATGAAACTTTGATTTCTTAAAAGTCAAACACTGAAACACCACCTAGTTTCAAACCAACCATTACATCCTCAACTTGAGGAATTTGTAATCAGTTCTGAACATGGCACTTCGTCTCTTCAGTACGGATGTATGACTTGTCATCTGCATGTGAAAAGCCTGGAAGGTGAGCAGCATAACCATGGGTGGAAATGGTTATGGACCCAAGGAACACTTAGACATCAACACAGAAGGTGCACACAGACTCATTAGCCACAAAGCACAGAAAAGCCAGCAGATGAAACTAAAATTTGCTCTCCTAGCATAAGCTGAGCGCAGCTTCAAGGTCTTACCCCTGCTAGGCATCAACAGGCGCTTCTTCATGTTGCCTGATAGAGCACAAGTGAACAGAAAAGAGAAAAACATCACATCAGCAACCTGAACAGCAGCAGTTTGAAAAGTTCTTAAACCACAAACAATAAGATATAATATGTTTGTAATTATATTTCAGATAAGCCATATATAAAGTTAAAATTAAAGGTAAAAAAATAAGAAAGATTTTCTGTATCTCCCTCCCTGCTCAGAGTCACCGTTAAACCAACTGTTCCTTTCCCCTGTTAAGGAGAACTACCCTCCATGTTCTCACTCCCGTTAAGACCATTTGAACAGACCCTTTTATCCTCATCTGAGAGAAAGACTGCATTTTCTCTTCCCCAATACTCTCAGGCAAGACCAGCTCTTCAGAATAGAGCCCTGGCATCTCCGCCAGGAACATCCTGTGTCTATCTCCCACTTCAAACACCCTCCCCTTGTCTTTTATTCTTGAGGAGATGAAGCCCAAACTCCACTGTACAGAGGTGCTGAGTGACAGGGCCAACAAAAGTGAATGCTCTGGTTCTGCGCAAGGCAGGAGCAGTTTTATGCCATGCCAGATCTGGCACGTCTTGCCTCCCTCAGGTAAGCAGCAGCCTGCCTCTCTCAATGGCATGATGCCTCTGGTAGTTTTGCTGAAAGTCAGGTGATCCCCACATTACGAAGCCACCTGGGAACTACACAGCTACTACCTAGAGGCTAAAAAAAGCTGTAAACCTCAAAAGAAAAAAACAAAACATCACTGGGAAAAGCTACTAAGGTTTTCTTCATATTACTCATCTAAATTGAAGTGATGTTTCCCCCTCACTGTCCCATTTGCAAGGTCGGTCAAGCTAGGCAGAGTTACGCTCACACAGTAGCTTTACGTGCGTGCACCACCCAGTACACACCCCACGTCACACCCAGAAGGACAAATGGGACAAGTAACTTTTACAAAAGGAAAAAAATAACAGGATTGCCGCCCCCCAAGAATAAGAAACTTTGAATTTATATAAAGGGCTATATTCTAAACAATCTCCTCCTATACTCAAAGGACAGAAGCAAAAGCCTATACAGACAATATACATTTTGCAGACAAATATTTACCATCCATTCCATTGTGTTGTTCATAACTTCTTTTTCCCAGGATAGTTGGGGACCCATTATTAATAACAGGCGTAAACTTAGCAGGAGTCAGATTGTTGAGAGAACTGGACAAGCTCTTTGCAGGATCTGGTTTCGGAGGACAAGGATGAGACTCTGTTGTGAAACAGCAAGGTAGGGTTTTTTTATTAGTGAAGATTCTGGAATTATAAATCAGAAAACAACCTGCAAACTTCCAAGGTGACCAAGTATACCTTGCCTTATATACAAATTATCTCAGTCAATAATTTTGACTGAAGATTGTTATTTACATAAAGCATTTTAAGTATATTTAGGAATTCCCCTCTACTGAAGATGTTAAAACCAATGTCATAATACTCACTGTAACATATCATTATCCTAAAATAAAAGTTGATAACAAAAGCACTTTGTATCTTTTTCCAAAACACTATTCTCTGACAATTTGAGATCATTCGGGGGCTGCTCTGTATTAAAAGCCACCTTTGGGCAGTCATGCAACCCCTGTAAACTCTGGGGAAATTACAAATTTGCCAGTTTTGCAAGGTTTGTAAAATAATACAGTGTCTAAACTGGCCAAACAAGCGAGGATTCAAAGCATCCCATAAAGAACGCACAGAGAGTCTGAATTCAAACTTCTGGCTGAGGCAGAGATCAAGCACGCACTGTTCAATTGAAAAGATTTTGAGAAAGTTACAAGCAAGAGCAAATAGGAGCTTCAACCAAGTTTTTCTCTCGCAGCCCCAACAGCCAAGCAGCATGTAAGTTAAAGTACACTGCACACAACACCTCCAAAAACACGTTCTCACCAGTCCATCAGCCTCCCTTCATTTCTTTCACTCTCTTCTCCCAGACCAATAGTCAAATGGAAACCCTGACATAGTACTAATGAAATCTCAAAACCTGCTGCTACATTCTGTACAACTATTAAAAGTAGGATTTTATCCAACAGCAAAGCTTCTCCCTTTATTTGGTTGCACTATACATAACCAAAGGTTTCTCAATCTGTGTATCTCATTAGTATACAGTAGAAGTACAACACTCAACAGAGCAGCAGTAAATATTTAATAAACCCTGAGCCTTACAATATTTAATCAACAAAAGCGTTCAAAGAAACATCAAATCCACTCCAGTGTTTCTTAGCAGAGTAAAAAGGCAATCAATTTCTTTGTTAATCTGGAAGCCTTCAAAGTACCGCTGTCCAAACTAGCTTTCTGTGGTTAAGACTCACATTAGACTGCTGTAACAACCTGAGACATGTCTTCAGGGTATCTCTAGCAACCAGCAACACCAGGGAAAATGATTTTGCATTCATTTGTAGTCAGAGCTGGCATGTCACGTAGCTGGCCTCTTCCAGCGCCTACAACTTACACCAACGTCCTGGACAGAGCTACTCAGTACTCCCCCACAGATCAGCTGATGAGGTCCAAGTCCTCAAGAAAACCGTAAAAAAACCCACCCCAAACTAAAAACCAAGAAGAAAGTAAAGAATGGAAATATAGTCCCCTTGCCTAGCTTAAGCACAGAACAGTGAGCAACTGATTCACAAGCTGTAGGACACAGTGCTGTCCTAAACCCAAGAGGCTTCTTGGAGCACCCAACTGCAAGAACTGCCTCCAGACAGCCCAAAAATTGGAACAGTGGACTGACCAATTGTTCCCAAAACATTATGTTTGTGCCTCCATTAGCAGATGTTAACTTGTCCCCACATACATCGAAGGCCACAGCAAACACATTCCTCCCTTCACTTGAAAAAGTTTCTGATATAGCTCTGTGAGCCCAGAGTGGACTGCTGAGCCACTGGGTCTGACAAATTAAGTAGGAAAAGGAAAAAGGACAAGTTCATGGGAAGGTTTTCATGTTTTGTTTTTTTTGATCCAACACTAGCATCTAAATCCACAACCAAATGGAAGAAATGGTTAGCAGAATTAGCTAGTAGGGTTTCTTGTTTGGCTGGGGGGTTTTGCGCTTGCTGTTTTTAATACCTAAATACCGGAGTACTGCTTCTAAAGGTTTTCGAACCACTTGCTTTAATAGCAATGGATTTTCTGATGCCTCAGGTAAACGTGCTGTGCCTGTAAAATAAAGAAAAGTAATTAGAGGGTAAAGACACTTAGATATTATAGCAAAACTAAGTAAGTGTCCTGAAAGAGTTTTCCAATCAAAAGGAATTTTACAGGTTGCAAGCATGTCTTGGCAACAGGACACGAATGCAGAATGCTAAATGTAATAGCAAACATGAATATTTTAAAACAAACAGCTCAAGAATTTTCAACATTATTTGTCTAGCCTACAATCAGTAAGAACGCTCTCCAAGTATAGCTAGATTTTGTAAAACCACTAGCTACATGCAAGAGAGTATCTCAAGAATTGCAACGCAAACTTTATAGGAAAGGAATTTCAAAGGGCTCCTTTGCAAGTAGGTCCAAGCTGCATCACCACTCACATTCTGCTTTGATTGCTGCGCTGTTAATAGGCAGATAGGGATGTCTTGCAGCATGCCAAGGGCGTAAGATATCTCGACATAAACGTCTGGCAATTCTTGTCAGTTTTGTTGTATGGAGATAGAAAGCCTGTCGTGTCTTCATAGCAAACTTCGGGCTCCCACTGTTTCGTACTGGCACACCATGAGGACTCTAGAAAGAAAGAAAAATAAATATGGTTTCTAAAAAATAATTATTGGAAAGTATGGTTTTAAAGAACAGAAAGAATATCATATAAAATGACTTTCAACTACTGATTCCCGGACATAAGAACAAAAACAGTATTACAGATTAGAATATTTTCAGCCCAGCTATTCCCCATTTCCCAAATCTTACCCACCACCATTTGGAATTTTCTTCCAAAATATCTCAAAGAATAAAACGAAGGTAAACATTTTCTCTTCACAGGGGAGCATTTATTTCTGTGCCATCCCAAGTTTTGAAGTAGGGATCCAAAAGCCAGACTTAAAGAAGTTACCTGATGCTATCATATGATTTAGTGCTTACAGAGCCAACAGAAAGACTCTCAAACTCTGGGTGCTTAGAGTTGCTCTGGATATACAATGCAAACTTCTTAGAACAAAGCATTTGTAAGAGAGAGAGGAAAATCAGAAAGTAGCTGTATGGCTAAAATACACATCACAAACTCAATTCCCAAAGCAAACTCAGAGCATTCAAAATGGTTTTGTCTCAAAGTTGCAAGAATTTCTGTTTTAATTCTTATTCTGAACTCAATGAATCCATTTACAATATTGTGGAATATTCACTGCATGTAATAAAGAACAATACTGAAAGACATTTATCTACTACAGAGAGCGAAAGCAGAATCTTCTTCATGAAAAGCAACTAAGCCAACCAGTAAAATAATGAAAGTAGTATCTTGCTATCTCAAACCTGCCCACAGTTTGAAAATAAGAGGAAATTTCAGTTTGGGAAGAACAGGGCTTCCCCCTCTCTGACTATTTACATACTTTTTAATTAACAAACAAGAGGTATAAGGCTGATAAAACCTGGCAGTTATCTCAGCAATTAGGCAGCTTCATAGAGCAAACATAAGCCTGGAAAGGACAGAGGCTAGACATAAGAAATACAATAGAAAGGGAATGATAGCAAAGTCTAGGAGAGAGGAAAGAAATAAATCTAAGACCAAAGTTCAGTGTGCACTATCCTTTTGTTCATATGATGCAGCTACTTTTTACAATCAGCTCAATGTATGATGCTTCCAGACTGAACTTCCACCAAATTCGGAAAAATTCTGAGAATTTCGTTTTTTAAATAAAAGGGGAAAAATTAAACAGGAGCAACTCATACAATCCTTACTTAAACCTAGCCAAAAGGAAGGAGCGTTAATTAAAAAAAATAGGATGAAGTAGAAAAACAAGATAAGGGATCTATAAAAAGCCACTAGCTATTCGGGGTATCTAATGCCTCGGGAAAGGGAACAGGTTTCAGGAAATAATGAATTCCTTTATGGGAGGAAAAAAAAAAAAATCCTCTTCCCCCTACAGCAAAAATCATGAAAACTGAATAACAGAAACACTTGCTGGCATTTCATATTTTTCTGTCTTCATTAAGTTATCCCATGCATTTGATGGCTAGTTTGCTAAACAAATGTTGAGTTTTTTTTCTCAGGGCAGTACTTGGCAACAAATTACTTATAGCCGAAGTTAACGTGCCAGCTTCTGCAAGACATGAAATACCAAACCCAAGAACAACAATGGAGGCTGAAGGCATTCTTTTTGTTGATAAATATTTAAGAACGGTGAACAATTATTTAGATATCATGGCATCTAGCTTTCCAGGCAAGAGCACAGAGCAGTCTGCTTTGAAGATACCTACCAAATTATTGCGGTTTGGTCCTGGTCTCTCCCCATCTAACCGTGTTGGCATTTTCAAGCCACCGTATTTCTTCCAGTATGTCCAACAGGATGCACAGAGGCGACACTGCATGTTAGGGGGACCCCAAGAATACCACTGGTAAGACTGTGTGGCTAGAGATAACAAAGGTGGAAATTATATACATCCTCAAACAGGATCACTTTTCAGAGCTTATTCTCTTTAGAACCATCACAAAAGAAAACCCACACAAAGACAGTGTAAAGCTCAAACAGATCTTAGAAACTTGATGATGACTCCACTGTCATCCCTACTGTTACATGTACTTGTGATTTCAGCAAAATTAATTACACATATAAAACCTTTTTAAAATATGAACAGAAAAAAACAATTAGTAGGGTGGGGAAATTTCCTGCCAATGAAACAAAACTCTCATTTTGCAAGACCGGTAGATAACGATTTCTGCAGACCATGGGAGAGGGAGGGGAAGATTGTCTTCAGGAACTCCCCATATGTTAATTTTACAACTAAAGAACATAAGATAAATCTGTGACTTGACTTCTCACACAGTCCTACATGCGAGCACCTCTAAAAGGCTTCCCATAAAGGAAGACAACTGTTAGAACTCAGTATATTAATACCAGGCAGCAGATCAAATACAAAGATAGAACATATTTTGAAAACTACTAAAAAAACTGAAAAAATTGTCAACTTCACACCTGAGTGATTAAAGTCTTTGCTCAATAGCTACTTGCAATTGTGTAGGACATTTACTAACTCCCCCTTAAGTACTTCATAATTGTACTTACCAATGTAACACCCGTTCACTCAAAAAAAAAAAACCAAACCCACCCACTGCTTAAATGGTGCTACGTCAAATTCTGTCCCCCAACTCTTCCCAAAGCCTTCTCTCCCACCTCCCCACCACAACACAGGTTTTACTTTACTATTTGCAACACAGCACTCGCACTCTCTATGTGCAACTGCCATACTGGTATGTCACTTACTATAACAGCTTTCGCAGGCCCGTCCTGCTCCCGCATTCTGTGCCTGTACTCCAGTACCATTTACCACTCCTGGTTTGACATTATTTACATTGATCTGGTTGGGGTTTGGCTTGTTACTTAAAACACAAAGCAAAAAGGAGGACAAACATTAATTGAGGCACGTAATTTCCTATGTGACTTAAAAAAATATGGCCCAAAATGTTTGAAGATTTAAATTTTGTTCACCGTGTGGCTCCCAGAACAAGCTGTACTTACCAGCAATCTGACTTCTGTGAACACAGTCTCCTATAATTTTTAAATAATGCTGATAATAAATCTAACTGTAATAATAATAATTAGATGCTATTTTCAAGAGTCCAAAACCATTTAAATACAATAAACCAGTGAGGCCCGGTAGGTATTGTACTCACTATCCCAAACATTCCAATCTAGGTGACAAAAGGTCTTATCTACAGATCTTTCTCCATCCTCAACATGAGTGATATTTTAATTTTGCTTGAATCTCCAAAAAGAAGCCTGGGGGAAGGAGCAGTAGAGGCAGATGGACAAAGATCAACCTCTGCCTTATTCAGGGAAAGACAACCCTAGACTGCAGTCACAAATATTTCCACATTGTCTTACCACAAAGGTTTGCATCATGTAGCCACCATTCACACAAGCTCACCCAACACATCGAACAAAATCTTTGCACATGGGATATACGCAGAGATATTAACGAATATGAGCCTTCTGGCAAGTCTCAAACTATGATCTGCACTTTTCTAAAAAGCATTTAGGTTTCTACTAAATGGAAAAAGTCTGAAAGCTTAACTTCTGCAGAGCACGAAATGCATCGATGGCTGTCACTAATACATTCTAATATAACAACGTCTGAATCACCCCAGCTCATCCCTATACTCCCTTAAAAATGTTGACTCGGGGGAAAAAAGAAAGCTACTGGCAGGAGCCGAGAATGGAAGGTCAAAGCAAGCCTTGGCATGGAGAGCAATATGGAATAGTACAAAATCTCTGCAGAGGAAGAGGTGTCAGAGGGGGAAAAGGAGGCATTCAAAAAAACCTTGGCATAGGAGGGAACAAGAAGAACAGAGAACTGATACTGCAGGGGCAGCACTTCTGGGGAATGAGGGAAGATGGGAGAAGCCACACAAGAAGCTTCAGAGAAGAACACATAAGGAGCTTATAAAACACACAAGGACTCCCCAGGTGCTGTTAGGAGCTCAGCTTATAGAAGCAACAAAAAGTAGGCAGCCTTTGGTGGCAACTTCTGAACATAAGCCCAAATTGTAGTGCCAACTACATTTCTCTCATATTCCCTTACCTGAAGACTGAAGGGAGTGGGCGTATTCCTTTTATTTCCAACTAATAACCTCAAGATTTGAACCCACTTATTCAAGCAGAAATATCTTAAAATGGCTTTCTGAAAACACATTTTCTCACACATCAGTTGCACACAGGTCTCATGGTGATTTCAGTGACCCAGAATACTTATTACTTTTCACCCTGGCTAGTGCTGCAACAGCAGCATTTTGGGAATATGGGCAAATTAATTTCTTTCTAATGGGGCATCAATATTAGGTTTCACATTCTCAGCAATGACCCCTGAAAACAAAGGAGTTCCAAGTGACTGAATTCTGAAGACAACTGGCCCTTGCAGCTCCAGAACAAACCCAAACGCTACTGGAAAGCTTACACTGCCATGGAAGCTAAAAGGTAATCCCTCTCCTCATCTGAAAATGTCTGATCAGTCACTGAGATACAGAGCTCAGTAAAGCTCCATTTCTATAGAGACAAAATAGATTTGGCTGTGAATGACCTACAAGGACCACACACATGTTGCACGAGGAGGTGAGACAGTATTTGCCCAGTCTCAGAAAAACTTCAGATAGCATTCTGATGGTGCTCCTCACTGTAAAGTTCAGGGCCTTTCTGCAGAAAAGAAAGATTAGGAGGCTACATGGCACTCAAACACTGTAAATAGTTCGTTCCTTCAGTACGCTGAGGAGCCTGTATACAGTCCAAAAGAAGCAGAGAAGAGAAAAAAATAAAGGTGTTTAGATTAAGAAGCCTGATTAGATTTTCTTCTCCTTTTGCTTATTAATTTGCCCGGCTCTTACAAGGATTAAAGTGTTTCAGGGTGCTTATCAGAATGGCACAAAGTTCTGACACCACAGATGGCAGGAGATCTGCAGACACATTTAACAAAGGAAAAGTTGAAAGAGGGTGCATTCATGCTACCCAGCATTTTCTCTGGGTTGTCACTATAGTAACCTGCTGCAAAAGAACTTTTGCCAATGATTCACTAGCAAACTCCATGTGCAAACATTACCAAGATGCTGTAAAACAAACAGTCCTCACAGATGCATGCTATTACAAGCAGTGTTGCTCAATAGACAGAGCAAAAGACCAAAGTAAAGAAAACTGAGGGTTCCACTCCAGGTCTTACAGCTCAACATCAGACACGTTGCTTCCGTTCTATACATTTATTTATCCTCTGAAAAATGCAGTAAATAAGTCTTAAAATCCATTAGTAAAGCACACAAAAAGGTTTGGGGTTTTGTGAGCAGCATGGCGGGAAGCCCTGATGTGTCTGGTTCTAAATGGTAAGTTGAGAACAAGACCGCACTCATTGGCATGCACATCTGAAGTACTGAGATCATGTGCAGAAAGGAGGGCAATGGCCTGAGCCCACTGTCCTCTCTACAACCCTCATCAAACTTGTATTTCAAACACAAACGAAAGGGATGTGCAGGTAAGAGCTGATCACCAAATCACACCGATCACCAAATTGTCACACTGTAGCTGTGGCAATAACTTCACTTCAGGATTTTGGAACAGTACAATTAATGTAGCTGCAACAAGCACCAGAAAGTGTGCCGCTCCAAAGCTAAGGGCAAGTTTCACAGGGGCAGTAACAATAAAATTTAGGCAGCTAATGTCTTCATCATGTGAGAAGCAAAATGCTCTTAATTGTTGATGAGATGTTAATTAAACTTGTTTGATATTACCAAAGCCTGCTACAGCTATTAAAAAGAGAATTAGATGAATAACTGGATGAATCATTAGGCAATTAATGAAGCTGAAGTGAAAGATGCAAATAAGGTAGTGAGAATACTGATGGTGTGGTAAACTATCATTTCCAGTTCTTACATCAGGAATGGAAGTCTTTTAAATGGGTTTCAATTGTGCTGGAGCAGTCAGTTATACTAGAACAGGGATCACGAAGTGCAGATTTCTGTGCTGTATTCTGCAGATTAGTCTCAACTACAGAGATTAAGGTGATAAAGCACATGCAGAAAGAAGGCACTGGAAGCCAGCCATCACAGACTGAAGCCCCTGCCCAAAAAACCCAACCTGAAGACAATCCTGAGCCATGCGGAACACTGAAATCCTTTCACTATGTGACTAACTAGCATGTGACCCACAGCATAGTGATAAAATTTTAGTTAAAAATAACTATAAACTTAATACCATCAGTGAACGTTTCCTGTTATTCAGGAACCATGGTGGTGCTAGATGCAAGAGAACAATTAAGAAATAAAGCCTCAGAAATAAGAACAACTTTTAATCCTTTGTAAGGAACATTTATGCCACCTACCTCTAGGCATCTAATGCAAGTGTCTGGATTCCTCATCCAGACAACAGAGAGGTGAGGTGAGCTCTCATCACAAGTCTCCAGGCTACTGTAAATACCCACTTCTAAGAACAGGTCTAATGACTGCTAAACAATGCTTTTTGAAAATGAGAAGCTTTCTCCCACAAAATGCTGGAGATCACCATTTTAACAAGTACAGCTACAAAAGAAAGAACAGCATTACACTTTTAATTTCTCCATGCTGCAATGGACCTCTGAACAATTTAACAGTGAAGAAAACCAGCCTTGTTCCTCAGGCAGAGGACAACTAAGAAACAGGTAAAGGAATTATCCTCAGCTTGTTAAGCAGCTGCCCCCTGTAGTCATCCAAAACTTTGGCCTATTCCTCCAGTTTCCCTATTAGCTTAACAAAAGAGGCACGGTAGGGAGAATAATACTTCCTTACTTGACAAGTGTTTGTGAGGCGGCATTTGCAGCTTTAAAAGTGCTTTGAGATTCTCAGATAAGATACTGTAAGTAGAATGTATTAATTTACATTTACAGATGTAAATTTAAAATGTGTATTTTGAAGAATGGGGACTGTACAGAGTGCTTTATTCTTCCCTTTCTGTTCTTACCCCTTCTGGTATCACTCAGATCAAAGCAAAAGAGAGAAAAGCCACATAAAATTGTATGTCTTGGCCTTCATGATTTGCAGATTATCTAATCCCAAAAAGCACAAGCTGCACAACCAGACCATCATCAGAAAGAAGCAAGTAACTACTACTTATGATGCCCATAAGATTCGTAAAACCAGAATATGACTTCCACAACAGCCTGAAGAGTATGTTTGGGTACACACTAGAAGAAAGAGACTGAGAGTACATCTGCAACAAGAAAGGTCTCCGAGCCCTGCATTCACACTGGCGGGTGGCAGGATGAAACGTGTAAGAACATGGAACCTCTCTGTGTATTCAGGCTTCTGTTACTGCTTTATTTAATACCACTTCCACTGACAGAGAAATTGCTACAGAAAACAACTAAAAGACTTTTTTCAATATTTTCTGAATGCAGAATTTAACTTATTTTATACTTTTTCCTTTCACCAGGAAAGCACATTAGCACTTTTCAACCTAAGGGACGCATAACAAAGCCATCCATGCAAACATTGGGTTCAGTCACATCAACTACAGACGTCTGTTCCAAAACCAGGGTTGTTCTTGGAAGGAGCACAGAAATGTTTGTCTAATATCTAGGACAGAAATGTTTTTCTGATATCTAGCATTTTGGTTTAGGACTTGATAACCTCACACCTGCATGCTTCAGTTACCCACATTATAAATTTGGGGCACAGTCTTAAGTGAAAACATATCAACTCTAAAGCTTCACATAGAGCTGTTATTTTTCACTGTATAGTATGTATATGACATGAGAAATAACCTTTGAAGACTGCCTCCTATTGTTTTTCTTATTATTTTCCTCCCTTCTCCCCAGATTTTCCTATTAACATCACAGAAACAAACAAGATTCCTATCAGTGGAAGACAGCCAGAGACCAAAAAAAAAAAAAAAAAAAAGATATAAAATTGTTTGAGCCTGATATCCTCCTGGGTCTCTCTTTGCAAACAATTTTACACCAGTTATTGTTAGAATAGGTTTCATTAAATCAGCTGATATGCTTCTGCATAGGTCTTGTGACAGCCTACATCAAGTAATTTATTTTTGAGGTGACAAGTGGATCATTATGGTTCAAGCCTCGAAACTGGAATGGGCTCAGTAACACGATAAGGACAAATCAATAACATTGATATTTAGATCCCTACACCATGTATTGCTACTACAAGCCAAGAATATAATCTTCTTCTAGGTCATAAGATAACGTAGATGCACTATATTCCCTATGTGCCATACCTTGTACTGAAACTTCAGTAGAAATAATCAAAAAAATCTCAGAAACACTTAATTGTTGCCACGTTTGGAGGTATTAATAGCAAAAAAAGGCAGCATAAGCGTTCACATAGGAGTAAGTCATGTATGCAATTACTGCTTTTCCTGATACACATGAAATGATATTGAAGGAGGAAAACTTTACACCCATTTTACCAATTAAACAATATGTAAGCTAAGGTATAACACTCAAAATCAACCGTGACTGGAAATCAAAGCCAGAGATGAAAATAGCAACCACACATGTAGAGACAGAAGTCTTTTACTGAAATAGAGAGGTAAGTTGCTGATTTGATTATATTCTCTCGATAGCAACAAGAATTATCTTGCTGAGATACAGTGTTGAGGGATAAGATATCACTCCAGATAGCCATTATCAAGGGAGGACCATAACCTTTCAAATACAAAGCCCTACCTACATACATTATAATCCAAGAGCAACATCAAGACTAAGATGCTCTCTCGTCTGCAATATCCTTTTGCATCCGCAGTCTAAATTACATTGGCTTTTGCTTTACAAGCTTATCACATTATGAATTCATGTTTAATTTGATGTCCAGTGTCCCCCTGCAGAGTAACACCAGCCACAAAAAGCAATACTGTTGAAAAATTGCATGACAAGAAATATATTTGGTTTCACTCTGAATATTACATTGAATTTTTAGTAAATTCACCTGAGAGGTATCAGCACATTTCAAAGTAAAAAAAGAAATCAGGGCTCCTCTATTTTCACAAGAAATAAGGGACTGTCTTGCAAGCTAAATATGTAAAACTTCGTTTTGCCTTAAGTAACAGAACCCATGGTAGAACTTCATAAATATTTGAAAGGAGATAGCATAAAAGACTAAAGTAGTTATTATTTGGGATAATACACAAGGGAATACATCTGGGAGTGAAAGTTGAAAAAAGAAAGGACAGGGGAGATTTGAAGTTCTACAGTATAACAACTGTTGACTAGGTTATGCAGAGGAAATGTAAGAGAAGCAACATATTTTACTAAGAATTTTTATATGTGTTTATATTTTTATACATATTATATATATACCGTTATGTATTAATTTTAATGTAGATCTCTATATAAACATATATATCTAATCAACATGAGGAAACAACCACACATTGGTGAGCCACCGATGACAAAAATTAATAAAAACATATAATATTGAGTAGTTAATTAGCTACCCTTTTGTTTATGACCGTGCTGACCTGCTACCAAGTCCCCAACTCCCAGCCCATATGAAAATAAAAATTAGAAGATAAGTAATGGTCGCTTCAGGATGGGAACATTATACAGGATGAAGGAAATGAGCAACATGACAGTACAGCATCCTAACCAGGAAAGCCTCAAAGGGAAAGTCCTCGGCTGCCCATGGAGGAAATACCCTGTGTTCCAGAAGCGGAAGGTCAGTGTGTGGGAACAGCTTTGTCTTTTACACACTCATAAGCAGCAGCATAAGCATACTGGGAGGAGTGCTGCTTTGTTCTAGCAACCACTGAACTACTAAAGCTATCTTGTTTTCTTCCACAGGGCTCCTAGTTGTTTATTAGCATCAGGGTGGTTAGCATTAACTCAAATACAATACAAAGGAATTCGAGCATCAGCAGAAGGTTCATTATATTGGTAACCTAACTTAATAGTTCTCCGACATGTTTATTCAACTATGTCTCTCATTATGCAATTAAAGCAAATACATAATACTTGCAGGCCATGGAAACTGCTACACCAGACCCTCTACAATGTAACAGAAAACAAAACACAAAAAGATACTTACTAGTTGGGTATATACACTTGTTTTAGCTTGCTTTCTGCTTCTGCTGCTTTCAATCGTTTCTTTAAAAAAAGAAAAGGAAAAAAAAGTTAGAATAAAAAGAAAATAAGGACTACTTCACCTGGGAGTCAAGTAATACACCTGTAAAAACTTTGGCACTTACTAACAAACAATGAAGTTTTCTTTTCACTGAGCAGCTACCACAAAATCCTTTTCCAATAGCAAAATATCCACTGAAAACAATTGCAGGCATCAAATGACTGTGTAAACAGCTTTTCAAAAAAGTCAAAGAAATGACAATCTACCATTTATAAGGACAAACTTTTAATTCCCATTCACTTCAATACAGATTAATGCATTGTTCCTCTCACAACTTTTTTTTTTCTTACCTGCAGAGGAAGATCTGACATACTAGTTTGTGTTTGTTCTCCAGGATAATATTCACCAACTGGACAATAACAGGCATAATAACACACCTTCTCCATCATATTTCCTCAACAGCTGAACCAATTCAAAGAGTTTGATGGAAGACTTTTTTGTTGATAGTCCTCACTATTGAAGACTGAGTGAGGCAGGAGATTCTCTTCATAAGTTAAAAAGACCAAGAGGTCAACTCAAAACTGATGCAGAATTACCCAATAGATTTTTTAATTATAGTATGTCATCACTTCTGACTAAACATGAGCCATGGGCAACCTGTACATTTGCACTACCTAAGGGTGAGAAGCTCTAGGTACACAAGCACCAGGCATTTACCCTGCTTTGAGACAAAAAGGAAATAAATCCCAGGCACGTGTACAAATGTCAGGGGACAGGTGGAAAAGACCATCAAGGGGGTAAAAAAGGGAAAAGCTAACTAGACCAAACAACCAGCCCCTAATGAAAAACACCATTGCCAGGAGATATTAAGGAACATAACAGAGATGTGTTTAAGGGAAAAAACATAGAAGCAGACTTTCAGAGCATGGGGACGCACGAACAGAAGTACACACCATTTGTCTCTTTATATGGCCCTACTTCAGTAAAACCATCAAATAACTCCTGTCCACATTCCTGGAGTAAATGGATTAGAGGAGCCCTTCAATGGGATATATGGAGCAAATTCCCACAGAATAGCACTGCTCCTTTATTTTGCTCAGCTACAGCTGTGAACTTGCTGATAGCCCACCAGAAGGTAGGCAATTAGCATGAGCTTTACTGACTGGCCAAGAATTCCTTTTATAACTCAAACCTTCACACCAGTTAGAAAGTAAAAGAGACATTCTGAGGTTCAAGTTTTCTCTTTATTATATAAGCTAAATTAATTTAGGGTGAACCTCTGGAGGCCTCTAGTCCAACCTCCTGCTCAAAGCTGGGCCCAAGCTCTTTAGCATCCATGCTGGTAAAAGCGGTCTCCATAAAGCCACAACAATGGTTTCCAGACAAACCGTCAGCACGGTGATATTCTAGACAAACAGATTAGCTTAACATTTCCTATGCAGCAGCCGCAAGGCACAGTCTAGGAAAGTTAATTGTAAAGTTAAAGTCAGCATCTTCATAGACACAGGAAGCAGCAGAAAATGTAATAAAATTGAAGAGTGTGTCACTGAGGAACTGGACAAACATAAAAATCCTTTTTACAGGGACACAATGGACACACACAGAAACAGATGAAAAAGTTTCCCCAAGAGCATAAAGCTCACTTTGATCAGAGGGACAGTCTTAAGCAGCTGTTTTCCATTTGACAGCCTGACAGTTCCTTGCCAAAGCTCTCTAAGTTCCTAAATAATTCCCCTCTTCCCTTTTCCTGCAACTAAAAGTCAACCTCTCTTCGAAATCAAAGAATGAAGTTGTCATACAAGAGAACAAGGACTGAGAAAACAGAACTTCTGCATGTTATCCCAAGACTATGGGTACACCTTCAGAGAGCTGCATCCAAAAGCTGACTTCTTTCTGCTCGTGTAGGCAAGTTTCCCAGATTGCTTCTGTTAAAGTTCGTTGAGGACAAGGACAGCTACCTTGAAACTGTCCTCAAGAAAACCCAAACGAAAACTTCCTGGAGACAATCCTTATCAATCCTACAGACTTGGAGGAATCAATAACACACATTTTGCTGGCAATCAGGGACGGAGCTAAAGAGGTTCTACCTCTGAATACAAACCACAAATTCAAAGTTGAACATTTTCAAAACACCCTGCTCAAGTCTCTTTATATACAAAACCAAAGCATCCAACGATGGGCCTCAAAAAGTGCTGTGACAATGGTTCTCCAACAGCATCAGAAACTCCCTCTATCTTCCAGAGAGACACTACCCCCAAAAAAATCATCCTTCAACAAAATGCCCACTCTAAGGTGCATTTCTGCTGGTGAACTGAAGGCTGTTCCACCCAGAGCTTGGACTGAAAAACAGGTCTTCTTTCCCCAGGCATCGACTACCATGGGCAGTTATATCAGCAGATGAACCATCACAGAGCTCATATTCACTGCAGGAGTTACAAGGAAGTCCAACATCAGATACTGACAAACAGCTTAAAATATTGCTTGATGAACTTTGTACAAGAATTGTATTTCCTTCAGACCTAAGCAGGAAATTCAGGGAAATTCCACTGCTAGAGAACTTTTTAAAAAAAAAAAAAAAAATTCCACTAGGTTCCTAGATTTTGGGGGGAAAAAAGCTGCAGTTTTCTTGACAAAAGCTCCCAAGGGGACTATCTAGAGTCATTACGTTATGACCGTTTTGGAATTCTATGAGTGGAAAAAGCTTCATGCAAGCACAATGCATTACCAGCAGCTGAAACATTCTACTATCCACAATGTAAAGCCATTTGCCTTGGAGACAAGGCAACATTAAGCAATATTTTAGTAAACTGGTGATGAATGTTGGCCTCACACCACGTATTTTTTGACTGATGACCATGGTGCAAGCTCTGAGCCAACAACTGCCATAAGTCACCTGGACCAAGCAATACCATTCT
Source organism: Ibidorhyncha struthersii (assembly GCA_013398815.1). Classification (NCBI taxonomy): domain Eukaryota; kingdom Metazoa; phylum Chordata; class Aves; order Charadriiformes; family Charadriidae; genus Ibidorhyncha; species Ibidorhyncha struthersii. The sequence goes on along the minus strand of VZSZ01006065.1, from coordinate 438,277 downwards.
CTCCTACAGCTGCCTGGGGATCAGCACAGAGCACGACATACAGCATACATACACCTTTATTACAAACTAGTATACCCGGAAAACTGAAGGTTTTCAGAAGGTACCACAATGTATTGGATAAGAACAGGTTGGTTTTGCACTAAGTACTTGCAGCTGTGGACAATCGATAGACCAGATACGATGAATTTCCTATTTTCTGACAGTGACTGATACCAGAAGGTACAAAAGAAAGGTGCCTGAAATGTAGTCATGCACAATTTCAGAATAATCCCTCCACAGAAAAAGTGCTTTGCTAGGTCCTTTGCCAGTTATTAATTGATTTGTGCCTGAAGCATATTTATGCTATAAATTCTTAATGTTGTCTGATGTAGTTATGAATGTCCTCATCTACAAAACAAACCCTGAACATTTGTAACTTTTTCTAGGAGTTTGGTCTAAATGAAATCTTTTGTCTTTGAGTTATTTATATATGCACATCTTAAGTATATCTTCTTATTTACCTCATCATATTTTCCCCACCTATAAGAGAGAGATGTTATCAACTTGTCTATCCCACAGGGACCAAGGGATTAAACTACTAAGCACCGTACATTTGAGTCGGTGCAAACATCTGTCCTTTTTACAGCCTCTCCCTAGATCTGACATCTTTCCTTCTACACACTGAGCTTGGAAGTTTTATAATACGTGATTTATCAGAGCAAATGTTTGTTGTCATTTTCTAAAGAGTGAACATTTATAAAGAGGAAATAAAAAAAGAAATCCAGGAAAACGGGATATTTCAGGGTCCATAACGCAAGAGTCAGATTGGTAGACAGCACAGGGACACCTCAAACATCCTCAAATATTAAGCCTTTATTAGTTGATGATGGGGAAGATAGTCTCTAAATCACATTTTCTGTATTTAGAGAACTTTCACACTGTTTATTCTTTTTCAAAACTCTGAACTCACAAGTGCTGCTGGGAGGCAGAGGAGGGCAGGAATGGAATGGAAAAGGTAATTAGTCCATGGTGCATTTGGGAGAAGTGTTTCCAGCTGCTTGGGCTCCAGCAACACATCTCAGCACTGATGTGTGGTACCTACAGTCTCTGTTACTTGCTTGCCAAAACTGCCATAGTTCCACGTTACTGTAGGCTTAACAGGAGGTGTTTTGAGATAAAGTGTCCTCTGTATGCAGAAAAACATTTCTTTGATGTTCCTTCTACTTTGCTAGCACACAGTACTTTACGAAGGCTAGTACTTTAAGATGTCACTCTCAGCTCTTGGCTGAGAAGGTTTGCTTTCCTTAATAAAGATGTTTTCTATCTATATCAAGATTTACCCAGAGCTCCCTCCTTTTAGCTCCCTACCTCATACAGTCACATATAATGGCCACTTCCACTTTCTTTGATATCTTCTCAACACTGGGCATACCTTAAAAATTATTTTCTCTGTCTCTTCCTCCTACGCTTTTCTAATGGCATTAACAAACAGAACAGTAGAAATTCATAATATTTGATCTTCCTCTTGAAGTTACATGCTCCTCAAGCACAAAGAAAAATGCAAAAAAATAAATTAAAGCCTTCCTTTCAGAAAGCACATGACTAATTCAGTCATCTGCCACTGCCATGTCCGAAGCTCTTCTCAACTGCATCTCAACAGTTGAAAAGTGTTATGTTTTAAAGTCTTCAGGACTTCCCCTTATGATATGCAAAACAGCAGAAGCATTTAAAGATCTTTTTAAAAAAAATAACCACCCTGGAATTCACAACCACGTAAAAAATCAACCTTTATTTTGAATGAAAATGTAGGCAAACCCCAACATCACATCAACTCAAAGACTGGGGGAAGCCACCAAACAGCAGTTACTCAGTGGATGCCACTTCAAACTTTTCTGAATCAGAAACATATCCTCTTGTGAATTGACACAGAAAATGTGTCTCAAGAAAAGGATACATTCAAAGGAGACAGGGAATATTGAATTTGGAATGCATCTCTCTCTTTTTCTTCAGGACAATTCTGAAAAGGTGTTTTTGACAGGAAAACTCTTGGGTTTGCTTTGGACGGACATTCAAGAGCCCACATCAGACCACAAAATCTGTGTTGGCAGTACAGTAGAATTACTGCTTCTAGCAGTTCTGTTCTTGGAGGGTCAATCCTTCTTGTGAAATGACTGGACTCTTAATTGCACTAATAACTTTCAAAAGCATGATATAGCTGAAGCCAATTAAAAATTACTGGATAAGAGATCCAAAACAAGTCAATTTGCATGTATCTCAATCACAGTATCCTACTCACAAGACAAGGAAGTGCTGTATTAAGCCTTTTGATCTTAGGTAATGCCACACATCAATATACCTTATTGTTCAGTTCTGAGAAAGGGTCTTCAGTTGAAGTCAACTGAAAATTCAGCTTCCTCAATGGCAAGAAACAGATGGATTCTGCTTCAGGATTATGACAGTGCTTTCTTGCTCCAAGAAAATCTCAAAGGAAATTCAGAAGGATGTAAACAGTTCCCAACTAACTGTTTTTCATCAAAGCAGGCAATTGGTTGATGACAGAAAACTTCATTACTATATTGTGTAAATCACAGAGACAGTTTAAATCAACGTTTTCAAGTTCATTCAGCCAAAGATTCTACACAAATGAGCAAGTTATCAATATTTTTTAAAAGACAGTAACATACAGCCTTGAAATATAATTTAATCATCCCTTTGGAAGGAGGGCACATGAAAGCAAAACAACTCGGGACACGCACTTTTCATATCCTTACTTAGCACATTTTCAACATTTTATGTACAAAAAATGCTGTTAGCCCCAGAGCCATTTTGCGGTATCAGACTAAGCAAAGAATCTACACAGTGAAAACACAATGAAGAAACAGATGGGAAAAGTGGTGAGGGATGTGCCTTGCCAAAGACTTTGCAAACATCAAGTAAAATAGAAATGTAATACACCATTATTTCAACTACAACTTCCCATGCTTTCTTTGTGGTTATATATAGATAGCTCTCCCAGGCTTTTTATAAATGTTTAATAGTATTATTTGCTTGTACAAGCTGGGAATTTGAGATGAGGTCTTCAGCTAAGTTCAGACTTAATTGATGTGATATCTCTGTACTGCAATTGTTACCTGTTTGGCTTATACTCATACAGTCTCCTAAGTGCAGAGCCTCTAATTGGAAGTTTTCCCCAAATCCCACTCCCTGGTACACTGCTGAGCAGCACATGTAAGGTACAGTATAACCTTCATAGAAAACCCACTGCATAGGAATATAGTAAAACAGTACGAGAAATTGTAGGTTTGTTGGGTTTTTTAATTGCTGCAAGAACAAATAATCAAAGTCTTTAATGCAACAATCCTCTATGCAATTTTGTCTATGTAATAAGAAAGTTCAAGAAAGTGGAAAAAGCAAAAGAATGTAACCACTTCCTAATCAAGGCACAGTTTCTTCAGTCGTTTTTCCTTCCCAGCACATAGGCCTGAAAACAGACGCCTAGGACACCATTCTGATCTGTTTCCTATGGTATCCAAGAGTGAACACCAATGGAACTGGTCCCTACCCCTTATTCCCGCCACTGCTGTTACATACCTCAAGATGGGCAGAAACAGAACTTCACCATTGCAAATGTATTGTGGACTTTCTGAGCAGTATAGAGACACTTTTTGATTTAATCTTTCCCAAGAATTCCTACTACTGTTTGCTGTTCTGACTGCACAGAGGTGACATTCTCACGGAACAGTCTAAGATTCTAGTTTTCACTGACTGATAAAGTAACTTTCCTCGCTTCTTCTGATACCTACTATACTGCTAGATGGATTTTTATCACTAAAAGAAGTGAGGTGAGATAAAAGATGCAGGGAAGATGATAAATGGATTCCTCTCAGTGCAAATATTGAGCACAGTACAGGCTGAGTACACTCAGCTATCATCTTCTAAACAGCTGTAGTCAGACAGTGCAGCAGTACTCAGTATATCAACAATAGACACAGTTCAATGGGGAAGGAAAGACCATGACCTCATTTCTCCAGCACCCTTTTCCCCCACCGTGCCAGCTTCCATCACCATCCCACTTTCCTACCATTCATTTCCTTACCAGAAGGAAGAGTTTTGATCAAAGAATGAACTTTGGGAAACATTGGAATGAGGATGCAGTTAATATTTTTTAAAAGTAATACAGAATTGATACAAAAAAGAGTTCTCATTTGTCCTGCGGATGCCTCTAATTTAAACAGTGTTCTGTACAGAAAGAAAATGGTAAAAAACACATTACAGACCAAGGTGCCCAAATACAGCACATGCCAAATATTGGTCAATGCCTCAGGCATCTAGTCTTTATCCCAGGCTGAATTTCCAATGAAGCAAGTTAAGGCAGGACATTTTTATAACTCCACTTTTTCTAACACTTCAAATAGATGCCTAAACATAGCACTGATAATTATCATGAAAAATCCATTACATATTTCTCCCTTCTTTTAATTAATTTTCCCATTAAATATTGTAAATAGTTTTCAGTAACTGATATTCTGCAACATTTTGCATGTTGCTTGCATTGTGCTTGCTTCATTTAAGGGACCAAGCAGCCTTCATATTTAAACAAGTAGAGATAAAAATGATTGTAAACAGTAGTCAAAGTTGATTCTCAAGTATAACGAGTCTGGGAATTTGCGCCATCAATGCTTCCCAGACAAACACTTTACTTGCAGTGCTAACACGAGGGAGACTCCATGCATGTGCACTTGAAGACATGGGCAGGCAGATAGAGGTGGAGAATTAGCATAGGTGCCTGTTGTACAGCAACTGGCACCCCGTCATGAAAGTCAAAACTGAAGTCAAGGCTGACCTTGAACTCCACAGGCAGAAATTAGTCCCTTCCTCAAACTGCTGAGTTCCAAAATAAACATTTGAAAGCTCCAAACAGATAAAGTAGCAGCAAACATGAAAACAAAGCACAAATGCCAATCTACACGTTTCTATCTACAGAATGGCTGATGAATTTAGTGATGAGAGATTTTTCGGTGCTTCAGATCATTACAGAACCCACCTATTGGAAAGGCTGAACCCCAAGAGCGAGAATAAAGCAACCATGCTTGGCTTCAAAGGCAAGAAAAACACCTTCTGTTAAAATCAAAGAGGTGATTTGGACTCTTACCTGCTGAACGTATCTGTCTGTAGTTTTCCACATATAGTAATATTCTATTATGCTTGTTAAGGACTTCCATGGGAGCTAGGGACGTAAAGGAAAAGCACCAGTCATTCCAGTGAGATGGCAAACAGCCTCACTGAAATTCACAGGATTCCTTTGACAGACAGTTTATAGGAGGGTTAGTAGTTGCAAGACTGCTAACAAAAACAGTCAGTGTCTGAATCTCCTAAGGGCATTAGATGCACATGGAGTCCATGTTAAATTAAATGCCCCTTCAAAAATTAGTGCTTTCAGTGTAGAAGTAGAGCAGGTTACAGGTAAATCTTCATGCCGCGCTGGCTCCACAGTAAACCATCCCAAGAAAGGCACAATGTGGAAGGGAACCCACTGGCTCAGACTCTCTCTGCTTGAGCAGCAAAGACTTGAGCAAGAGTCACAACTGCCGTATCACAGTTCTGGTTTGCTTGGCTTCCACAGAGCTGGCCCATTAAAAAAAATAAAAAGTAATAACTACTAACAGAATTGTGCCCTGCCAGCTCTGTTCTCTGCGTGAGAAGCACGAGGATTTCAGCAAGACCACAGTGTGTTGTGCTGTTTCCAAGCCCCTCTGTCTAAAAGATTAGAGCATGGGACAAGCAACACTGAAACTACTTGTTTTGTTCCAGAAGACTCGAACAGTGAAACTTGGCTCTCTTTACAGTGCTCCATTCAATCTGCAGGCTGAGCACCTAGGGTGGAGCTTTGGCCAAACTACAGGACACTTCCCTTGGATGCCCAAGATTCCTTTTTACAACTCTCAAAGGGCCCTTTCTGAAACAGCATTATAAAAGTGACTAAATGTTCATCTTTCAAAAGGCCCAGTACTGATTCTCCTTCAAACACAAATTAATCTACAGCAGCTAGGCTGTCACAACACCTTCCTAAATCCTCCCTCAGCTGTAGTGGAGCAGATAATTTTAAATTAACGTCTCTAAAGGAAAAGCTATCATCTGTGATTTGAAATTCTGACTGTACAACAGCCAGTCATCAGTATGAAGTCTGCCTTTCCCCAACTTACATCAAGACACATGCTTCAGTTCAAAGCCCTCTTCAACACAAAGAAAAACAACACACTTTAGAAAAGCTGTAAACCAGCTCGGTCACTGATCACAACTGATCACTATGTGGGCCCCCATTTTTTATACTTACAAAATCTTGCTGAATGTCAGTGAAATCTTTTCCATATTTTTCTAGTGCTTCCTCAAAGAGGTTTGCCTCTGAAGCAGACCACTCCTCCATCTCATCTCTGCACAGGACTGGCCCACCTTGTGGTACAAGCGCAGAGATTGCCTTGGAAATGTCATAGACGTTTTTGTGCAAAGTGTCCATAGCATGGAACTACATGGTTTTAAAAAAGAAAGATAAATGTAAGGACAGGGATCTAGGGGGAAAAAGTGCTCAACAGTAAAACAGCAATGACAAAAAATCTGCACCAAGATTTCAGGGTGCAGTGTTCTATACCTAACACAAAGTCAGTAAAAACTCGTTCCAACCTCAGACTCACTGTAATTGTCAGCGTACAAGTCTAATGTTCACTAACAATAGCGGGGTATGTGGAGCCCTTGCATAACAATAATTCCTACTTGGCTACTCACCAGCACCACCCCTGGGGCACTACTCTTAAGAAAACACAAGAGGATAGAGACCCACTCACCCCAGGACTGAGCAGCCCTGTTAGGTACCATCCACAGATGGGACACGAAGATAGAGGTCCAAGGGCATATTTTCTAAAAAAACTTAGCCATGCACTTTCTTTGTCAAATACTCCATAAAATTTGCATATAAGAAAAATATTTAAGAGCAGCGACAGACACACACACAGTTCCCTTTAAAGGCCAGAAATCCCCCAAAAGATTCAAGTCAAGTCACACAGCATAGCTAAGCAGGAAAAAAGAATTACTCCAAGGAGCAATTACTCCTCAGAAAGCTGAGCTACGACTGTCTGTAACTTGTGATTTACAAGGGCTGAGAACATGTTGCGAGGGAGGAATTGGTATTAGTAAATGAAAGCTTGGCTTTGTTTCCCGATTTCTGTAGTTTTAATCAGTTATTTGCCTTTCATCATACCAGTTTTGTGCACGTGCATAATTAATCTACAGTGTTCTATCCTAGAATTTGTTCCATATATGATTTCACATTATTCAAGTTATGAGGTGAGACTTTGATAACAGTTCCCTGGAGACTTCATAAATTTTATTGAAATTTTCATTAAACTTTCTCTGGCATAGAAGTTCAAGTTTTCCCTTTCCTCTATCTACTCAAAATCACTTATGATTATAAAATATTAACAATGTCAACATTCCTCAGGTGCTCTAAAATGGAGCTCATCAAAGAAGAACTGGGTCAACTGCAATTTGTTATCTGACCACCAGACGATCTTGCCCAAGGATGCCAGTGACAACTCTGGTGTTGGGGAAGTGATGAGGAGTGGCATTCTGGCATTATCACATTGCAGACAGTCAAACAATCATTTGCATTCTTCTCAAGACAGCTACTAAGCCCATGCAAGAGATGGGCTGTGAAGCATGTCATCAAAACATTTTAATAAAACAAAACAAAGAAAATATCTCATAGAATTATCCATGATGGATCATAGGAGGCACAAGGCCAGAAAAAGTTACTTCATATGTAAATAAAGGGTTCCTTTACAAAGAAAGGATCTGCTTCACAGCAGGCCACAATTACAATCCATCTGCCCCTCTCTCTTTGCCAACTGTTATTGCTGAGGTGAATATTTTGCATCTGTCAAAAACTTAAGGTCCTCTTAAAAATCTTACCAGCGTGATGTCCCTAGAGGCTGCTGCAGCACTCATGTGCAAACTCGGCTGTCTGACAGAACTACTGCAATCTAGTGCTCGGGCAAACGTACCAACAGACCTGAAAGAAATTAAACAGAGCATTAACTTTGCATGCAAAACAAGGATAAATATAAACACCCAACCAACACTTCTGAGATCAGCAGACTCCATTTCTCAATAACAACACTACATGGTTTGGTGCTAGTTCTGAGCCAGAGACCATTCTCTTTAGATGTGGTTTGTTATTATGAAAGCTTTACTCTACTTAGTTCATATGACCAAAGAGGCTTAGGCGTAGGAGGGGAAAAAATCAAGGATCACAAACGGGGAGTTTTGAAATGCTCTCTTATCCCTTATCTCTCAACAGACTTAAGCTTTAACAGAAACTGAGCACAAGCAAGCTTTATGAATGGCAAGTCTCTTCCGCAATGGCAAGAGCAGTGCTGCATTGTCCAAAGGTACAGAGACAGATGCCAAGACCAGACAGAAAAAATGCAGTAATGCAAGTGTTTTTCTAAAAGTTTCAGTAAAATTTTAAAAAATAAATGTTTATTTTACAACTTAATACTGTATAGTTGGCCTAAGAATACAGCAATTCTTGAATACTTCCCAATGCCAGCCATTCCTGCATCTGCAGCCACAATCCTCATGTTCCTTATTTTATTCCTCAAGAAATTAGTTGGAGAAACCTTTAACAGGAACATTGGTTCCAGCAATTCCTAGTCCCCTCACTGCTTGCTACACCACATGGGTGAAACGCTTGTGCTCCTGCACAGTGAACTGGAGCTGAATNTTCCACTCCACTCAGATCACTTCCCCATACTAGTTGAGCACAGAGAGGAACAAACTAGTGCCAAGCAGTGCAGGAGTAGGAGAGGTAAATGCTTAAGCACTAGTTGTCATCAAATATCTAATTTTGGCCAAAATCCAAAACAGCCTCCCCCACCCAAGTTTCTGTGGCGATTCACACTTCACCCTCTCCCCAGCCTCCCACTCACTATCCCTATCCCTGCTTCACAACTCCCCCGTCCCCAGCTTTAGCTGAACTGATACTTTTTGCGTGTGTGTGATCTAATTATAAACTGGATCACTTTGCTGATTCCGGACAGAAGCAATTTTTATACTGATCTTTTCAGTGATTCTTGTTACAGCGCACACCTTCAAGCAGCTGGATCAGCAAACCCAGTGGGCAGCAGTAAACAGCCACAAAGAACTACTAAAAACAGTTTCGCCACTAAAAGCCTACACAAGGTGGAACCCTCCATCACAAAACAGCTCTATGGTCACTCTAAACCAACCCATGTGAAAACCCCCATCTGCCAGGGCACTTCTACCCTCTCGCTTCCTTCCTGCTGGGTCTTCCTGACACCAACACCAGACCACTGTGTGTCCAAGTGGCAATTTGAAGCAATCCTGTGGAAAATTAACCCAGAAAACAAAGTTCTTAGGTTTTCAGTGGTATCCCGTACTTCACTAGATTGGAAGCAACTGTGAAACTGCAGCCTTGTCAAGAAGGGTCTCTTAAGAAGCAGGAATACCCTTTGCTGGTGATATCACAGCTCTCCCCATCACTCTTCCATCTGTTTGTTCCACATTGCTGGTGGTGATTATCCTCTCCCCACTTTCATCTATTCCCCTATGTCCATCTGATCAAGTAGAATTAATCTGTTGCACATAAATCACTTCGTTCAGCCAGTTTGACTATACTCTTGGCACAGGTTAAGGGAAATAATTTATCGTGTAAGCAGCACAGTGAAACTTCCAAAAGCCTAAATTTTAAGGTGATTCTTTAGTATAGCCAGAACACTATGAACTTTATGAACCTTAAAAAAAGTCTATACAAAAAAACCCACATGTTTAACCAAAGGCAAAAATGTATTAATGGATTCTGAACGGTGAGATTTTCTTCAATCTGGACTGCAGTTCAAATTTTTTATTTTAACCAACGTAGTTTCGCTCTTGGCTCCCTGTTACTGCACTCGCACACAAGGCCCAAGAAGTCATGCAAAGGTTTTTTAAGTGCTGCCATTCAGATTAGCCCTTTTTAAAAATTTTGGCCGAAGTTCACAATAATGGCAAGTTTTAGCTTCAAAGTACATAGAAAAGTCAATTTGGGAGCTTATTTCTGAGTATACACACTTCCCATCTTGAGTACTTAAAACACTGCATTTCACCACCTCCCTCATTTTCCTCAATTCCTTTTTTTCCTCCCAGTTATTTCCGTGAGCTTGAATCATTCAGCATGTTGAATGACGTTTGACAAATGCACTCCCGTTGCATCATTCAAGAGCTTCAATTCAGAACTGGAGGGCCCCATCCAGTCAGATTTTTACACACAAGCTCTAGCGTTGCCTCTCTGGGGAGCATTCCATGAACTTACCCTACAATGAGCATAATGCCACACTCAGCAAAGTTCAGGAGGAAATTAAAAGCATGATAACTCAAGAGGGACAAAAAACCCAAGAACCAAAAGGCTGAGGGAACCAGGGCCCAACTCAACAGAATATCTGAAACATAGGCATAACTCAGTTTTCCAGGGCTAAAGCCCACAGCTCAAGGCAGGCAGCCCTGTGAGTCAAAGTCCATGTCTATCAGATACATGGCCAACGAGCAGAACTCTCAAGACTAGCAAACCAGATGCTACTAGCAGCTTGTAATTTCACACGCTCCTTCCTACCCATATTCACTGATAACTTGCTCCACTGACTAAAAACACCAAAAGGTCCAACTATCCATCTACTCACACCACTTTCCTCCCACACAGTCCTACAAACTTACTCTCCAAATTCTGTCTTCTAGGTACTACCTCTTTTTTTTTTTTTCCAAAATTATTCAGTCACCAGTTGCTATGAGAGCCTAAAATTTAGCATAGGCTTCTGTTCATATAAATGCATATCAATGAAAAAGTTCAAGAACGTTTTAAAAAGCAGAAGTTGATCAAAGATTGCTTTGGGCTTAAATAAAAGCACATATTTCACCATCTGTACAGATTTGCAGGGTTTTACTTTATTATGCCTACCTATTCCAATCTAGGCATGAGAAAGCATCCACACTCCATCAAAAACACTTTACTAGACTTCTTAGCAAACTATTAATGGATGTTAAAATGTCACCGGATTTGAAAAAGGGAGAAAATGGACAGAGTAATGAACTGTCAAGAATTTAGTTCACTAAGCCTTCTACATGCTGGCCAAAGTATTTGAAAAACTTCACCAATTACAGGAGAGTTTTTACATGCCATTTACTTTTCTTTTATGGAAGTGATTAACTAAGTTGTAAACCTGAGTAGCTGTTCCTCAAGTCATGCAATTCCCCGGAAGGCATGTAAAACGTCTATCATTTCAAAATAGAGCAAGTGAATCAAGGAATCAAAACCAGCATTCATACCAGTAAAGCAAAGAGAACGTAAAAAGCGCTTGGAAGAGTTACTAACATTTACTTATTCAAAGAAGAGGTAAAAAGCTCTTACCGTGCTACCACCAGGAACTGGTCTATCTGCTTGTCTACCAGCGGGTTAAAGGCTTCCCAAACTTTTGTTTCAAGTTTTGACTGATCTCTTCCATCATCCTCACCTGGTCAAAAAACAAATTAGAAATGTTTGGTATGGCTGTTTTAAAATAAAATATTATCTAGATTTTTTTTTTTTATCTCCCAATAATTTAACTGCTAACCCATCTCAGTTACTCTGCCTAACAGGCCACTGTGAAAATTTCATTCACCCATTTGTCTGTGACAATTTCAGCTTCACAGACACGGCCACACAACCCTTCTGAATCCAGCAATCAGATTTTGAAGAACTGGTTTTAAAGGACATGTGTAATGGGCAACAGAGTACATCTTTCTCCCAGCTAGACAGTTTCCCTTCAGCCCCTCTCCTAAGCTTCTCACTCTTTCTCCTGCTTTATCTTGTAGCAGTTCCAGGAAAACAGACACACTCCCAGCTGCTCTGAGCAGGCAAAGAGTAGCTGGTTCAACTAGCATCAGCTGCTTTCTAAGGGGCAAATCATGGCATCAGACTGTCTTGCTTCTATTTTCCTGACTACGCAAACCAAAATATCCTGGAAAAAAAACATGAGCTACTAAGCCTTTTTTTTTTTTTCCTGCTCCCTTTATGACATCTGGAGATTATACTTCTCTGAAGTCCCATGTTGGCCCGCTGAGGTAGACAAAATGCCTTTCAAATTAGTTCATCCTTACTTAGGAGGCTTGCCCAGCTGCTGAATAAATACAAGTTTCATAGAGAAATTAAAAAACTTGTTTGTCTGTTCTAACATGAGGCTAACAGTATCAGCAAAGCTCCTAAGCAAAGACAGAAGTGCCTTGTTGTTATCACATCTCTGCCCATACAGTCTGGAGACAGTCCTTCCAACATGGGTCAATCCCTGCTGTCTCAGGACGAGCATACCGACAAACCTTTTCGCATGCATTACATGGATCTCAGAAAGGAGCAATTAGATGCCAATACTCCCCATCCCTCTCAGGTTTTCCACCCACTTCTGGATCTGTACAGTAGTCCAAAGACAAATCTAAGGTTAGTTATTATTTGGTAACTAGTAATAGTTACTGCTACTACACCCTCTTTCTTGGGCCAAGGTCCTTGTGGTCCTACAGCTCCATGATACAGTGGAAGCAGGCTGAGGTCCCAGAACGTGTTCAGGCCAGCAAATTCTTCCTCCTGCCTGTTCTGCAGGTGAGAGGTCTAGGCTGGCAGCCAACACTGCAGATGAGGAGAGGGCTCCGAGGAAAAGGCACCCAGTAATAATGGGCAAATTGATGAGGGGAGACAGCATTTAATTGGCAGTAATATGGGAGGGGCTCCTATAGGGAAGTGAGGCTTGATTAAAAACACAAAAGGCTTTACAGATGCGATGGAAATTTGTGCTTCCCATGGAAATTCTGAAATCTCTTAATAAAGAGTACAAGCTCTGAGAGCGCCAATTAATTCAATTTGTTTCAACAACTTTTATGATTTGGACAAACGCCCACTTAAAGACTGGTTTGAGACATAACTAATTGCATTCAGCGGGCAACAGCTTCAGTCACTAACAAACCAGACCATCGTTGTATGCATGACCTGGCAGTGGAAACCTCCATCTCACATACCTATGCAGGCTGCATGCACAAAAGTGGCCATATTCGACAGGGCCTCTTAACAATTTCAACAAATTATGGAAATTACCCTCTTTTAATAAGTCTGTTATATCTGCCTGGTATCTGTTTCCGACTCGAATCTCTCCTTTATCAGCGAGTAGGGTCTTTTGCTGAGGATCGTATACTAGTGAATAAAAGAAGAAATCCTAAAAATAAAACAAAAGCAAAAAAGTAAACAGTATTATTAGCTTTTACTTTCAGCTTTGCATACGTACTAGCAAGCTTTTATATTTGAAGTTTGCTACATACAGATTTTAAAATTGGGTGAGCAAACAATATATGATCCACCAGTTTTAAAACCCTGTGTTAAATGCTGCCACTTTCTTCTATATTATAAGGGCAATAGGTCTCCTCAAAAACATCTGTTCCCTGAATATACACTCTTTGCAGTTGAAGTGAACACAGCTCCTCTTGCAGAAACAGGGATCAGAAGAGCAAGGAGATAATTCTTAGTAATATCAGCCATTTCAGAACACAAAATTGCATTTTCCCATATACCAGAATAACAGTAACTAGATGCTAGTGATTTATCTGCACAAAAAATATTTTTACAAACTAAAGCATAACTTCAGAGTGTTACAGCTATACCAAGGAAACACCTCATACAGACATAAAGACCCAGACAACCTCTGTGGCCTCTGCTGGACTTGCTCCAGTATGTCAATGCCTCTCTCACGCTGGGAGACCCAAAGCTGGACACAGCACTCCAGAAGTGGTCTTGCAAGTGATGAACCGAGGGCATTAATCCCTTCCCTCCACCTGCTCGCTACACTCCTGCTAATATAGACCAGGATGTGGTTGGCTTTCCTTTTCCCCAGGATGCACTGCTGACGAACTTCTTGTCCACCACCACCTAGGCTTAAATCCCCATGTCTCCTTCTGCTCCTTATTGGAAGAGGGGTAGCAGATTTGGCAGCAGCAGTAATCAGCTGCATGTGGCATTACATTAATTTGTTGCTTTTGTTCAAATAGATGAGGGAAAAGGCTACAAAAGCTTGGCTTCTGTCACCTGAGTGCGTAAAATTAAAGCAAGAAGTCATACGAGAATGAGAATTTCTCCAGGGTGCAGAAAGAAAACAGCCAAAATTTTAACTACTCAAAACTGCACAGTATAAGTAATTAAACTTTTCTGCATGGATAAGTACTTAGGTATAGCTATTGAGTGACGTATTGGAATACAGGTATGCTCCATCAAAGTATAGTGCAGGATATTGGGCAGGAAGAGAGCTCTGGTAGGACATGAACTAACAGACCTTTTGTAACCTCCGTCTACAGCAACACCATCACCAGGAAAGAGAAGTGTTTCTGAAGAGAAACACAGGATGTGCCATTTTTCACATCTCAGGTTTCTGGCTCATTTTCCCTTTCCCCATATTTCTGTATCAATAGCAGGCACCCTGTTTAAATACATCTCATTTTATGTTCACCTCATTTTCCCTTTCCCTATATTTCTGTGTGTCAACAGCATGCAACAAAAATTAGGACAAAACCAGCATTCAGTTTCAAGCCCTGTTCATCTTCATGAAGAGGTGGCAAGGGAAAAGAGAGTCCTCCAATCTGTCATACAAGGCCAAAAAAGGAAGAATCACTGTGAATCTCTGCAGTAACATGGGAAAAATTCTGTGGGCTAGGGCTTCAAAGGTACATACTAATTCTGTTCCCCAGCCCTGCACATTACACATATTAATCTAAGACCGATGTGATAGAGGTAAGGTCTCCCATGTTTTCTTTACATGTATAATGCATCTAACATTCAGTTAGAGAATTTAAGAGTAGCTCTATATTTTCTGCTCCAATTTTAATAAAAATCAGCATTTTTCTGGGAAGAGATCAACATCTATGGAAGCAAGGAAAAGAGCCAGGCAAGCCAGCCAAACCTGCTTTGCTATCCGAGAAAGCTAGTGCACAAAAAGGTATCACCTAGGCAGCACAGCACAAAAAACAAGACAGGAATTCACACTGATCTCCTCCAGCAGAAAACATGCCATTTCCCCACCATGAAAGCATGAACTCCAAGGGCAGGAACAACCTCACATTATGTCATGATAACAGCATAAAAATCATAGCTAACACTTGGCAAAATGCTGTTCTAACACCCAGTCAAGTTAACTGGAAGGGGTGTACGTGATTGGGTTTGGGGTGAGGGGATTTGGTTGCATCCTAAACGAATTACATTTTTTGACAGAATTGATTCCTACTCCCACAGACACCAGGGTCAATTTACATCAGCCCACTGCCAGAAGGGAGCTTCAGGGTAGATGAAAACTCATTTATATTATAGCTGTGTAAAGAAATCTCGGTCTTTTGCTCCCTGACATACAGAAAGTTCAAGACACTACAGTATTTTGAGGATGTACTGTTGCATAAATAAAACGTAGAAAAAACTTTTGTCTCACAAGCTTCCATGTTATAAATCAGTGAGTGTTTTATTTGCTCCAGCTCCAAAATACTTAACTGTAGGACAAAGCATATGCAGTGCAACATTAATGCTTTTCAGGCATATTGCCCAGCAAATATGCAAACCACACGCGGTAGTATAACAACACAGTGGGCCCCAAGGAAGGCTAATTCTACAGGTGATTTCTTAACACAGTCTTTATTGGCCAGGGAGAGTCATTCATTGTGGAGTGGTTTTCTCCCATGGTATTTGACTTTAGATGCCCTATTGCTTCTCTTCTATCGATTATCACTATGAATTTTCTCTACAAAATAAACCCCATCCTTCTCTACCAGTCTCAGCTCATCTTTTTATGTCTTGTCCAGTTTTGTCTTGAATCAAGCAGGTTCAATGAAAGGATTAAAAGCCTCTGGGCTCTTCTCCCCAGGTAGAGCCTCCTCAACAGAGGAAAGATGAAAGTTTAGGGCCCTCAAGTGTGACTACAAGACAGACTGCAATCCTCAGAGGTAATGCAATACCACTACCATCTTCCCTCATAGAAGCATGAAATTCAGCTCATGCGAACTAAATGGGATTTATGAAAACATTAATAAATGTCCGTTTAGTGTCAATGCAAACTACAGTCTAACTAACAAAGCAGATCCTTGTATACTCTAAGAAAGTGTGTGTGAACTCTTGATCACCACTACGTGATAAGAACAATTTTTCAGAAGGGTTTCATGAGAAGGGTGATGTTCACAACAAAATAACATGGCTCTTCAAAATCCTCCATGCTCATTTTAGCTGTCAAAACTGTATGCTGAGTTTGCAGCAGCAAAGAAAAAGAAGGGTTTTCTCTTTTAATTTCAGATCACAGAAAACACCCAACATGTTTGGAAAAATTAAAATGACCTGCCAAGAGTTAAAATTAAACCATGACTTTCTACTTCTCTAAAGTGTTATGCAGACACATATGCTCAGAGCTTCCCTACCCAAGCCCCTAAGCTACCCGTAGCTATAGCCAAGAACCAAAGCCACTAAGAAACTGCAGAACTGTAAAAAGAAAACAGGCTCAAAGTGAAAGTACAGTACAGAAACAGTGGTTAGTTCATTATAGCCTGCAAACTTACTTTAAGTCAGTTAGGGTGAAGGGGGGATATATTTTAACTATACAGCATTTTATTTTTAGGGGGTTACCAAAACGTACCAAAATGCCAGATATCTACCCAGCAGGCAAAATTCACACAAGCCTCTGCATATATCCTAGCAGCGCAGTAAAATAGATGGTACATATGAAACAGTTTCCTGCAGAATAGGAAAAGGTAATGCTTTTGCCCTAACTGGCTATGCCCTTTTCTTGATGTCCCTAGAAATTCAGTATCTACAGGAAATTCAGGCTGCTTTTTTTCTTTTTCCTCCTATTCCTCACTCCTGCTACAAACCCAGTTTTGCCAGGCACAGTAAAAATGTCAGTGCCAGTCCCCCTTCAGCCTGCTCTTCAAACATAATGGAGCAATCTTCCTGAGGAAGATGACAGAGAGAGGGTAGAAGGAGGAAAACAGAGATAACACAAATGTAATTTTGCTATGCTTACTATCTCCCTAAAATTTCTGTCTGCATGTTTAACCTCCTTCAAGGTAGACTTGGGCTGAAAACCTACTTTTAGTGGTCACAACATACACCAAACCAAATACTAGAATCCCTAGAACTGCTTAGGCTTTATTGACAGAAGCCATATTAAAAAAAACACAAAAACATTTTGAAAGCAAAGAACGGATTAAGAACAGGGGGTGGGGAGGAGAAGAAACAGTTCAAAACAATACCATCCAGTGCTAGGAATTCACCAGGCAACATCTATCTCCTTTTCTTAATCTCTTTACCCACCACCCAAGCACATTTGTGTTCTTGAGCTTTTAATTTCTTTACCATCTGTCCAAGTTAGTTTGCACCACAGCAAAATACCGTGCTAAGTGACAGGACACATTCAGGGAACTCTCTCATTCTGTGAAATTTATAAGTGCCTGCTCAGTTTTAAAAATAACCCATATCATTCATCTTGCATTTTGAGAGTTCAAAAGGATGAAAAAAAGAAATCTCTTTCTATTCCTACATCTGCAACTGAGTAATCGCATGATCAGGGGAAGCCAGCTCCCTTCTCTGTCTCAACGTACCTACCTGTAACATTAGTGATATTAAAAATGTGTTGGGAGCAATCGAGAACGAATACAACTTAAAAGCTGGGTACTAGTAAATCTAAAATAGTTGCAGTTTGATTAACTTTTGCTTTCAAATTGGCATATAGCTGGTAACAAGCATTTCTGAATACAACGGCCCTTGTTTGATGCACTGCCATTTGGCAGCCCTGAGCAGACTCGACATGTTTTTGGTTTCACATTCCAAAGAGAAACCCGAATATTTAATCCCTGTGCTTTGTTTAAAATTCTCTTAAACCAGAGTATCAGATTAAAATTAATCTTATGCTTAAATAAATACATACTGAAGAAAGCTAAAAAAAAAAAAACACAAACAAACCACATTTAAAAAGAAAGCTCAACTATGAGATGGACTACAGAATGCTCCTCGCAAAAAATGACCTGTGTTCTCGTGTTAAAGGCTGGTAATGACTGTTACCCTGCTGGTTTTAATTACAAGATTTCTTCTTATATAACATTTCAATGTTTTCAAATGCAAATGTAATGCTTGCAGATGTATTCAAACAATAATATACTGAAATTGTTTGCTAATCTCCTAAAGTAAAGCTCTCAGACTGTCAAATTCTAAGACTGTCTTACCCAGCTGGCAGCCAGAGGTCTAGCCACAATTAAAGGTATATAAATATATTTAAAAGAATTGCAATTCTTAAAGTCCCCGAATACCTGGAAAAAGTAACCCCCAAGATTTATATGCTGAATAGTGATTAACAGTGCAACACAATTCAGTTTCAAGTGTTCAGTTTGAGGTACCTTTAAATAGCCAGATTGTAAAAATTTCTGCAGGACTCAGAAATTAACTGACAAGTAGTTTTTCAAGGATCTAAATGTCTGTGCTGGCATATGAAGACTACAGGTAAACAATAGTGAACAGAGAACCCCAAAACCAGGGAACTAAGCTCCTCAGAAATCTGAGCTGAGATCAAGCTTAAACCATGTTAACATAAACCTGTAAGATCTCAGGATAAAGCAAATATATAAAAATACAGTTTGTCGGCTTGCTCCCTCTTCACATTTACTCCATGTCCTACCCTGTCTCGCCTGGGGCATGAGCTTCCAGGTTTGAACTTTCAGACTGCCAGGCTGATGTGGAAATAGGGCTCTCTTTACAGAAGGAGAGGCAGCTTACTGTCACAAGGATGAAAACAGCAGCTCTGGCTTCTAGATCCATGAAGTTTTACATCAGAATGAAAATTGTATGGCGCCTCAAGCTTCCCACTGTCAATGCCCGTACAGTACATGTAGAAATGAAAGAACCACCTTCTTTTTAGAAATCTTGTGAAAAGCCACCAATCCTAAATTGTGCCAGAATAAACTGCTCAAGCTCGACAATTCACAAAATGGGTTCATACCTCCCGTTCCAGATATGATTTAAGGGATTCTGTCTCATTTAACAGAGTAACGCTGCATTTGCCTCTAAAAAAAGAGAAACACATTTTATGAAAAAACATGTTAAATGCTCACGTGATTCACAAGATGGTATTACTGAAGTTGTACACAGAATTTAATCTTACACTGAAGAATGTTTGAAGAAGAATAATAATGCCATGTGTTTGGTTTTTTTTTTAATAAAAAGCACTGGAAGAAAATAGTCATTACCTAATGTGTGTGGCTGGCAGAGATTCCAGCTGTCGTGAGAGAAACAACTCACGATGTCGTAGCTGATGCTTCTGTTTCTCAGGTAAATCAACCATTTCTGGATTTTCCATCTCTTCTTCCATTTCTCCTAGTTATAAAGAGACAAAATTGATCATCTAGAACAGTGCAAGTATTGATTCTGAGCCATTCAGGATAAGCTGCTCCAAAACCTTTGCTAAATATTACACATTATTTAGATGAAATCTAACTTCATCTGAATCCTCACATTTCAGCCAACTGAACAACTAGATAATTAGTATAGATCCTTTAAATGATGCCTGTGAAGAATTGTTATTTATTCACCACTGGGATCAAAGCATGCCAGGTACACACAGGTAGCACTGGCTCACCAAACTGAAAAGTCACACAAATCTGCTACCAACAGACAAACTCTGAAGAGAGCTGCTCTTGGAGACTGTCACTGCACCTCATTGGGAAGAAGCTGGCACACAATAAATGAGGCAGTAAAAAAGAAGTCTTTCCCTCTTTGCCAGACATCAGTTATCTTAGACCCCACTCTTTCTTCAAGATATCACAGACTGTCCTGTCCCAACTTCAACAGCTTTTGCAGGAAATGCCCACTGAAAAGGTTAGTTTGTTTATTTAGTGTATTTTATTCTCTTCACCCCCACCACAGCCAATAGATCACAGTCACAAAATTGGAATGTAACCAAGTGCCTAAGGCCGGTCTTGTAACCAGTCCTACCCTACCACACCACATGCATTTGACTGTCATTTGACTGTCAGCAATACTGCCGCTGTATTCTGCAGTCAGTCAGGATCCACCATCTCTGGCTTGGAGCTACCCAATCTACATTCAACCAGTTTGTAAATGAATGCCAAAGTAAATGTATGAAATCACATCCACACCGATACACAACTGATCCAAAACATCTCTAGGCACCCCTCTCATAAGAAATAAATTACTAGTAATGTTTTGTGTTCATCATCGTTTCCTGTCAATTACACAAGATAAAGCTGTAAAAGGCAAAATACTCCAAAAAGCGCTGCAAACCTTCTCCATGATGAAGGACTGTTAAAGAAAACAGAGTTTTTCCTTCCCTAAGAAATTAAGGCAGTTACTGTATTTTCCATAACCACTGGTAAAGCTTCCCAGACTATAGTAGAAAGAGCTATAAAGTCTCATACACAAATAGTAAAACTCTAATTGTACAGCAGCAGTACCCTCAAAGAGCAGACTTATGCCTGCAGCTTAATTCAACAGTTGTTGCAAGAAACATTTCTAGTCAGAAACAGATAAGAGTCAGCTATGATTTATATACCCTTAAGATTAGTTAACTATAATCCTCATAGTTACCCCCAAAATAAAGCAAACAGAAAGGAGGGATCTCCATTTTATAAAATACTAAAATTGCATTTAGTTTTAAATAGGCTACCCCAAAGGGGGTGACAAAAAATTATGTACCCTTCAAGTTCCTCACAATTTATCACTGTTTTACCGTTCTGGAAAAAGACCTGTGGTTTATATGCCCCTCAGGTAAGCTGCTCCAGCAAGGAAGGAAAAAAAAATAGTAGCATAATTAAACCAGACTGCAACATACAATAGCTCTTATACCACATGAGCTGTTAAGCATACAGCAGTATGCACTTAAATTTTAATATTTTCCTAGGAACTAGAACACAAAATTTACATTTGTGCCACAGTTTCATGGTTCTGCAATTTATTTACTGAAGTGGATTCTGTTTTAGTTGAAAATTAATATTGTGGCTGCTGACCTACACTATAAATATACCAGCAGCAATCCACAAACAAGTCAGCAAGTTCCAAACTAGCCTGACTAAAAACCCAAGGATGCACAAATGAAAAGGCATTCATGCCTGCACTTACAACGGTTTTTGGAGAATGAGTAGGGCACTGTATAATGCAGGAAAAATACTATAAGGAGCAACCTAAAATACTTAATATCTTCAGTGTATTTAATAGCCTAGAGCCTTTAAAAATTAATTTTTTTAAGAAAATTAACCACTATGCGCCAATCAAACCTACAAACAAAATGAAACCACCCAGCACAACTAAGCTTATCTCAGGAACCACATCCCTTCAGCTAGGCTCATCTTCCAACTAGTGGTTTATTTATGTGCCTAGCTTTTGTAACAAAATAAGGAAGGTGGAAGCACATATTTTCTTCTTATACACAGCCTTTCAAAAAAAAAAGACCCTTTTTTTTTTTTTTAAAGAGACAGTTCTACAGGTAACAAACAACTCCCCCCCTCACCAGCCGTAAAATTGTCACAGTTCCTGAAGACAGAGGGAGGAATATTCCAAGAAATAACAAACAAATCTACACAAGCATCTTCCCTCCTTTTCCACAGCCATGATTCAGTTATAAAGAGAATGAACTTGGCAAATGCATTCGGAACCAAGGGAAGAAGAAGAGAATACAGGGCTGGATCCAGCACAGGAACCCCTCCGTCTTCCTGAAGTCATGCAAAAGTGGCTTTGACAAAAACTGTAACTAATACCACCTCACCGCCTCTGCACAGACAGCAGAAGCTTAAGTCAGACTGTAAACCACAACAGGCGCTGGCCCACTCTCAGGTTCCAGGACAAGCCTGTCTGACACACCTTCGCTTCACCCTCCTATAGCTCAAGCACTCAAAGCTCTAAGTGAAGCAGACTGCACCCTTGAGAATGGTGGCCCCTGAGAAATAAGGACCATAGTCTTAAAAAAAAAAGCAAAACCATCAAACACCCCCATGTTTTTAGTTACATACAAAAATAAAAATCTTTTCAGAAAAACTTGCCTGCATTTATGACAGTACTGCAGAACAAGTGGTATGGGAATACAGTAGGTGCAGTATATTGGGACTTCAATGCTCTCATAAAGCCTTACTTCAAAATTAATCTCTCTGCTTGATAGATGTGCTCGTGCAGATTTAAAACTAAACATTTATTCTTAATACAAACAGCAATATATCAGCTATGCAGAAGTAGCCAGTGGAATGCTGCAAGGAGTGTATTAGATTAAGTATTATTTGATATTTGATGACAGAATCATTAATAGCACATTAACAAAGCTTGAAGATGACTTATATTGGGAATAAGAGACAGGCAGATTGGACACAAACAGCAAGACTCATGTGAAAGGTAACATATATGGGGAAAAGTAATTAGAAAGAGTAAACTTTGAGTTGGCAGGAGAAACCCATGAGGAAGTAATTGTAATTTAAAATGACTGGGTGTGTGAGATGCGAAATTAAACATCAATATTTGCTAGACACTAGAAAGAATAGCAATTTACTACAGATGAGATAGGGCTCTCTAAAACATCAGAGGTAGAAAGCACCAGCCCTTTCTCTGCATTCTGGGTGTCATACAAGTAGCTACATGGCAGAATTCAGAAATGCACAAAGCGAACAAGATACAGAAATTAGGTTAGAGAGCACACCAAGATATCCGTCCGGCTTGGGAGACAGTCTGTAGTAACAGGAGAATTAGAATCATAGAGTGGTTTGGGTTGGAAGGGACCTTTAAAGGTCACCTACTCCAACCTCCCCCTGCAGTAAGCAGGGACATCTTCAACTAGATCAGGTTGCTCAGAGCCCTGTCCAACCTGACCTTGATGTTTCCAGGGATGGGGCATTTACCACCTCTCTAGGCAACCTGTGCCAGTGTTTTACCACCCTTGCTGTTAAAAAATTCTTCCTTATATCTAGTCTACCCTCTTTGAGTTTAAAGCCATTACCCCTTGTCCTATCGCTACAAGCCCTACTAAAAAGTCTGTCCCCATCTTTTTTATAAGCCCCATTTAAGTACTGAAAGGCCACAATAAGATCTCCCCAGAGCCTTCTCTTCTCCAGGATGAGCAACCCCAACTCTCTCAGCCTGTCCTCACAGGAGAGGTGTTCCATCCTTCTGATCCTTTTTATGGCCCTCCTCTGGCCCCTTTCCAACAGGTCTGTGTCCTTCCTGTGCTGAGGACCCCATAGCTGGACACAGTACTCCAGGTATGGTCCAGGTACAGTCTCACCAGAGTGGAGCAGAGGGGAAGAATCACCTCCCTTGACTTGCTGGCCACGCTTCTTTTGATGCGGCCCAGGATATGGTTGGCCTTCTGGGCTGCGAGCACACATTGCTGGCTCATGTCCAGCTTTTCCTCCACTGGTACCCCCAAGTCCTTCTTGGCAGGGCTGCTCTCAATCCCTTCATCCCCCAGCTGGTATTGATACAAGGGGTTGCCCTGACCCAGGTGTAGGACCCTGCACTTGGCTTTATTGAACCTCATGAGGTTCACAAGGGCTCACTTTTTGAGCTTGTCCAGGTCCCTCTGGATGGCATCTTGTTCCTCAGGCGTGTCAACTACTATTACTAATTAGTTACCATGGTATCACTAACAACAAAATATAAAGGAAAAAGGGAAAAATGGGGTCAAAACATTAGGAAACACAGTAAAGCCAATGCTATTGACCTGTACAACAGTTCCTTCAGTAGTGAAGGAAGTTTAAACTCTTGGTACTTTAAAAGCTCAACTAAGCTGCTTGGAAGGACATGACAGAAGTGTTGCACTTGAAGAAATGAACAGTACAGCACCACATTCCTTCTCCCAGGTTAGTTTCAAATCATCCATATTAAGCCTCAGCCTTATTAATTTTCTCTCTACCATAACCCAGCTATTGATTCATAGCTACATAAATATGGTGAAAGTCTTAAACAGAAATCCTTATACCTGTGTCGTGGTTTCGGCCACTCACTCAACCCCCACAGCCGTGGGGAAAATCGGAAGAAAAAGGCAAAACTCATGGGCTGAGATAAAGGCAGTTTAACAGAACAGCAAAGGAAAGAGATCAACAATAATAACAACACCGATAAGAAAATATACAAGCGCGATTACAGTATGGCTGCTCACGGACCAGACCCAGACACCCCCCCTCCCAACGTAATCATCCTGCCCCCTGCCCCGGCCAGTTTCCCCTATAGCTGGGGCATGGCTCACATGGCATGGAATACCTGTGTCCCCTGCTGGCTCCTTGGGGAAATTAACCCCATCCCTGCTGGAACCAGGACAACCTGGACACTTCAGAAGGAGTCTGCCACATTATCAAGACATCCTGCTACGATCCCATGCAGAACTTCTTGTGATCACCTTTTGCAGCCATGGCCACAGAGCAAACAGACACTATTTTGAACACTTGGCATATCTTTCCTCATTACATTACCCCCAGNTTAACAAAAAAAAAAAAAAAAAAAAAAAAAAAAAATCAGTTTCCTCCCCTCAGTAACAACAGAGCCAAAGGTGTCATTAGTGGATTAATGAATTTGACTCCTCTTAAACTGCATGTGTGGTATCAGGCGAAAATGGAGAAGGGGAAATAAAATGGAAGTAAGAAATAAATAAAAATAAAAAGAACTCATTTGTGAAGCTACTGTCAAATTGCATTTAGGCCAGTGTTATCTAAAACTTTAAAACAAACAAACCAAAACAAACAAACTTAATAGATCCCCCACCTGTTTAGGCACACAAGTCTTATGCAACTCATGGACTGACTGAGTAATGACACCTCACGGCTGCAAGACATTTATTTTTAGAAGCTTTGGCACTTATAAAACCATGCTACCATGTGTGCCTGGCACCCAAAAATCAGCTGCCGAAAACTAACCATAAGCCTGCCAAACTGGCCAGCACTAACTAGTCAGTTCTCCAACCACTACCAACTAGCCACTCATTGTTTTACAAATGAGGATAAACATTTTGAATGAAGTGAAACCTGGGGCCATAAGAGAGATCACAAGTATTTGGAGATGGTTGGGGGTGTATTGCTAGAAAAGAGGATTGGAGGCTGAGTTCCTGCTGTTAGAAATATTTACTTAATTACAGAAGACATTATATAGAAACTATATATAGAGAAAATACGTAGTCACAGCATCCAACAGTAGTGTGAGTAGTAAACTATCTTTCTCACTTCTGTCAAGTTTTGTCTGCAATCTTGCTTGCATACAACATGCTATAGTAAACCACTACAAAGTCTCTGGGCAAGAACGTGAAATAGTTTCCTACTGGTGAAGCAGGTTCATTTCAGAAACAGGTGGAGAAATTCCCAAGAATAATTTGTGAGGTGATTAAAGCGGCTTATGAATAAAAAGTGCTAACAACGTATGGAAGCCATTATAAGGCTGAAAGATTTATAGGACAGCCCAGACAAGCTTTATATCATATGATAAAAATAGTAAGATCACAGATCAAATCCAAAAATCAGGTTGCATACATCAGGTACTAATTTACAGTCACCAACTACAGAGTAATGTGCTTCCAACTCATTTCTCTTTTATAAAGAGTTATGAGAAAAGACAGCATATCTCAGACTTGTCTGTTTCAGGTATCTGATGGACTATACAAGCCAAAGCATGTTTTTTATAGATATATATTGTTCTTAAACTTCACAACATTCATTTCACAATCACATTTTTTCCTTCGTTTACTGGAAAAGAAAAAATATTACAAAATATACATATATTTTTTCCATTCATGTTCTGGCCATGTCTTCCCATTATTTGGCGCTCCCACTGCATTGATCTCAACAGTAGGTCTAAAATAAAGGCATCTTATACAGAAGACTGTGAATCCAGAAATGTCTGCAGTCAGAAAGCTCCATTAATCAGCTGAACAAAGGCAGTTAAAAGATCAGCGATGCAGATACGTACATCTACTGCAAATGCATCAAAATGAGGCAACAGGAGACTTTATGGAAATGAACTCAAAGTCAGTGACAGTGTTGAGTATCTGTACTAGAATCTTAACATCCACAAAATTTAATTTCATTATATCACGCAGGATGTAGATGATATTTTTTTCAGAGCAAAGAACTAAAGGCTGTCCAAAAGCTTAATTTTACTCTCTTCTCCCTTCTTAAGAGGAACAGAAGCCACGCAACAGCACATCTATCTAAATAAATGGAAGTCATTTAGTAGCAATTTTATTCTGCACCAGAAAGAAACATACTGAAAAAAATGTTAGTTACTAATGAAATTTATACTAAGAGACAGCCTTAGTTGTCTCTGATGACTCTATTAATAGGATTGTGCTATAGAGGAATTTTCCTGTCTTTCAAACACATATGAAAACGAACAATGAATTATTTGTTTGCATTAGAAAAAAAAGATCTTAAATTTCTTATCACAAAAAGAAATCAGCCTTTGCAGGTTCGAAGAGCATTCATATGGATTCAAGTATTTTTCATCTTCAGCCTCAGACATGGTTTCTTTGAATCACTTGTACCTGCTTCCTTTGCTAAATCTACTGAAATGAAACACAGATGAAGGAATCAATAGTCATGTTGTTTATGGTGAAGCTCCTATTAAGCTTCAGTATTTTTGGATAAAATGAGTACTGCTGCACTGAAGAGATACCAAAAAAGCTTTGCCTGCTGCCACAGTTCTGCAACACAGCCAAATCTCATCTCAATGCCACATGACTTTTTTTCCAAGATACAGTTGCAATGGAGGGACTTATTTGGACTTGAATCTACAACAGAAAATATTCAAATTTATCAGGAAGGGGCTAGTTTTGCTGCACATTTTCCCCAATGGCACTACAGCACTGAGAACACAACAAGACATTATATTCATTGTTAAAACTGAATATTTGATTTAATCAATCCCCATGCAGTACAACTATGTAGAACTGTATTACATATACATCACAGTCTATTCATATTTACACCAAGAAGCACATTAAAAGACAGTGATGCTTGGCAGCTAAATCATAATTTTGACATGTCCAGATCCGATTGCTTAAAATTCAGCAAAAAGCATGGACAGCTATATCAATCCTTGTAATTCAAGGCTTTCCTGTAGGTGCATACATAAATGAAAAAGAAGCAATCTTAACAGCAACATCTCACGCACTTAACTGTTTACAAGTAAGAACAGTTTAGTAATTCCACCACCTTACTCTTTTTCTCCCTTTCAATATGTCTGTTTTGGTAACTGTTTTGTTAGTACTCTATCCATCACCTTGCAATGATGGGAGGAGAGAGATGCTGAACTGGCAGAGGAAGGTGTAATGAACCTAAATCTAATCCTCACTGGCAACTAGAATGGAGCCAAAGAGGGTGGAAGCACCCCAGATAAAGTGCCCAATGACATGGAATATGTTGTGCTATTTCTCCCCTGGAGATAGATACTCTGCTTGAGAGCTAGCTCGTCCACCACACTCACCTCCTCCTGAGTTTAGAATGCTCAGACCTACAGCAGCTTCTCAGCTATTTTGCCTACTTTTTTTTTTAAACTATCTGAACTTTTTTGCAATATCTTGCCTTACAGGTTTAGAAACATCTAATCTATACTGACACTAAATTATTTTTTTGCATGCACTTTTTCAAATTTTAAAACTGTTTCTATAATTGAAAGAGAATTGTAACAATAATCTTTTGTTTAGAAATAAGCTTCCACCTCTACTCAGCCAGGTATCTCACATGCCTCTGACCTCCTAGACAGAGGAGTACATGCTAATATAAGTTAACACAACACTCTGTAAAATAATAAAAATCAAGAAATTATCTATGCAATGCATACATGCAAAGGAAAACAAACTAAAGGTAGCATGAACAATGCCCTGAATTTTATTATAGTTTAACTTCAAGTTTATTTTTTAAATCAGAAAGTACAATATTCAAAAAAAGTTATAGTTTCCACATCTCCTCTCAGCCTAGACATTATTTTTCTCCTAACAAAAGGATGTTTAGTATTTAAAATAGTGATAGGATGTCCTCAAATTCAGTGCTTTTAAGATGTATTTACTGAGCATGTTCAGACAAAAGTTATGTTACTACAAAAAGTATTACTAATATTGATATTTAAAGAGAATTCCTGTTAGCCAAGTTTCAAGTCGGTTTCCTATGATCATACTATTTGATTTACTCATAAAGAAAGTTTGAGTTTTTTTTTTTTAATGTTAACCAAACCGAATAATTCATAAGTAATACGAGACAAGGAGAATACTTCCTCTCATCCCCAAAATTGAGAAATTCACTTCTATGAAGTAATAAGATGCCTTTATTCAGACCTAACTGAAAACTTCTGTCCTGTCCCTACCATGATAACCAAACCATACACCAAATGAGATTTTAAAATGTTTAAGGGGTGAGCAAGAGAAAGAAAAAAAGAGAAAAGTCAGACGAACAAGTAACCATTTGCTGAAGATGAGTACAGGAAAAGGACATTTTAAAATAATAATATTGATACTTGTAACTGCAATATCAAAGTTTATCCAAGTTTAGCACTTTTGTGTAGAAGCAATTTGAACACAAACAAGCTTACTTGCATGTTTGTCTGCCAATACAATAAGTGTACTTGATATGTCTCTTCTTCTGTAGAAACATACCACCTTTGCTTCCACATTTCCATTGGCAGTCTGAAACAGGAGAAAAAAAAAACTGAGAACAAATCAAGAACTGAACTGTATGCATCCAACTAGAAAACTTCATAAATAATTTGGAATTTTGCACAAGTGGTACAGAGCATCACCTTTTAGCACCCTCCAGTTGCACACATGTTAGATAACACACAAACTCCGGTGTGATCCATTCCAGGGTAGGGAAAGAGTTTGGCCCTTCCCTCCTGTTTCTGCAGGACCACCATTTTTAGCAGTTACAGATGTTTCAAGGGGTGAGGAAAAAAAAAACCCACAACCTTACCTGCAGTAAAAAATATTAACAAGCCACTTTGCTACTTTTCAGGAGATGCCTACATTCAGTAGAACTCAAAAGCATCTTTAAAATCCTAATAATAACAACTGTGAAATAAAACAAACAACAGAATTCAGGATTAGGCTGTTCTCCAAATTCTGTAGGACAGCAGGAAAGCAAGAAAAACCCAGCCATTATTACTTTCACAAAAGAAATCACAAAGTTTTCTTTCTCTGAAAGCACTGGTAAGCTGAACAATGACCACCACGAAAACATCATTCCGAAAGGAAAACCAAGGAAGCTGCACCAGGCATTAAACTCTACACTAGTGACAACATACAAAAAAGTCTGAATTTTTGAAAGGTTTGGGATTTTATTTTTCTAGGGGAAATATACCTACTGGTTTGTAACAGCTCCAGACAAGCTAATGTCTCTAAAATAAATAAACAAATAATGAAAATGTAACTTAACAGAGATGTATCCTACTACTGAAGAGTCCTTGAAAACCATAATGATGGCACACAGTTTGAGAAATTAGAAGACTAAGATACAAATTCCCCCCCC
>VZSZ01006065.1:387841-408586 GCA_013398815.1 Ibidorhyncha struthersii | reverse complement strand
TTGAGGAACTAAAATACAAAGGCAGAAGCCATCTTGTTAAAACACAGACAGCTACAATGTAGACTTATTTATTTCATTTAACTGCCCGGGCTTCATTTACACTCAGTGAAAAAAGGCAGCAAAAGATACGATTCATTTCAACCTGAAAGACCCATACCAAAGAGTAGGTCAGAGAAATTGGGGGGGGCGGGCGGAAATGAAGAGGGAAAAGAAGAGGGGGGGGGGAAAAAACACGTTCCTGGAAAGTGATCAACAAATCTGCACCCTGTATCTGATGCGATAAAGCTATTAATATCTCATGGCTATAGATCCACTGCCCACTGGGAACATTTTAAGAACTCACTCTTGTTTCATTAATGGAAGAGAGACGAAGTGTTTCTGCAAAAGACCTCCACTAAAAAGAAGGGGTTACAAGGATGCCCTAGCCTTCAGATTCTTGATTTGTCATTACATTGATAAATTTTCTCTTCCAAGTAACTGTTTGAGAAAGAGATGTTTTTCCACCACTGGTGGCTGAAGAAAAAGACCTACTTTTAGTGAGTTAATTTAAATTCAAATCCAAACCAGCGATGTTAAATTCCTTCTGTATGGGCTGCAATTGGACACATCAGTATTAAACCTGAGATCATGGCATGCTTAGGACACAGCTAATGGCTTCAGAACGGTCTTCCCTCCTCAACTAGGTAAAATTTCAGCATTGAGGATTTCAGCCGGCTTCTCACATACAAGCTGTCATGCCTCCCTTTTAGATCCAATGAAAGGGAAATTTGGCAGATGAAATAATACACTGGCCCAAAGGACAACCAGCAATGACAAAGTCTGAGGAAGCAGGTAATAGCTCCAAACCTTCCTGTTGAACAAGACTCTCCCCCAAGAAAGATCAAATTACAAAGCTCTCCATCCTCTAGGCAAACTGTTATATTATCTTCATATTGCATGATCCTGGCAGGGAATCGAAGAACTGCAGAAACCTCCTGCCCTACAGGTGGGCACAATCACATTCAGAATGACCTACTACCATTGACACTCACTGTCCTTTCATACCAAAGGAGAACAATCTAGCAGGTCTGAAAGCATTCCAGAAAATTACCAGAACAAAAGTATCTTTAAGCTTTTAATTACCAGAGAACTGCTAAAGAATTGTTTTGATTTTAATCAAATCAAACAGATCATAAATGAAATGAACTTCAAAGACTTGATGCAAAAACATGTTTACCTTATTAAGCTCTTCTATTCTTCGTATCAAATATGGGTTACTTGAAGAATTTTCGAAGTAGACATAATCTGACAAAAAGAAAAAAAAAATACTTTAAAATATGAACTGCTAAAAATCGAATCAAAACCTCACATCTGTACCTGTTAAGAGACACCATACCAAATCCATTTCTTGGCAGAAGCAGTATTTCAAATGTTCCTACTAAATCCAGGATTTTAAGCACAGAAATACAAAATCCATGCCAGTATAAGGAACGTATAATGAGTGCAATCTGAAGGCAATAAACTCCTCATTGTGGGGGGGAAGAAGGAGCTCTACTGATAGCCTGGAAAGCAAAGCATGTCACCTTTCTTCTCTCTCTGATCAGATTATTTCCACTTTGATCACACTGATGACTGTTACTTGCTACCTCCTCTTATCAAAATCCAGGCACTTCTCTCTGGCAATACGCCATCTTTCCTCTTCCCCTCCAGCTCAGCTTACAGTAATGCCCATTTACTTAGAATACCAATAGTTTCATTTTGTCTTTCTCTCTTATCTTTTTCTCTACTTCCTGGTCTTTAACGCCTATATTATCCTAGAACACCCTCAACAAAACTCCATATAGTAAGCTAAACAGGTCAGTAATACTTCCATTTTCAAGCAGGATAAACATCTTAAATTACAGGAAGAAAATGAGTTCTTTACCCAAGGCAGTGCCTTCAAAAAAATCAGAGAAGCATCAAGGAGTGCCATATAAATTATTTGGTATTACTGAGCTCCAAGCTTAAAAACTCCTTTTTAGAGGTAAGGAAACAGAAGCTTAAGAGTCCTGAATGGATTCGGACTTTATCTTCCAATAGTCCAGAAGCCAAAGGGAGCCTTAAGTGAGGCACAAAGAGGCCTGAATTCACCTCCCGGCCACAGTCACCCACCCTGAGGTGCTGACCTTGCATGCAGATCTAACGATTCCTTCCAAGACTATCCACTAAATTTAAGACCATTTCCCTCCAGACTTCCCAGCGCATTGGTGTTTGGAGACAAATGCCCATAGCCCCTGGGCACGATGCAGGTAACCTTCTGCAATGAGTACATTAGCATGAAGGTCAGGGGATGAATGGGTGTTTAGCGGTGCTAGCCTTTTGTAAATAGACACAACTACCGAAGCTGTTAGCCTCAATCTCCCTGAAATGCTCTTTAAAAGGGCAGTAGGGATCAGAGATGCTGTTACCTCCACCCCAACACAGAGAAAGCAAGGGACCCCCCAAGGGCCTCCTGAAAAGCTGCAGCATGGGAGTTAATGATTCTCTTCTTACCTCCAGGGTGGCCAGGGAGACACCAGAGCATTCATTCACCCATCCCGTCCTACAGCAACCCTTCCAATTGCCCCTGCCACACTACTCAAGCTCCAAACAATGATTTTTTTCGGACTACTGCTTACAGCTCACGTTATCCAGAGGACTCCCTGGAGTTAACAGGCCAAGCTACTTGCTGCGTGAGACACAAGAGCACAGCAGCAACCGGGTGGGAAATGACCCAGCAGGAACTGCAGCTTGCACTACCTGACAACAATTCAGGTGCCCTCACGTCCCTTCAACAGTGTTGGGCTGCCTTAGGGGGGGAGTAGTCACAAGTCAAGAATCCCAGGGGTTACAATCTCAAGAGTGACAATTAAAAAAAAAAAAAAATAATTCCCAAGGTCTTGTCTTTCCAAAAAATGTGTCATGTGAGTTGCAAAGACACCTTGACAACAAAGTCTCTACATGGTCTTGTTTGAAGTGACCAGTGATGAGGTTGCAATGCCAATACTGAAATGGTGCACATCTTCAGTTACCTAACCATACGTAGTGTAACCTGGGCTAAATAAAGCATAGAAATACTACACCAAATTTTTTATATTTTTGTGCTTTCCGTGCTCCAGAGCTCTCAGACTGATCATCATCTATCTTCACACACACTAACACGCATCTGAGCAACTCCAAAACTTTCTTCCTGACTGCAAGAGTCGGTTCCTTTTAAAAGTCACTTCCCTGCAGGCTTGAGACTGGAGAATGATCTTGTCTAAGGAATTCAGATTGGACATCTGGCTTGTAGAAAAAGAAAGTTCCCAGAAATGGTTAAAACACCCAAGTAGCCAGATCCTAAATTTCCACTCCCAAGCACCTGCTCTGTGCAGCACACCAAAACGGGAAACAACAGGCTCAACATTACTATGACCAACTCTACCAGAAGTCACAAAATCAAACACATATTTGGCAGCTTCAGCAATAACTGCTGACTGAAATAACAATGACAGGCATTAAGTAATTTACAGATCAGCAGAGTAAAGAGAAATCTTTTCTCCCACAACAGAATCACCCATGCCCTACAAGGGCACTGCAATGGAGAATGTGGGAGTTTTGAGGTGCCTCCAAGCTCATCGGCCACCTCTTACCTCAAGGCTCTGCCACCTGATGAAAAGACAAGTTCTTTCCCCCTACCCCTCTCCTTAGTCCCAAGACAACCAGCTACCCCTCACTTCAGGTACTTTAGCTGAGACCAATGCAAAAATCTTACATTTGTGAACACTGACAGAAAATCAAAAATGAAAACTAAAAGAAATGTCAATCTCTGTCTTGAAAATATAACCTTATCTTTAATTCCACAGGTTTCAGGTGACTGTTACAAATTTTCATAGTTCACATCATTTTCCTAACAGCTTTTTTGTGTCCACATAGATGCATGTATTCTCACAGACACATTTTCTACCTCAAGCGAACATTAACTCAATTTTTCATGTAACTACAGTTTATTGATTGTAAAATCTGGCATGGATTTAAAGAAAGTTTATCACAGATGACTGGTTTACCAAAGAATAACTCACAGTGGTATCCAACAGTTTTGAATAAGAAAACCTCCAAAACATTGTTTTTTCTCAGCAGCAGGAACATCCCCAAACCCACACTCCGTGATCACCAAACTGCAGATGAACCTCACACAAAACAGCCAACTGCACACTCCTGGCAGAAAGGCAGAACCAAAGCTGTCCCACAGGATCCTTCAAGAGCTGACACGTGACACAGTGTAGAGCTGCATACTTAGACCAATGCTTGATGACTTCATGATGTCACAAATGCACGGCCCAGTACATCTCATCCATGTTTTAGACTAATCCTACAACTATGTTAAGCATTTCACCAGTAGCTATGCAACTAATGGAGACCTATTTCACATAACTCAAATTACCTGGAAAAGGGTTTCTGCTCTGCATTACTTGCAGAGAGGAACACTGCAAATCACATAAACCAGAGTGTGAGCAGATCAGAAAGGGGTAATTTCCATTTTTACCATAGAGCTTTTTAATACTTTAACTAAAAATACTATCCTGCACAGAGAAATGCTTGAGTTACTTGCTGTTCCACACATACAACACGGAAATCTTAAGTTCAACAGACCGCTCTCCAAACTGACACTTTAGCAGGTGAGAGCACTCCACAAGCAACAAAACCCAGGAAGAGTGGTTTCCTGCACACCAGGTTCAAAGGAGGTACAGCACCATGCTCCATTGACCCCTACACTCCAAAACACCTCGTTTCCCCCTTGAGCAGCACTTCCCCTTCATCTGCAGCTTCCTCCCATGCCATGGAAGTGCATCCTCCTCATACTGTCTGTCCAACTAATACTATTCCCAGTTTGCTTTCAGGACAGTAGCTACAACTGCAGATGCACGCACACATCAGATAACAGAAACCTTCTACAGGCTCCCAACAATCCAGTTGTCAGTGGCGAGACATCCTGTATGTGCACAACTGCCAGAGTCTCTGTGCCCTGGGCTGAAAGAGATGATGGGGAAAGAGACAAAATTAACAAACCCCTAAACAACAGGAAGATAAGCATCTCAGCTCCTACCACAGAACAGGAAGGAAAGAGTACACTAAAAGAAAAAATAAAGTGTAGGGACAGAAAAGTAGAGCCTGATAGCAAGCAAAAGGAATCAGACTCTTCAAACGCAACAGACTGTCCATCCTTGCTAATTTATTGACTTTCCTACTTATAGGACTGAAGAAAAGGACTGGCCTATCCACCCCACAAGTACTGCACATCTCCTTACCCACAGCACCCACCATAAACAAACGAAGTTCATCCCTTACCACCCACCCCCCTCAACAAAGATTAGAGACTCAATCCCATACCTTCACAACAGCTTGCAGCTTAAACTCACAAGCCTGGAATTAATCAGCCATGCATCCACATCACGATCCTAATTAACAGCATCACTTGTGCACATTATGGAATTCCCTATGATCAGGCTAAAGCAATGGCTGAGGATCATCATGTATATCACCACCTTCTGACGCAAACTCAAGATTTATTTCTTCCTCTTGCCTGTACTGTTGTAGAACAGAAGTACCCACATATGTGAATCTACCCAAAAAGCCTTTCCATCCTGTAACATTTTTTTCTGAAGCTGAGAATATACACAACTTCTTAGAAAGCAATACTATATTACACTACTGAACTGCTACAACACATAGAGACAAGCATACTTGCAACAGTACAGCAGCTAAAACTAGAATGACAGCCTATAGACCACAGAACACGGAAGTTTTCCACAAAGGCAGTAAAATAATTGTTTTCTATTAGCAATAAACATAACAGACTTTTTTTTTCTCCCATATACTTTTAAGACATTATTGCAAAATAGCTTCCCCCTCTGCTATCTTCATGTCAGCTGTTGATAAGTCTACATTAGTGCATGGAAACGAAAACCAGGAGGTGGTACCACAAAAGAAAGAACACACATTGTCTAGAGGTCATATATTTATAAGATTAGACATGTCTGAGCTACCTAATAACCTTATGGGCTTTTAGGTGATCAAGTTGCAAAAATGCCCAGAAGTATTTTTATCCTTCCCAACTTAAATTTGCCTTTCAAGCTACAAGCACTTTTCTGAGGACTGACCTCGCTGAATGCTCCCTACCTTACCTCCCAAAAGTCTTACGCAGTGTGTACTGCATTAGCCTACAGATGTACTTAGGACATGAGGGAGGCTGGAGCCTTCCTCTTCCCGCACCCACTACCGCTGTTGGCTACAATGTGCATTTCCAGACACGTGATAAAGAAGTAACTTCACAGTTGCAAATATTTCCTCTGCCCAATCCACAAAGCTGCTGCCCTGAATTAAAGATGAGCGTCAGGAGAGTGCATAAACTTATGATGACCTGCT
This sequence comes from Ibidorhyncha struthersii, assembly GCA_013398815.1. Classification (NCBI taxonomy): domain Eukaryota; kingdom Metazoa; phylum Chordata; class Aves; order Charadriiformes; family Charadriidae; genus Ibidorhyncha; species Ibidorhyncha struthersii. The sequence goes on along the minus strand of VZSZ01006065.1, from coordinate 402,184 downwards.
TACTTTATGACTTATCTTACGGGAAATATATGCCTCCTCATATTCTGGGTTTCCAATTCAATTTTGAGCCAGTTTCTTTCACTAAGCTCCAGTTTTCAAATTATTCAGCAGCTTGGTCCTGAAACCGTCAATTACTTTACATTTTGGATAATACAATCCCTCCTGGTGTACGTTCTCCTGAAAGAGGAGGCTGGAAAGGCTAACGCTGCTTTCAGCCTACAAGTCAAGCGATCTCACCTGGCAGAGCCCAGGTTTCCTTGCCTTCTGTCTGTTCAAAAACAAGCACCAATGAGAGCAGCTGTCACCTCATGAAATGTTTGGTTACAGAACATACAGAGTTTCAACAGAGAAAGCCTTACCAGCACAATATTTTCATTACCAGAAAAGCAAAACTTTCTGTTTCTGTTTCTACAAGAATTATGAGGTCCCATACACCTACCAGTATACATGAACCAGGTATTTACAATTAATGTCTTTCACAGATCAACAAAGGTATTAAAGATACACTGTCAGCACAAGTTCAACTTGTATTTACTGGACAGCAGTATTTGTGGCTACTGCACACACAGGGTACATGCGGCCTCATCCTCAGCTTGCTGTGCTATGGGCAACACCACTACTACCATTCAACACCTTAAAAAAAGGAGTGGAAATGGAGCAACAACCCAAGCACACAAGCATCCGAAATACCTATAGTCATTTAGTGAGGGAGATGGCAAAAGCAAGCACCGTCTCCTGCAGAAATCTCCACTCCATACAGTTTATGGCAAACCATCACAAAATTTAGTAAGGATAGGTTGAGGCTTCCCAGTTAAATCAAGCTAACTTTGCTCTTCTGAGCAAAGTGACCAAGTCAAAAGGCTTATGAGGATAGAGATCAAAACAAATAACCCTTGACCGAAATCTTTAACCAAGATACACGTCTCAAAAGGGACTCTGCTTGTGAGAAGAATCCACTGCTCACACAACATGCTCCCACGATTAGCTGCCTGGTCTCAATAAAAAGGCTTAGCCACAACAAAACAGAAAAATTACCTAAGCGACAAGTTCTCACTGCTAAAGCAGAAAGCCTGGTTTTCACCAACGGATCAAGATTAACACACCACTGCACCACTTCCTTAAGCCCGAAGCCTGCAGGAAACTTCCCAGATATAAATTAGCAATGATAGCTCAACTTAGTGCGTGCACGTTCATCCAGAACAGTGACTACCCTGTCTTCTAAACACACAGTGAAAACAGTCCCAAGTAAAAACAGACAAGACTTCCTTCAGCAAGGAAGGCTGCCATCCTCAAGAGCTACCAGTCACAGAATCCCACAGGCTCTAGCAATCAATCAAATGTTTTAAGTCACCATCAGATCTACAGACATCGCAAACTCCGTTCAATGAGGGTGGGATGGCTCCACGCATAAGCAAAGCAATCCCACAGTCAAATTCTCCTGATGTACTTGCAGCTTCTCAGACTGGAGCCAGAAAACTCTCTTAAAGGAACTGTTTCAGCCCTACCCTTCCCTTTACGATTTCCTCCTTCAGCCTAGCAGTTAATAGTCTTCACTTGGGAATTTCTACAGCAGGACTCCTCTGCTAGCTCCCACAGATTTCCAGGTGTTCAGGTTCAGCAGGTGTTGAAAGGTGGCCTATGCAGGGAGTTATATGAGCACACTCCCTCCAAAACAGCAGTTAGGTCTAGTTAGTTACACACTGAAATTATGTATAGAAAACCTTAATTTACAATGCTGTTTTGTAATTATGTACAATATTTTTTTTCTCTCCTATGAGACCACCCTTACAATGGAAAGTTGCTTTTACCCTCCTGCAGGGTGTGCAGGCAGCACAACATGGGTGCCTGTACAATCCTGAGCCTATAGGGGTGTACTGGGAAGACATCATCCTAGATATTGAAAAGCAAATACATCAACCTAACACCCATGTGCCAAGCACTTTAGTGGTAAGCAAGCATAGAGACTCTCCAGATTCTATCAGCTCGTATAATATATTGTAAAACCTCTAAAAAAATGAACTTATAGATGTACATATATAAGGATATGCTGTATGTTCAGCTTAACTTCCCTTTTCCACCCCTTCTCCAAGAAAAACATGACTTGAAAGAACCCTAGAGCTGTAAAGCAAAGAGTCCAGATACATGCAAGGAAAGGACAACTCGGCTACGTTTAATGAACTAAAGCCTCTATAACGACAATCAAATTCCAAGCATGCATCTACACACATACGCATGCAGAAGCACCGCTCAAGATTGCTTTGTACTAAAGGAAGTTCAGCCTCGCATATTCAAAACTCATGGCAGAAGTCCATGTTCTCAGTTTCATACCAGCTACTACTCTTATTTTCAATAATAAAACAGAACAAGACACCATTCTGGCCCCCAGCAGTGAGAAGGAAAAAAAAACACCAAACATGGCAGACCAAGCTGCTGAATAATTTGAAAACTGGGGTTTACTGAAAGAAACTGGCCCAAAATTGAATTGGAAATCCAGAATATGAGAAGGCATATATTTCCCATAAGATAAGTGAAAAATATACAAGTGAGAAACCCATGTACTTTTTGCCAAGTCCCCATGAAACATGCACCTGTACAAAAACGGGTAGAAGCTGATAATCAGTGCAAATATAAATACCTTACTTTAACATACTTTAATATCATACTTTAACCCAGAGTCAGCATACTTATAAGAAACAGGTAGTTGATTTTCTTGAGTTTGTTAATTGATCTCTTTTTCTAATGACTACACTCTTATTTCTAAAGGTGGATTGCCCTGGAGAACATGATCAAAGCCATGAACATCAAGAAGCAGGAATAAGCTTTTATTACCTCACCTTAAAAATTCCCAAACTGTAAAATACTCAAGAAACAAGGATTATCTACACATTCATGTGGTAAATGATGTTCACATTACATTTTCTTTCAAATGTGCAGAACTTGTATCTACAAAGGGACAGCCAAAATAACTTTGCTGTTCTGAGATGAAAACCACATATCACTTTTCCCGACCTGCCTCGAAAATCCAGGTTCAATATTCCTCAAACCATAACCCTAAAGTAGAAGCAATTCATAGCAAGGTCCGTGTAACAGGACTACGGATTATACATAGACCTATAAAAAAGCTGATACAAGCTTTTATCAGTGCAAGCCCTTCTCACTTACTAACACATAGTACAAAAAAAAAAAACAAAAAAAAAACCAACCAAACAAATATACCCAAACTGGTCCTTCACAGACCTGTAATGGCTACAAACAGAAACTCAAGTCTCTACCACACAGAATTCTACTCAAGCTAAGAAACACTATCTACCTTTCTGGAGAAAAAAACCCAACCATATAAGATAATGACATGCAACTTGCTTGGAAAAACTAATGGTTGCCTGATCCAGTTTAAACTCTGAAACATTAAGGGATTTCGAACTTCCCAAAGGTCTTCTGTTCTTTGTTTTTTATCATGTCTAAGTGGGGAAGAAAAATTCCTGTCCAGCTACCTCATATAATTTTTTTGCCTGATTCTTAGTGAAACAAGGTTTATGCAACTCCATTATCCATGCATTAGTTCTTCCCTATTAACTCCTGAACCCTTCGTCTGATTTCAAACATTTCACAGAGGGACAGAAGTCTCAAAGATAATTAAGCTCTGATCACTGTTGCCTATCTTGAAAACAGAGATACTAAAACTACAAGAGAAAGTGAGGAAGGCAAGACAGACAATCAGAGATATGAAATGGTTCCCATTTCAGAAACAATTAATAGACTAGGTTTTAAAGCAAGTCACTAGAGATTCCACAGTGTTTGGGGGAATTATCAAAAGTGCTTGCTTTCTTATGCACCTCCCAACACCTCTGTTGTCAGTGCTGTTCCAGGCAGGTTCTGGGCTCAATTAACTTCTGATCTGATCCATTATGACCAAGTGAGTTCCCAAAAGTTTACCCTCTCTGTCAGGGAAGAAGGCAGGTATTCTGCCTAGCAGCAAGCTAGAGACTCAAGATATCAACACTGGACAAGGCACAGAGTTCATACATATGGTACCTTTCCCAGTAAAAGTGCAAAATTACAAAGGAGTGGGAGCAGAAGAAAGGGAAGAACCACCTCACAGAAGAAAGAACACACATTTTAGATAAAGTCGATGTCCTTATTTCTGTTCCTCACAGCACTGTTGGCTGTTTTCAGTTGCAGATCTGTGGAAACAAAGGACAGCAATCTGCTGGTACTTGTGAAAAAGAGGTTATAGGTGTCAGCTGTACTTCATGGGTCACTCTTCTTAGATAAGAACTATGCCACACTGAAGTAACCTCTACTAGGGATGACAGCTTAAGGGTTAGGTAAGGAGATTGTGCACAAACAAGACTTGAAAAGAGAGTTTGCAAGAATCCTGGAAATAAAATTAAGCTTCCAAAGTACTACCCTGAGGATAAAGAAGCAATTCTGCTGCTAGAAATCAATTATACCGCACTACAAGGAAACCCATTTCAATTAATGCACTGCCAATATCCCAGCTGTAACTGAGGCACATCTGCATGTAGCACTGACCCTTTAGGTTCACTAAGTCAACTCCCTCCAGCTTCCTGCAGGACAAGAATACACTAAATATTCCTGCAGAAGCACTTCTTTATTCTCTGCTTTACATGAAATATCTAAGCATGATTTGAAGTCCTCTGGACACAAAGCTTGTTCTGCATTTCCTCTTCTGCCACTTCAGTTCCCAAGGACGTAGCTATACAACATTTTCTGCAGTAGTAAAGTTGTGAGCCTATGTAATTTCGGCTGCACCCGTACAACTCTGTAGGACAATACCATGCACCAGCTCGTGGAAGTAGTCCAGGCTTAGAAAAAAATAAAAACCTTTCCCCAAAGGTGGGTTGTGACAGAAGACCAGAACGGTCTAATTTACAGAAGAGCCTGAGAAACACTTGAGCAGATGGAGAAACTAGTAAGAAGAGAACTCCTCAAATGATGGGGAGTATTTTGAAGGGGGCGGGGGGCATGGGAGAGGAGTACCCTCACACTGCACCCTAACAGTGTTCTTCTCCAGCAGCCAAGAGAACAGCCTATTCCATTGCAATTCTCATTGCGAGGGACAGATAAGAAAAACATTATTTTCCAAAAGATATTTAGGCAGCACAGAAGATGACAAGAAATCAGCTCCATGTTCCCCGCAAGCATCTCAAGAGTTGCAAAACAAGAACCTCTGAAGTACTAAGATACCACATTTGGTATCACCATCAAGAAACAAACAAAACAACAACAAAAAAAAAGTTGCTTTTTTTTTTGTTTGGGTTTGTTTAAGAGCAGTATTTGACTTCAGTTAGTCAACCTGAATTAGCTGCTTAGGCCATGGGATGACAGTATATTAAGTCCAGGAGTAGGGGTTTCAGTGCCAGATCAAAACCATCACGGCTTCACAATGTAAAACACAGATCCAGTATAAACTCCTGCCATAGTTTCACAGATGTTTCTTCAAACAAGAGTGCCAGTGAAGCTGATTCATCCCCCGCCCTCTCATACCACCCCCTCAAGTTGTGACAGCTTCTCCTTCGATGGGAGGAGGCAGGCACGCACGCAGTAAACCTGGTTAGGGACCCACCTGAGTCAAAAAACTGCCTCCCAACCAAACTGATTCCTTAATCTGCTTTGCTGCACAGCCACGCCAAGCTGTGTAAGCCCAGCTAAGGAAGAAACACGAGGACAGTAACAAGTGTCTGTGAGCAGGCGTTGCTTAAATCAACAGCACTACCAGAAGAAACATCCACAGAAATTGTCTCACTTGGCTGGTTCAAATTTGCTGAGATGTTGACAACTTAACTCTGTAAGGACAAGCTCTGTGCTAAATCAGGAATCATCTGCTCACACCACATGAACTTCATGCTTGGTCAAGTATCGTCTATCCTCCTGCATCTTGCATAAAAGCCTGAAGTCCCCAAATTAACCAGAGCACATCATGTGGAATTTAACAGAAACATTATTATGGGCCACATATGACAGAGATCACGATTGGTGATCTGGCAATGCGCAGAACCTGAGCTGTGAAATCCCAGGCGCCACAAAGACTAAACAGCTTGTGAGCAACACACATGCAAAAGACTGGAGAAGCCTAAAATTTTTCTGTCGCTTGCAAACTCACTTTAAAGCTGCCAACTAACTTCTTGTCTTTACTGCATTGATCAATGTCAAGTAAAAATTATCTCAGGAACACTCCTTCCTAAAGAGGATCCAACCAAAGAACTGGAAAAGGAGACTGTGCACATGGTTCCTTCTGGGCTAGGCTACACAGCCTGAAAGCTTCACAGGTACTTCACAGGTCCTTCCCCTAAAAGTGATTCATCTGCCTGCTCACTTACTTCAGCAAGCAGAAACTGGGGTTTAGTTAGGAGTGATATACCAAAAACAAACAGATGTTTAATTCTGCAGGAGACCATGAAGAAAACCTCATTCTTCAAGACCTAAGCCTTCCCTTATGGCTTAAGTCGATAACAAATTGAGGAAGTCTTCACATTTCTCACAAGACACATTACTCCGATCCCAGAGACAACAGAGATGTACCTAAAGGACAAGTCCCCACACTGGCAGTAAACCGATCACCCAAGATACGGATTAGGAGCTTTGCTTGAGGGGTCTCCTCTGTTCAGTCAGGCCTAGGTCTCATCCAACCATCAGAACTTATAAGTAAACACAAACATTTTCACAGATGTCAAGCTGAAATTTCAAGGTTCTTTTGTGAAGCGAAAAAGTAAATCAGAAGTACACAGGCTATTGTGTTTATGGGCTGCATTCTTTGCCGAGGTAAGAATGGTTTCCATGAAGCATCAAAAAGTGGTTTTTAACCCACTAGGAATCTTTCAAAAACGACTGATGTCCACAAAGTGCAGAGGCAGCATGCGGGAGAAGACAAGGCGTTTCCTGATGCTTCCAAAAAGAACAATTTCTTCCTTAAATTCATCTTAGGCTTTACTGTATATTTAAAGAAAATTTGTGAAATATATGAAAATAAATAGATTGCCAGATATATTTAAAGCTTAAGTTTTGTTATGTTTGAATATCCAGCCACAACTCTAAGGACCTCACAATGTATTAGCCTCCAGAAACAGCTGTATCCCATATCCTACTGGACATGAGAAACTTGCCGTCTGCAATGGAGAATAAATTAAATTATTCTTTTAGGAACCGGGATTCAAACCCCTCTGAACTGTGGCATAACAATGTTCCTTTTAAAAGTAGGTCGTGTCTTTTTTAATGTGAAAAATTCCTCGATGTGTTTCCCTGCTGAAATGCTTTCTTACGCATTAAATAATTACAGCAGAAACTCATTAGTTCTTGTTAACAACAGACAGTTCAACAGACCAAATTTGGTTTTACAAGTAAAGAGGAGATGAGGAATCATACCAGACTTTAAAAAAACACTTTGAAGCAGGGCCTCTTTGTATATTAGATCTATGGCAGTGAGCTCTGAGATACTAAAGGTCTAGAACTGCAATATCTTAACAAAAGCACCTTTCCCAACAGCTCCAGTTATCTAAAACTCACGTGCAACTTAGGCAAAGCAGCTGAAGGGCTGTCAGTTATCTGTTTCAGGGTTTAAAAAAATAATGATCTTGGAAAGCAATAAGATACAATGTAAAAACTCGTTACTTGGTGGCAAAAGTAACACTGACTTAACAGATTACTTGTTAGCAGAAGATGTGCAGAACTACAAGAAGGAGATCTCCAACAGTTGATAGCTGTGATTTCAAGCGACCACAAACTGCTCATGAGTAGTTTACAAACTGAAGTAAAAACAGTAACAGCAACTGCTGTATTCTCTTCTTGTCCTACTGTGGAGAGATTAAGTACTCTTTATTTATTTAAAATTAAGATGCTTAGAAATCAAAAGTTGCTTGAAAAACAACAACTAGATGCAAGTGAAAGGAAAATCTCTTGCATTCATCCAAAGTCTCACTAGTTAAACAGAAGATGCTTAAAGAGTTCAAAAGTCCCTTTTCTATAATTTCTTATCAAGTCTCTTTTATTCACCGTGACTGAAAGGCAAAACACACAAATGAGACCAACGGGCTCCAAGGGCCGCCAAGGAGTAAAATAGCGAGTGGGCACTGCCGAGGTGCGGCTTGGCTGACCACCAAACCACTGCCAGCCCTGGCCGCAGGCAGGCGGTGTCCTCCCACCCCAGCCCTCATGGCAGGCCACCCCAGAGAACTGCTTAAACTCACTAAACCCAGCAGAAAACTGTCTCCATGGCTGTGTTGACTTTCTAACAGGCCAGCGACACCAATCTGGCCAACGAGGCAGCCAAGAAAAATGAGAAGAGGCAGTAGGTGAGCATCACCCTGCTGGGGACAAGGAGAGGGGAAGCCAGATTTCCCCCCTTTGGCAGAAGCAAGCTTAGCACTTTCACTCCATTTTATAGAATCATAGAATGGTTTTGGTTGGAAGGGACCTTGAAGATCATGGAGTTCCAACCCCCACTGCCATAGGCAGGGACACCTCCCACTAGACCAGGTTGCTCAAAGCCCCATCCAGCCTGGCCTTGAACACTTCCAGGGATGGAGCTTCCACAACTTCCCTGAACTGTTCCACTGCCTTACCACCCTCAGAGTGAAAAAATTCTTCCTAATATCTAATCTATATCTACCTTCTTCCAGTTTAAAGCCATTTCCCCTTGTCCTATCACTACCTGCCCTTGTAAAAAGTCCCTCCCCCGCTTTCCTGTAGGAAAAGTAGTACCCTTTAGGTACTGGAAGGCTGCTATAAGGTCTCCCCAGACTCTCTCAGCCTGTCCTCATAGGAGAGGTGCTCCAGCCCTCTGAGCCCTTTGTGGCCCTCCTCTGGACCTGCTCCAACAGGTTCATGTCTTTCCTACATTGGGGGCTCCAGAGCCAGCTGCAAACAGCTTTACATGCTCTGTGGATTTGTAATATCTGTACCGACACAGTTGCTACAGATCTAGTCCCAAACACACCTAAGCTAGCTGACAACACAGTCCCCACCATGCAACATTTCCCAATTAAAGGCTAATGAACGCTGAAGCAGTCCGATACGGAGGAGAGGGGGAAGGAAAGGAAGACTGTAAAACACAAGAAGATAAACTTGTGTAACTAGAAACAATGAAAGGAAAAGATGCAGAAACCCACTGCCTGGCTGTTGCCGAAACATGATAAGCTAGAAGCCGTCCTATATTTACTAGGGCCAATGACCACAAAAAACTATTAGTAAGTTGCAAGAATAAACTCATTTTTATTATCTTTACTGGTTAATACCTCTTTCCACTAAACCCACTCTCAGCTCAAGTTACCTTCAAACACTCCACTTCAGCTAGAAGTTAATAAAGAAAAAAACCAAACCCAAATGAAATCCCAAAACAAAAAACCCCACGCTAACCCCTTCCGCAACCCAAAATACATACATACCGATAACAAAGCAAGGGCACAGGAGAGGGTTTACACATGCCCCTGCAGTGAAATTATCTGAATTACATGCTCCAGATCTGGACTCAATAACATGTTTCTGTGCAAGCTTCCTTAACAGCTCTATACCTTGGTTATTTACCAGGAAAAGCACAGAAAATTATTATTGACATCACTATGATGTCAAGAGGACCAATGCACCCATCTGCTTGCAGCTCTCTAGCAGCATTATGGATGTTAGGAGTCGTATGGCACCAGGAGAGTCTGGATTCCAAATGGGGGTATGTAACGGGATGGGGGCAGGTCAAACCGCAGTCCCCAGCCACGCATTAATAACACCCTATAATAACAGAGAGATGATGTCATGCTGCCATTCTTAAAAACTTTGGGGATGGCTACGCTGAAATGAGAAGTATGACTGCAGCACAGACAGGCGCACCAATACCAGCTGTTACCTAGCGAGCGAGAGTAACACCACCAAGTTGTGGAGCTTCAGTCTCCAGCACACTGCAATAAAGATGCTGGGAGTCTCAGGTGCCCATGCCAAGCGTTGTGGGGTCAAAATTTCACTTATACTTAATGCGTTAGATGTGGCTAGCATGCATGTGCTTGACTGACCTGTGATCATATCTCCCAATGCCATTTAAACACACCTTAAACATACCATAGACATGAAAACAACGACAATTTTGCAGCCTAGTACACTCCCAAACAAGAGGGTAACTCTTACAACTCAGGAACATATAAAAGGCTTTTCATCTAAAAGCATAAACTGACATTTGTCTCAGGAAAACTGTTGGCTTCAGTAGCTCTTCCTCCATCCTTCCTCTCCTTTCTTTCCCCATCCCCTTGTTCCCAGCCCTCCCACTGAGCCCATTCAGCTGTTCACACAGTCCCACAGTGAACCAGATCGGGTAGCTGATGCAGAATAAAAATAATCCAGGAAAAAACAAAGAGTGAGGAGGAGGGAAGGTGGAAAATTTAAGTTCCTCAAATCAGTGCAAGATGGAAATGCAAAAATCGTTGTTTCACTGCATCAAGGGAATGTCACAGGGGCACAAACCTTCAGTGGGGCTCAATCAATTACCGCCACTAAAGAAATACTTGTCGTACCACAATTAAACTCTCCCAGAGAAGGTGGAGACAGAATAGTTGTTGGAAAGTCTCTTGATACCGAGATGACCTGTTCTCTTCCAAGCAGCTGACACAGCACTCTCCTGAAAGCGGAGCCTGGCACTAGCTAGAACAATGAACATCTCTCTCCCACATGCATTTTTTCATCAGAGGCCCCAAATTCCAGCTCAGAGGTCCAAAGCTTCTCAGATCTGGTGTTTATCCAACATTCCCATACGGTCTGTGATTGTGCAGACTGCCAGTCCTCTCCATGAAGTGGCAGGCCAGCCCACCACAACTCTTTCCAAGCAAAAGCAGCCCACTCTCATCATGCTGCCATTTATTTCATGGCTGTACGGCAGATGTTAAGAAAATCTTTGCTTCACTGGAGGCAGGCAATTCCAGGATTTCCGTCTGGACAACAAGCAAGATCCCATATTTCATTTTGGTATTTGATACCCTAGCATCTTCCCTACACATTTAAAAAGTTTCACATCTCCCAAGAACCCTGCTAGCTTGTGAGAGTCCCATTTGTATTGGCAACCAACTGCCCTCCAGCAGAAACTTGGCAGGAACCAGGAGAACCAGTTGCTTTCTCTAAGCAACTCAACACCACCAGTCAAAATACCCACAGAGTTTTACAACCATTCAACTGGTGGCTCCCAGCCCCCTCAGCATGCTCACTGTGTGACACAACACCGAGGAGAAGACTTGCATGCCACTTTCAGCCCCCATAGTGCAGGCTCCTCAGCTCCTCTATAAAGGACTGTATGTCAACATCAGAAGAGAGCAAGACACTTCATGTCCTCTGGAAGAGCTGTCAACTACGTGTTTAAAAATGAGTCTTTATCAGAGACGTGCGATCCACCTACTGGTTTCTGAAAACAAAGATTCATGATGTTTTATGTTTAGGCCAAAAGTGATCACCATCCTTTCTGAGTCAACGTATGCTTCTAGGAGCACTATTGATCTATAGTGAACAAGCTGCTTTTGGTAGCTGTTAGGTCTGGAGTTCACACAACACAATTCGGGAGCCACAAAAATAATAACAGATTATCTGCTGAATGTTTGTCTTCCAGTAGGAAGTATATGAAATGACTATGCACAAATCCCATTCAGGATTTAATCCTGCCCTAGAGTTCACACTCAGCTACAGTGCACAAAACCATTAATGGGAGATACCAGCACCAGAGGTCAGAAACAATTCAATAATACAGACTCCTCCGTCTCAGGCTGAACAGAGCGCTCATACAGAAACAGCTGCATCCATCCATATGTTGATCTTGGTAGTATGTCAAATCAAGACTTCATCCATATGTACAATAATGGAGCACTGTAACCTTGGCTGTCAGCCAACTGCCTTGCCCTCTGCCCAGAAAGGTTACGGAGCAAATCCTGGACACCATTTCCAACTATAGGAAAGACAAGAAGGTGACCAAAACCAGCCAAAATGGATATATCAAAGGCAAATCATGCCTGACTAACTTGACTCTCTTCTGGGATGAAAAGAGTGGCTCTGTGGCTGAGGGGAGAGTGGGGGGGTGTTATACACCTTGACTTTGCATCAAAGGCTGTGCTAGTCTCCCATGGCATCCTTCAAACCAAAGTGCTGAGGTGTGGCCTGAATAACCAGACAATAAAGGTGGAAGAAATCTGGCTGGAACGCCAGGCTCAAAGGATTGTGACCAGCAGCTACAACCTTCACCCAGCCGCTGGTTACTAATGGCACCCCTCAAGGATCAACACTGGGGCCAGCCCTGCTTAGAAGGTTTTTAATGGCGTGGATAGGGACTAGAGTACACTCTCTAAAAGTTGGGAAAAGCATATCACACACCGGAGGGCAGGGCTGCTATTCAGCAGGACTTCAGCAAGCTGGAAAATGGATTGACAAAAACCTCAGAAGTTCAACTACAGCTAGGGCAAAACCCACATCTGGGGTGGGATAACTCCCTGCAGCGGTACAGGCTGTCGGCACAGCATCTCTGTAGGAAGGCACCGGGGAAGACAACAAATTGCCCAGGAACCAGCAGCACAACCTTGCAGCAAAGGCAGCCAACATCACCGTGTTAGCAGGAGTGCAGACAGCAGGGCGAGGGGACAGACACTGCTCTTCTGCTAAGCACTTGTGAGAGCTGGATCCAACTTGGGCTCCCCAGCTCAAGGGTGGTGACATACAGGCAGGAGTCCAGCAGAGGCCACCGAGGTGGTCAGTGCTGGGGCATGGGACATGCAAAGAAAGGCAGAGAGAGGCGGGTTAGGTCAGCCCAGGAAGGAAAAGGCTCACGGCAGACGTTACTGCTGTCTACAACTACTGAGGAGGAGGTGTAGAGCAGATGGGGACAGGCTCTTCTCAGAGATGCTCAGGGATGGGATGAGGGACAAGGGACACCAGCTGGAACACAAGAAAATCCAACCAGGCGCACAGAAACAAGTATTTGCCATAAGCGGGATCAAACACTGGACAGGGCCTAAAGTAAGGGTGGCATCACCATCCTTAAAGATACTCAGGACCACGCTCGACACAGGTCCGAGCACGCTGCTCCAACAGGACAGCTTCTAGCAGGAGGTCAGCCTAGAGATTTTCAGAAGTCCCTTCTCACCACCCATGGGGGTACACAGTACAGATTTACAGATTTTTATCCTACAAAATACTAGAGACAACACTCCACACAGGACTGGAGCCTATAACAGTAAATGCCAAACAATAATTTCCAGGAAACAATTCCCTTCCCAAGTCAGACCAGGATCCGAGCTGTAAATTTCCACAACTCATCTTGTCCTTCATCTTTCTGTTCTCAGCATCTCCAAACCGACATAATGCTACATGCACACTATCAGCTTGTAGCAACCCAAGAAACAAACCTGGGACAGCCAAGAGGCACACCATATCCCCCTGTGAAACCAAGTGCAACCAGAAAAAAAAAGTATGAACGTGACAAAAGAAGTGGCATTTTTCAGAGCACAAAGTAAGGGTAGGCCAGAAAAGCGGAAAGAACAGAAAGTAGTTGTTGATGGAGAGCAGCCAGACAGGATGGCTTGGCCACCTTTGCTGTATTTTTTGCCTTGTTTACTTTACTCCGGTTTTACAGAACTCCACAAGAAATAGGGCATTTTGAAAAGGAGGAAACCCCACAAAAACATCTTCCCGCACGTGCTATAGTCCTGGACAGAAGGGCGCTCCACAGAACAGCTTTTATGAAGGAAAATGGCCGAGCACAAATTCATGCCAGACCACCCTCTGTTTATATTCCATAAAATGCAGTCCCAAGCCCTGTTGCCTCTCCTTTCTCTTCACGTGAGTCAAAACAAAGGACAATCAGACAGGAGTACAACCCTGAACAGAAGACTAATGGGAAACCATACAACAAAACAGCAAGGGTGGAAGGGGAGGCCAAGATCCGCAGGACGCGCCTCACACCAGTCCCCCGGTCTACCAGCAGCCTCTGCCCATCTTTGTGCTCCTTTTTATCTCAGCAACTGCTCCTTGGTCCCCACCCCTACAACCTCGCATGACCCCCATTCTAAGCAGCCACCCCAGGCCCCATCCCGACGCTGCTTCCCAACCGCCTCTCCGCTCTCTCGTTCCTGCCTTGCCCCAGCCCCGCGACCCAACTCACTCTGCCTATGCCCCGTCCCAGACCTGCCATCTGCTCCTCTGCCCAAGCCCCCCGAGCACCCCCAGCCCTTCACCTCACATGCCCCATCTCCCTGCACCCTCGAGCCCCGTGTGGCCCCACATAAGGCCGTTCTCCACTCCTTACCCCTCACCTAAAGCCTTCCCCCCATCCCCGGCTCCCATAACCCCAGCACACCGCCCCGTCTGTCCCCGCAG
>VZSZ01006065.1:300243-378706 GCA_013398815.1 Ibidorhyncha struthersii | reverse complement strand
TTTTTTAGAAAGCATTAAAAAAAATCTGCAGCTATTAAAAAAAATCCTTTCCCTTTAGAGGCTGGACGAGGTTTTATTGACAGGTAAATAATCGGTGTGAGTATGTAAATAGCAGCGACCCCACTGATGCGGTGTCCCTCCACAGCACAGCCAGCTGCAGGGACATTGTGACTGGCTCGGTTTTGTCATTGTCACAGACCGGGGACACTGGAATTCCTTAACACCTAGTGTTTCCCTAATTCCCGTTCCTGCCCAACCCTCCTCAGGCATCTCTTCAGAACAAACACCTGCCCGTCCCTGTGGCAGACTCCACACTCCGAAGGGGGATCTCCTCTCCAGACCTCCCTAGCTATGCAAGTGGTTTGTTTTTCAAACTGGACAGCTGAACTCCCTCCAGACTCGCTGATCTCTCATCCTTTGGCAGCAGGAAGAAAGACTGGCCATCTTTTTTTCCTAGTAATACAGAGGGAGGGGGCCAAATGCACCGGAACACGCATGATCTTCTGCAAAATCCGTCTGAGCTGATCCACGGCTCCCCCAGCCCACTCACACCAATGAGGTCTCAGGTTAATAAGCAGTGCAGTTATTCAGCTATCTGCTTGTAAGTGGTAGGTGTTCTTCGGCAGGTTGCCTGCTCCTGCCAACTCCCCCATGAATTCATGTTGTCAGCACATCTATATTTAAGACTGGGGTTTTTTTGCCTTTGTTTAAAGGGGTTTCCTTCCCTTGTAGTAAACTTAAGAGTTAATAGAAAAATGTAATTCAAGAGTAATCCAAGCACATCTGTAATTAATTCTGCAGGAGAGGGCAGAGCGACACGAGTCAGAGTTGGCACGCAATTCCTGGCTCCTGGTGTGCAGTCCCCGGGATGGACAGAAGGTCCCTCCGCCGAGCACGGCTAGAAGTTAGATTTGGAGTGTCCAAATATGCAGATGGGAAAGTGCTTGACATGAGAGGACCACTGTGCTGCCAGCTGAAAGAACTTGACGTCATTCCACTCCACCCCATCGATCAGGACTGCAGGGGAGGGTAAAAAGAGAGGAGAGTTAGAAAATACCGAGTGGAAGTGGCCAGCCTCAAACAGCTTTGCTAGAAAACTCCCTGCAGTCAGCAGAGGGAGGCCTGGTACATGCTGCTCTGGCTGGCTACCCCGCCGCTGCCACTGTGAATAGCTGCACATACAGGGGAGAAAGGCTCAAAAGCAGACCAAGTTTATGGAGAACAGCTCAGATTGTTGTTCCAGCATTGCTCACTGACACTGGAGCTCCCCAGACTGCTGATTTCAGCGTCACCTGATCCGATTTCTCAGATTTCCTAAACACACTCCATGTTCTTTTTTGGGTAAATGCACTCTTACAGAGATGGACATCAGTCTGTCCTCACTGGCACTCTTAACCAGGACATCCGCATCTCCTAAAGAGGTGACGCACATACTGTGATCACCCCTCACGCCCCGCAGTCTCACAGGGACTATGCCAGGATTAAGGAGGTGACCTAAGCAGATCCCTCTGCTGTTAACAGTGGTGGGGATTATCAACTGAATAGGCTACAGGGATATTTTTGATACTGGATACACAGCTCCACTGACAGCCACTTTAGGTCTGCCTCCAGGATGCACGTACAGCTCCTGCTGTGGCATGCCTTTGTGCCAGAGTCCTGCCTAGAGGAGCAGCCACACTCTCACTGCTCTCTGCCGTCACTTTCCAGACATGCAAGGGAAACAGAATGACAGGGAGGGGGAATGAAGCCTGGCACTGCCCTTGTCCTCATTCAGGGCACTGATTCAGAGTAGTTCCTAGGTAAGGAATGATTTTCCCACATCCCAGACCCATTAAAGCATTCCCCCATGCCGGACACATCCAAGGCCGTTCCCCAGGGACACCCCCATTACGTTGGCTCCAGGGCATTGGGCCCAGGTCAGCCCTTTGAGTGGAGGACAGTGCTAGCAGCTGAGCCTTGCCCCAGAGCCCGATGGGATGCAAGAGCTACACTTACCGCGCAGCATGTTCTGCTGATGTTTCGCTGTGCAAATCAGCCTGCTGATTCCTTCAATACACTGGCTCTTTGACTCAACCTCCTTGTCTTTCGTTTTCTTGGGCAAAAACATCACTGGAAGGAAATCAAACCGGCATACAGTGAATCTCTGCCACTCCCAGGAGCTGCACCAAGACTTGTTTGGGTTTTTGCATTTAAACATTCATGTCTGAAAATTCTAATTCTCATTTAAACTCCTAAAATCATCCCTCTTTGGCGGGAGTCAGTGCTCAGCACCATCACCTACGCACATGGACATCCTACCCCTAAGCATCTCTACATGAAGCATTTTCCAGCTCATAACCCAAGCCCCAGAGGGCACCTTCAGGGTAACTCCTGCTGCTCTGTTGGGCCACCAGGGAAAACAGCTGCATCTGTGGATGTCCGCAGCCTGCGCTGGGCTGACGGGATCTGCCGGGCAGCCGCACCACCTAGGGGGGAGTCCCACATATTGCACACTGCTGCCGCGCAGCACCACGGTCCAGCCTCCCACATAGCTGCAGGCAGGTCTGCTGCACGCTAACAGCAGCCCAACGTGAGCTGTGTTGCACAGGCACCTGGAGAGCAGGAGTGAATACAAACTACGGGCAGTTGGTGGAGAGGGAAGGCATCAGGAGAGCTAAAAAGGGTCCAGTTGCCTGAGAACTGTCCAAATGCATAAGCAAAGATGTACAAACTGGCTACACAAAAAAGCTGGTGGTGTTGAACGCCACTGCTCCAGGCTGGGCCAGTCCCAGTGAAAAATATTTCGAGTGTCTCAGGATTGCTTCTCCCATAGGTGTGCCAGGGTGTGGTCAGGGGTGGGAGCACTGGTACCAGCAGTGCCACAGCTATGCTGGCCCAGTAGTGACCTGGCTGCAGAGCTGTGCACCCATGTCCCACAGCCACAGGTCCAGAAGGTTGTGCTGACCTTCTCTCAGAGCCCCCCCAAACCCCTGTTTCCACCAGGAATGACTCCCAGGTCCATGGGGAGGAAGATGTTGTGAAGGACAGCTATTGGCAGTTAAGCATAAGCGCAGGACTGCATTGCAGCTTCCTTGAAAACACTTCTCTGCAAAGCTGTTCTCAATTTCTAATGTTTCACATTACCAAGGCCAGAAGCAAATACAGAATTACTGACAATATCTAAAATGCCTTTTTTTGTTTGGAGAAAATAAACTCAATACCATGATTTTAAGAGTGGATGATTAAACAAGGAAAAGGTTAACATGAGGCTTTGCGCTGAGAGCATTTCTCTTGTACCTCCTTTTGTCCCACAAAGTGCTCTGTGCAAGAACATAAGAGCTCCTCTAGAAGAGCTTACATTGCTGCAGCCCTGCTCTGAGTGACACCACCTCTTGTACGTCCATGCACACGTAGCAATGGCTTGGCAGGTCTGGCCAGTGCATCTGTCCAGCTGTGACAGTTGTATTTAAACACGAGGACACCACATCAAATACAGCAAAACGTCTGGTGGGACTGCTGCCATATGGTGCAACATGACGGGATGCACACATGTCCTGCCTCTGTCTGCATCTCTGTCATGTGGCAGAGGAGACCACAGCATGGAGCCGTACAGGCTGCAGGGTCTGCCCTGACTCTGGTGGTTTGGGCACAAGCTGCCTCTTACCTAATCCAACACCCCAAACCAGCACCAGTGGGCTCACAAGGAACACAGGGAAGCTGTCCAGAGCAGTATACCTTCTGGCTTTCTGGAAAGCCACCCACAAATGTCCTTGCTCTGTCCCCACCTTTGTTCTTTTGGGCTATACCATCTCAGCTGTTCAGCTGTAAGTGTGAAAAAATCCCCTTTTTACAGCACAAAGAGGAGCCACCCTTTCAAACTGTATCACCCTACGCAGTCACTTCTCTACAGACAGACTAGGATTTTGGGGATAAAAATATGACTATGGTGCTGTAATGCAGGACTGACAAGTCAGGCAGCCCTGGAGCGGCAGAACAGGGAGAGCAGCATTGCATTGTTGGCCTTTAGCAACAGTAAATGTGTCCACCTTACCTTTCTTGTTCTTCTCTTTCGTCACGACAGTCATGGACATCGTTGGAGTGGTGGCAATCTCACCGCTGGCAGGTAACCTGCTGACCTGGAGGGACCGGAAAGTGCATTTCAGTGTGTTTTTGGTAGTGGAGGGGTCCTTCTTCTCCGGGTCTCTCTTTCTGTCCGTGGGTGGAGCTGCAATCCAGTAATCCACCTGCAGGCCCATCAACTCAGCACCGAGGTTCTGACTGGAAAACAAGAGAAGGCGGTAATTTCTGCACAGCACTCAGAGTTCCCCCATCTGTGTTTTGTCAGAGCGGCTGCTGTTCCTGACCAGATGGTCGGAGGACAAGCGCCTGGCTCTTTAAGAAATCACAGCAATATTTCGTAGTGAGACCCAATAATCACAAAAGCACAAGTCATCAGTCAGTGATGCAGTCTGGGTCACCTTACGTGGTGGCATCGGCTTGGCAGCACAGAACTGCAATGAGCTGAGACAAGCTGACCTGCTGCGCAGCCACAAGGACAAGCAGTGGGAAAGGGAGCAGAAAAGCAGTTTCCTAACGTGATGCTGGGTTCAGTGACCCAGCCAGCAAAGGCAACCTCTGAGGTGGCCCTGTTCATTCCAGTTGTTGAGTGGGGAAGAGGGGCTGTAAGCATCTCGCTGCTGCCTCTTGAGCACTGATGAGTTAATGATTATTCTGGCCAGGTGCAGTACTGCCAAAATCATCTCTGAGCTGGGGCAAACAAACAGCTGGTGGGTCCCTGGGCATTAAGCACTCAGTTCTCAGCCTCTCTGCTTCCACTTTCTACATCCAAGAGCTCTTCCTACCACCAGCTGCTTCCATTCCTGTCCAGATGCTCCACCAGGTTACACAGGATGTCTGCTCTCCCCAGGTCCCCGTAATGGAGTTGGCACTGGGCAATCTACCCCATGGCCCTGCTGTGGGCTGGGAAATTCTGTGCTGGGAAAATGCCCTGCCAGTCCTGTGATGCTTGCTAAACAGCAGGTTTCAGGACATGATCTGCTGTTGAAAACTCCAGCACATCGTGTGGTAACAGAAATGCATCACTAAAACACACTGCCAGCCTTTCCTGAGCCAGAAAATGGAAGAGGAGCAGCCTGGGGAATTCCACCTCTTGCGTGTCCCTGCCTCTTGCTAGCTAACCCCAAGTGGAGCAGAGGTTTATTGTTCCGCAGACAGGTAGAGGTAGATAGAAGTATAGGCTGACAGCCTATAATTCTTCCTACACAGTGACACAGTGTTGAATAACATGCAAGTACTAAACAAAAAACCTAACTTATCTACCAGTCTGTGTCCCCTGTTCGAGAAAACGCAATTGTTAAGGAAGATGAATCTGTGATCTTGAATGAAATATGCCTGCATCTACACAACACATCTAATAAGAAACTCTCAAGGCAAAACAAGGACAGCCCATCATTAAGCTCTTCTCAGCAAATCATTTCCTTTTCTTTGCCATTTATTCAGCTGAAAGCCAGACCGCAAAGCAGAGTTCATCTTTGATCACCAAAACCAGGTTTTGGGTTCTCGGGGCAATTTCAGAAGTGAGATTCTTTAAGGATGATGTTTCGGAGATGCAGCTTTAGATTTTCAGGCTCCTTTGCATCACATTTCTCATCTTAGTTGTGAAGACAAAACAACCTAATGTTCACTATGCCCAGGCAGGATTTTCTGTTCCATCCCTGGTTAAATATGTGGGTTAATCTTTCAGCCTGGGTCACCCTCCACCCCCTGTGCTGTCACATACAGATCAGTGGAGACGGAACGATGTTGAATCTAAACTTTCTAATTTCTTGATGATTTTACCACACAGCATGAAGCCAAAAAGTATCAGATTCCTAGAGCCAGGGTGTCAACTTCAGATGTACCACCTCCCCGGCTCAGAACTTTAATAGCCTACAGTTTTGTGGGTATGGGTTCCCAAACACTCCCACCTTTGGAAAATCCACGCAGAGCTGACACTTCAGAGCCTGTGTAGCCCCCAGCTCTCTGCACTGCCAGCCAGCTGTTGCTGGGAGCAGCCTGGGGCAGACAGGACCCTCCTGCCACCAAACTGCAGGGGGCCAACAAGAGGACTTGGGGAGCTAAGCCTCCTGGCACAGGCCTATGGCCACTAACACCTTTCAGTTGCTGGGCACCTGCTAAACTGGGACTTCCACATTTCCATTTCCTCTTATTAAAAGGGAACTCTCAAGCCAGTTTAAGAAGTCAGAGCTTAAGAGTCCCTGCAGGGCTCTCTGGGGTGGGCAGAAAAGGTCCCCATTCTGTCTCCAACAGGGACAGCGTGAGATACTGTTTAGGCAGAGCATGTGAGCCCAGTCTCTTAACTGCAGAGGATTCCCTTGGACTTCCCCAGCCTGACAATCACAGGATTAGGGATGTTAGAAGGGACATCCCTGAATCATCCTTTAGTATTCATTAATGGATCTGCTGTCCATGAATTTGCCTAACCCCTCTTTGACCTGCTGATCCTGTTGCCACAGAAGTAGCAGAAGCAGGCACAGTCCCAATATGCCTTTCCTGCTTTGTGCTGAAGTCCTTTCCTTCCTCCTTTTTAACTGACCTCCCGCCAGTGTCACTGCGTGCCCCTAGGTCTTATACCGCAGGTTTGGTGAATGACAGTTCAGTATTCAACAAAGCCACCACCACAGCAATTTTGCAGAACTTAAGTGGCTTACCTCTGCCCCCTCCTCCCCCAAACTGCAGAGTCCAAGTGCTTCTAGTCTCCCCCCCTACAAGGATACTGATCTGTCCCCTTGATCGCATTGCCTGCGCTGCCATGAACCTTTAACTTCACCATGTGCTTCTGGGTACAAGAACTGCACACAAAGTGTTAGACAGCTACACCAACACTGTGCAGCAACAAAATGAGAATCCTGGCCAGGGTAATTCTTTACTGGAAGTTTTCTAGTGGTTTGCTCCCTTCACCCCTAAAAATTTCAGCTAAGCCAGAGCTTCACGTTGCCTATAGGTGCTGTCTCCTTGCTGTTCTGATATGCTTTCAGGCACACACATGAATGGAATCTGCAATTCCTCTATGCCACCTTACAAGCGTCAACTCTCCCCTCACAGAGAAAAAGCCTGCTCCTCCTACAGAGTCACTGACTTTACAGTCACTTGGTCCTTAAAAACATGGTGTAAGAATCGTGAGGGATTAGGCTAGCACCCATGTGTATTAGAGCCAGTATTTTCTTTGGCTACATATCTCCCCAAAAGAATCTCGTCTCAAAGGGAAAATACCAGCAGATGGACAACACAAACCTTCCCAAACAGGTTGCCAAAATGGCTCATCAGAATCAGGGTTTCTGCCAGACTACAAGAAACAAGGCTGCCCCTTCTAGTTCAAATGTGTCTGCCCTTGAGTAGTGCAGCCTTCCCATCAGGTGCAAGATCCCCTCTGCCCTCCTCAGCTCCCTGTTGGCCAGCAGGGGCACAGTCACTCCAGAGGCAAAAGAGGTGAAGGGGAAAGGTGATGACTTTTGCTAGGGAGGAAGAAAGCAGAGCTATGGGTTTTCCCTTAGAAGAGTTTTCCTCTTCCCATATATGTCAGATAAGACAGCCAAGGGAGGTGTAAAGAGACAAAACATACTTTACCTTGAGGATGAGAAGCTGCCTGTGACAGACGGTGACGAAGGTGGTGTGGGGGAGGCTTCTTTCAGAGCAGGAGACACAGAAGGTGGGGTAGAAGAAAGGACACTGGAGCTTGAGGGAGCTGCGTCATCAGAGTCACCTTGCAGAAAAGAAGTCAAACTGTTTGTCTGGGTTCGTCTCACAGCCCAGCACACGCACACTGGGATAACTCAGTCTCTTTGCCCACGCTCCGGCTGCACAGGTTTTGTTCAGATTGAATCCACAGATCAGCTAGCCCCTCAGTTCTGACTGCCTCCACACTTAAACCACGGGACTTTCTATGTTTGGGTAAGAGGCAGGCACAGACATTCACACTCCTCTGGGCTTCCCACCTGGCACTTGCTCTCCTAGGGTTTGCTGCCAGCTGATTTTGAGCCTCTGTCCCTACTGGGGAATCTCCCCCCACAACCACTGCAGGGTAGCACCCCTCAGAGACTCTTGGAGAATTTAGTACCTCTGGGGTGACCACAGGGATCTCCCATTCCCCCTGCTTCCACCCTCCACAACCAAAGCATAATTCCCTTCATGTTGGCCCTTTAGGATAGTGGGAGCAGTGGGGCAGCAAGGAGGGATTCACAGAAGGGCTGCCTCCACACACAAAACTATCTGTAACCTAGGCCACAGGAGTCTGGGTTTAATAGTGAAGCAGTATAAGAAACAATCCCAACAGGTGAGAAATAAAAATATTCCTGACTAGTAGTGTGTATGAAGGAGGAGAAAAGAAATTCAAGTTTATAAAATAGCATAACCCGATGTCCGTGTGTGTAAGCAGGTAGTATTGTGTACGTCAGCTTTGCACACCCCATTAAAAAACCTGGGTCTAAATTTGTTGTCAGATTGGCATACTGATTGCCTATCCTGGAGTTCCCAGTGTTAGGTACATGTTTGAGATCGATTTTACTAGGCAATTGAGCCCAGTGTACGGAGATAGGCATGAACTTCCAATGAACTGCCTCCCCAGTTTGGAGCAGGAACCTCAAATAACCACAGCTGTGAATCTACCTCCACTGAGAACACACATAAGAAAAATGGGTGTTTGCACATATGAGTGGAGCTTCCCTGAATGACAGGGTGTGGGAATTTCAGCTGGCCTGAAGCTCCTTGTAAAGTAACAAGAAAAAGGGCCCCTTGAAAGATAGGGGCCAATTCCACCTTACAAAACTCCAAGACATCAGCAATGGACAAGCTTTTTCAGCCTGTGAAGTCAGGGTCCCATCACCTGTATAACAGAAAGCACACACAGGATGCTTGTTACCTGATGTTGCAGAAGATTGTTCCACTATTCCAACCTTCACCACCTAGAGGGGTCAAAACAGAAGAGCTCTGTGAAATAAAAGTCCCTTGAACTTCAGGAACCCTCAAACTAAGCTCATCCCTACAGCCCCCTTGGCACTGTCCCTGCAGTAAAAGAGTGGTGTGAAAGTATGTTAAAAAGCAGAGTCTTCCAAGAGCCAGACAAGTCCCAACAGTGTCCAGCCAAGCAGTACCAGCTCGCAATCCGACCCTGACTTATACAAAAGACAGTACAGACCCTATGGAGCTGTTACAGACCTGAACAGCTCTGAATAGCCCATCGTCAGCCCCAAGCTACGGCAACTACAGTGCCTGTGTGTGACACCTGTGGGAACAGGGCAAGGAGGAGAAAGGAACATAAATATCCCTTTAGCATTGCTTTGATGCACCTACTAATTACAGACATATTGCTTCCACCACACAAGTGCAGCCACTTCCAGGGTGAAGCACAGTTGGGGTTTGTTAGGAAACCGCAAAAGCAGCAAAGTACGGTTTCTGATCAGAGTTTTCTAGTCTCCAAACAAGGGAAGTGTCCGGCAAAGAAGATAAAGCTCCTGGTAAAGCAAGTGGGCACAGACATGGATTAATGATCACATGGACAGGTCAGAACGATCCAAATCACAATCTAATAAGGATACAAATGTGTTCTGATATGGGCAAGCACCAGCTAGTACATTTGTGTTAATGATAAATACCACTAGCAATAATTTGTGGAACAGAGCATGCTACAAACACAAGCTCCCGAGAACATACTATGCCTAGAAAGATAAACTGACCCTTGGTGATATAAAAGCAGGGACCTTCCATAGCAATAATCCGCTAGGGTGCACAGGGATCATTACTCTCGACACTGCAGAGGACAGACCCTTCTTAAGGTCCTTAAGAAACTTGTATCCAGGACTAATGGCTACCCTATATAAATGCTAACAAAGGGATCTCAGGTCAATAAAACCTGCTTTAGAATGAGAAATGATGTCACACAGGCTATTTAGTTTGAAAACAGAAGATGTTTAAGTTCAGACACCACTATGTCTCGACCACATCCCCAGGGAGCACATTTCTGTGCTATGCAATCAAGAAAAAGGACCTAATAATTAGCAACAAAAAACTTTGCACAGTTCAGGGTCAGGAGGTGTATGCTCAACACCAGATCTTGGAGAGCTGTCAGGCTCTCTGGTGGATTCTTTGTTTGTTATCTCCAGTCTTGGAAAAGCCATTATGAACACAGTAGTGTGTGCAGAGGCTCCCTGAGGGAACATTAGCTTGGGAGAATGAGGCTGCAGCTAAGTTTGGTCAGTCTCCATCCAAAGGACAACAAATCAGGTTCTGGAGTCCAGTAGTCATTTGTGCTGTATGTGTTAAAGGCCAAGAGGATGTCTCACAGACTGTAACTAGCGGTGAACAAAAGGAGGTGAGGCAGAAGAGTTAGGGGAAGAACAAGCAGAAAACTGCCTACAGCCACCTTCATCTGCAAGCCAGACAGAAAATCTCTTTTGGCCTTTTCCCCCTTGTTGGCTGACTGAAGGTGCTCAAGTCCAGACCTATGGGAGGAAGACAAGGTTAAACACTTTCCCTTCCCTCTGCTCAGGGAGACTGCTGCAGTCCCAACAACACCTCCATTCAGGAACACTGCAGCAGCCAGTCTCCTTTCCCTTCAGGAAGGAGGTGCATCCTATTCACTCTCCTAGCAACTGGCTGTCAGCACAACACAGGCGCAGGACCACACAGCCTCACCACTCAAACCTGGCTTTTGCATCCGACTGGTCCCTAGTGAGGCTCCACTCCCACTACTTCAGAGCATGGCTGAGCAGCACGGTGCTGCCCAGCTTGCTTCTGGGTCAAAGACTGTGCATGACCCAGCTGCAGGACATCAGTTTTTGCACCGTAAAAGCCAACAGAGCCCAGCCGACGTCAGGAGTCTCAAACCCAGACATTGCTGGCTCCCTCTCTTCCTTGGCCAACAGCTCCAAGCAGGCTGCAGCTGAGGGAAAGAGCTTCAGTGTTCATGTTCAGTCTCACACTTTGTGAGACACCTGCAATCTGTGTTTCCAAGTCTCTTCAGATGTGTCTCATGGGGAATTACTGTGTCAGGAACACTTCATAAGCAAGAGTAAGCAGCACTGATTTGACCCTCGCCACCAGCTGACGTAGGAAGTCAGTCTGTGATTTCAAGGCATGTTTTTTTGGGGGTTGGCAGTGCTATGCACACAGAGCTGTTCACTCTTCCCACTTCCACATGATCAAATCCAGACTGAAAAAGCATTGCTAATGTCAGGACAATGATCATTTTAGAGCAACTGGACAAAAACTCTAAGCCCCATTTGCTTGCATATAGCACTGAACTAAATCAGCCCCAAAGAAAAGTTTTGCAGAGCTTAGCAGCTACAGTGAGATGAGTCCAGGTGCTTCCAAGCCCTTCTGGGCTTTTCCTGTTATGGGGAAAGGTGAAACGGCTGTTTCATAACAACAGGTTTTTTACCAGCAATTGCAGCTCATGGGAGGGACAAAAATCACAGCAAAGCTCATCAGCAGGGAACAAATTGGGAAGATGTGTCTCTCTGCTTTAGCAGAAGACACCTTTCCTTCATCAAATGAAAGTAGATTGTCATCACAGGAGCACTGCAGAGACACACGCTCACTCTGAAGAGGCAGCAGAGTAAAAGCAGGGTCAGCCTGAAGGCAAGACAGACTAAGCTCTTTAAACACCTTGGGATTTCAGATTAGCTCTGATGCACCGACAGGGGTACAAACAGGAACACACACAAGTCATCTTAACACAGAGAAGGTAGAACAAGACAGCTAGCATGCAAGAAAGAAAAGCTACAAGACAGCAGCAAAAACTGTGAAGAGGACATCCAGTAGCTGAAGAGCAGTCAGGGGATATCCTTTTGGCAGCAGGTCAATGACTTTATAACTAAAATTTAATGAATTGAAGGCCATGATCAAATAAGGGGAAGGAAGCTAGAAAAGGTAAAGTACAGAGTGTGCAAAATACACTGACAGAAGCACAAACGCACCTCTGCCTAGATACTCTGCACTTGGCCACCTGAGTTGGGAACATTTAAAGATAAGGACAGGAGGAAAAGCCAGGGACTACTATCCCAAAATACATATTCACGTAATAAAATGTATTAAATACCTACTGCCTCAGACTCAAACCTAACAGTGGTATAAATGATCTATCTCCCTGGTGGGATGTACTCTCCATTTCCCAGGAGTGGATGGGATATGAAAAGGACTGGAGACTGTTCATGACAAGCACACAGACGACTAACACTGGAATAGCAAATTTGGCCAAATCAAACACCCAGGGCATTGCTGGGCACAGCAACCCTGAGATCAGGTTTCCAGGAACACACCACCTTCCTCTGCACGTGGCTCAGCAGCAACTCTCCGCCAACTAGGTGCTTTCGTCTGCAGCAAAGACAGGCTGTGGATCAGAGCACTTCAGTGTCTCTTTATTGAACGAACAAGGCAACAAATAGCAAGGCTACGGTGCCTGCTTCTGTGCTGGCAGGCATGCAGCACAGAGCCGCTCAGAGCCAGCTGCTTGGAAAGTAAAATACACCTAGTAGTTTGCCGAGGGATCTTTGAGGTTTGCTTATGTACCAGAAAGCTGCATCCAACCATCAGATGCTCATGCTGACACTCTACCTTAGAGCACCCACTGCTCCTGCTCTACCCCAGAAACCAGGTAACCAAGTTAACACTTGTGGACATACTCTAGCTGGCTTGAGAGAGCATAACTAAGACACCACTCACCCCAACAAAGGGAATGAACTTCTGCGAAGATTCTTCGTCAGGGCTAAAGACAAAGAGAAAAGAGTTGTTAACAGCTTGCTTCTGCACCAGGCACAATACTCACTTCATATGTTGCATTCAAGCATGCAGCAGGGACGGACAGTATGCAAGCGCCAGTCCAATGTCTCCTCTCAAGGCCCCCTGCCAGCACGCTAAGAATCTGCATGGGTGGGGAAGAGCACGCAGCTTACGGCACATCTCTCAGGGGAAAGGTCTCTTCCTCCCTCCCTCACTCTTGACAGAGAAACATGCTTTAATGGCATGGCAGTCATTACAGACACACGACCTCCTACTGCAAGGAAATGGATCTGTGCCACAACAACACGGAGAACTGTGCATTACTTACTAGTACCTGAAGCGCTCTGCACGCATGGCCTTCACGCGTCCCACCTTTGGAGTCATGTGCCATACCTTGCATATCCCAGCATCGCTAAAGCAGTTAGCCTGCCACGGGGTTACAAGCCGTGACACGTGGTTATTTGTATAGCACCAGCAAGTACGTACACACGCACACACTCACACACACAGACATATGTTCCCTGCCACTGGGAGCTTGCAGTCCCTTAGATGGGCACACTAGAGAGGGCAGGCACCAGAAAACCCCGGGTAGATCAGGACACCAACTCAAGAACAGCAAACAGCTAAACCAAACCGAACAAAACACACACCGTGTCCCAGAAACAGCTGAAGACAACACTACACACATTTTGAAAGCAGGAAGGCATCGGCCCCTCCTGCTCTGGCCCTCCCCAGGATTCAGAAGCCAGAGGGTGGAAAAGGGCCAGCAATGAAGGCCACAGTCAAAACTAGCAGGAATTAGGGAGAGACTCAACAAAGACAAGAGGGGGAAGACCTGAGTGAGGAGGAAGGCAGGCTGGGAGGGCCTGCAGAGCCACTGCTCCCTTCAAAGGTGACAGAGAGGAAGATGGATCCACAGGGTGAGGAAAGGACTGCAGGAGCACATCCACATGTTTGGAGGAATTCAGTTCAGCAGTGGAAGTGACTGCATGGGCAAGACACACAAAGTCTCTCAGTGGCCAAGCACAGGAAACAGGTAGGAAGCAGACAAACACTGAAATTTCTCATGTTTCTCTTTTTGTGCACCCCTCAGTGCTCAAAGCACCACAACGTTCAGAGAAAAAACATCCAGCATTGCCTTCATCCAGAATATTGCTGGGTGCGGCACAAAGGGTGCAAACCACCGTGTATCCAGCACGGGACAGTGTTCTCTAATCCCTGTGGAAAGAATGGCATAGAACTGCAGCAAACACAACAGCCAGAGCTCCCTCTTGGTCCAAAGCAGAGTGTTCTTTTGCAGACACTTTCTCGCTTTGGCTCAGCTCTGCTTTGCTCCCTTCCTACCTCACAACCCCAGGCAGTGCACCTTCATTCTTCCCCTAAAGCACATGACAAAATGACCGAGTTCCTGATTCTCTGTTGGAAGCCAGAAAGGTCACATCTTTCCAAACATGGCTGCAGGCACCCCAGCAAATAAATCTCATATGACCATGACATTTCCAGCTCCAGTTTTTGCAAAGGGAAATGAGAAATCCACAGAGCTGTTGGGAGAAGCACAGAACAGAGGCTCAGCTTTCTTGTCATTTCTTCAGCTTCATGGACTGAGAAGCAGGCAGAAACAAGTCCCACTGACCAAGCGAGGGAAGCACAGTAGTCGCCTAGTCATCTCTCAGCTACTGGATGGCTTTGCTCCGAGCTCTCAAAAAACAAATCATGCCCAATTCCGACAAAAAACTCATTCTTGGTCCCCCTGGGAGATCAGACTCCCACTGAGGAGAGCTCAAGGGCAATTCTGAAATAAATCATTTGCTTCAGTCACCATTTATCACAGCTCACAATGATGCACAAACTGTTCCTGAAGCAATCCAGCTGGATTTCAGCTCAGCTAGTCTAGTCCTGTCACACGTCCTCTTGGGAACTCCGATCTTGTAAATGTGCCTCTGAAAATGCAGCTTATCAAAACAGCTGCTCTTCATATGGATGGAATGAAAGACAAGATGACCATGCTTGTTCTCCACTTCCTCTTTCATGCTCTTTCCTGATTCTTGTCCTTTGGGATCCCAAAATACTAATCCAGAATTCTCTCACTTTGGTAACGGTCTCTTCTATTCCTCCTACCACAGCCCTGCAACTAAAATATCCCCTGGCCCTGGAAAGGCAGCTCCCCCTTATTACCTAGGCTGCACAGACTCTCAGGCTGCAGAGGTTTTACCCCCATAGCGATGTCTAAGGCACTGTTTTTCTCCACGGTGCTTCTGAAGGCCCAGGTAGCTCAGCTGTCATTTAAAGCCAGACCTGACCCTGGGTTGTGATTTTTAATTGTCACTGACACTTCACTGCTGTAATTTTGCCAGGGTGAGGGGCGGGGGAGAAGGTGTGGATTGGAACCAACAAAAAAACCCACCCCAAAACAGACCTATGCATAGAGGCTAGAAAGAAAGAAAATGTTTACCTGGAACAGGGAGTTGTCTACTTACTATTTTTGCTTGGGAAAAATCCTTCCACCTGTAGTCAGTCCTGCCAAGGTGAACCAGTCAGAAATGGACTTGCAGGCTCCCTCCCTACCCCAAGAAATTAATTCAGATTGAACAAAGGCGTATAGCCAGATTTATGTCTCAGAACTCTTCGAAATGAGAAGAAGCCACGTCACCAGGAATCACCCTGCTGACAGATGGAAGGCATAATCTCTCTTGCTTCTGGGGCAAAGTACAAACTAAGCTGCAAAGCACTCAGATATTACAGTAATAGGGACAGAATAATCACTTAGAGAAATTATGCCAGTTATTAGTCTTTTAATAAAATTTAATTTACAATTAGCAACCCAAACCAGATTCAAATGTGACCAAACACCTGTGATTTCCTAGCAGGAGGATCTTGGGCACTACCCTTATTCCAGGCAAGTCCTGCCGGGGGTCAACAGGAAAGAGGAGACTTTTGTCGCTGAAGGACTAGCAGGCCTCCAAGCCACTTCAGGTCAGGCACCATCACCATCTCTCCAAGGTCCATCTTCGATATGAAGCATCTGTCCTTCCCACGGGGCAGCTGTAGCTGTTTGCTGGTTAACACTGTCCCTGTTCCACCAAGTCTCCAGTAGTCAAACCAAACAAAGGGACAAAGCAACTCCAGGTCCCCGTGACACATCAGATGAGTCATGAGTCTCCATGAAACTCCCATCTAGCACCCTTCATGTTCCCAGAGTGGGCTGGACATACTCAACGGAACATCCAGCACATTTCTTGAGCCTTGACTCTCCTCTGCCAGGCAAAGGCCGCAAGTAGACTCCTTTTATGTTTCCACAGGCTGCACAAGGAGATTCATGCAGCGACCAGCCAGGTGATATGGATGTTGCTGAACCAGAGGAGGGATGGGGTTCATCTTCACCAGCTGTGTTCACGTTCAGCAACCATGCAGGGTGTGTTTTAGAAGTTGCACTCAGAGAAAGGACCTGGACTCTGCCCAGCCACTGCCCTGCAGGCAGGCAGAGACACACAGCAGGCAGAACAGTGTTACCCCTGCTTCCTATTGCCCAGGAACCCATGCTGGCTCACCCTCCAACTCAAGGCACTTGTGCTCCAGGGAGCAAGAGCTGGGGAAGTGCTCTACAACACACAAGAGTAAAGAGCTTTTAGTAAATGTGTAACTAGGTACGAAATCACCCAGCCCTCACCCTGACAAGCGAGCAGTGCTTTTATTTTCAACAGCTAAGCTGCTCCCCAGATTCACGCAAGGGCTATGCAGAAGCCACATGGCATGAGCTGAATTACAGTGGGTGACACCAGCCCAGGTTCACAGAACCAATCAGCTATCCAGCTACTCTGAAACGAGTGTCTGCCGAGTCTCAGACCTCACATACTGCAGGGTTTCATTCAAGAAAGCAATGCAAAGAGGTATCAGTTTTGACGATACGCCCCCTCCTAGTGAGAGGCCAACCTCTGCCAGCATGGTCTCAGCTCCCCAGATGTTGCCAGGACTGCAGTGTTTCTTGACAATTCAGTAACCAGTAATTCTCCCAGTGTTCAGAGACAAAGTCAGTCACCCAGCGTAACGCGGAGGAACTGAAATGGCAATTCATTTCCTTCCTGAACACTTTCCTCACTGCCAGCCCCCTTGATTTCAGGTAAGGTCAGCAGATGCTCCAAAAAAATGGGACAAAGCTTTCGCACGATTGCAGTCCATCACAGGCAGTACATGCGCCAACCGTTTGCCATGACAAACAGAACAATGGGACAGGAAGGAGAGCAGAGGTGAGTCAAAATAGGGATAGCTAGCAGTAAAGTTATAAAGCAGCTCATTACATACAGCTACATCCTAAAGACTGGCTTGCTGGCTTGGCTTTCCTTGGACCACTAGGGCTTGTTTAACAGAGCAAATGCCAGGATACTGGGAGATCTGTCTTGCAATAAATTTGTAGGTAGTGCTGCTGTTTCTACATGGACCACTGCCTTGAAAGCTGGCCTTGGAGAAGCTATTCACCTCCACCCTTGAGCAAAATGGAGTCGCAGTAACTTTATGAACTGAGGACAAAAACCCCAATGTCCAATAATCGTATGATTTGCAGCAGGGGACCCTGCAGAGCAAAGGGGTCTTGAAGGCAGCTCAGCACAACTTCCCTGCTAGCATACATCTGTCTCCTCTTTCTTAAGCTCAGAGAAGGCCCATACATTTGGGATAGCCTGCTAGTAAGAGACTTGTCCTCAGTTTTTTGATTATAGGGAGAAGATTTGTTGGTCTGCACTCAGAAACTGCATGGCTGAACCCCCTGCCCTGAGCCACTGAGTGCCACCTACAGCACCCCAGTTCCAACAGACGGGAAGTGAAAAGCCTTTGCTCAGTCCTGATCCTTTTGAAGCTACACTATATCCTCTGATGGCTAGGAAGAAGGGAAGAAAAAACCCTACTTTCTCTGTGTTTTACTACTCAAAGCTATGCTCTCAATAACCCCTTCATTTCCACTCAGTCTACACCCTGGGAACCCGTACCTGTGGTCCAAATGCAGAGCAGTCACTTTTAACACTGCGTTCTGCCAGCAGATGCCATAGTTTCAAAGCAGCAAGCAGAATTTAACCTAAAGCACAAACTGTGCATCCCAGACCTGCAGGAACTGTTAAACAAGGCACAAAAGACCAGTTCATACGGGAAAAGATATAGGAGATGGGAGAGGGAACCTAAAAGGAACTGATACCTTATGGTAAAATCAAAATGAAAGCTCTTTTTCCTTTTCAGAAAGCAACCAAAGAAAAAGATAAATATGTTATTATACTTACAACAAAGTGATGCATTCATTTAGATAGTGTTAATGGAAACACAATTTCTGTGTTTTTCACAATACCCTGCCTAAGCTGCTGCCAATGTCAGAGAGCTGCATTTCTAAAGAAAGCTACACGGGGAAATAACAGCCCATCACTCCATGGGAGAGCTTGTTCCTCTAACTCACTCTCTAGTTTGCTAACAGGTACTTGGCTGAAAGTAGAAGTTATTTTAAAGCCGACATAACAGAGATACTAAGAGACTGCAGGCTATGCCATGAGTCTGACTAAAAGTGTCAGCAATCTCTCTTTCAAGTAACCTTCTGCAAGGTTTCAACCTGATTTAAACCTATCAGCAGCTTCAGGCACAGCACCACCAAGTCAAAATGGTCTAAAATCCAAATGGATCAGACCAGCTTGGTAAAGCAGTCATGCACGCTGCTGGGAGGGCTACGTGCGTGTATTACTGAAGTACATTTCAGATGTTTTTCAACAAAGTACCAAACAGACCTTTCCGGGCACATTAGAAACTCAAAGCGATTAAATGTGTGTTGATGACAAAAATAAACCTCCAACAGAATGGAGAAGGCAGTGGATACCAGCACAGAACCCAGCACCCAAAGGGTGCAGAGAAAGAACAAGGCAGCCATCAGAAGGGGTTTACACTGCACTAGGTGTGTCTGAACTCCGTATCTGTAACTAAAGTCTTCACATCAAAAACAAAATATTGAAGCTAAGAGCTCTGAGTACACTACAGCTCTCCAAACCTCACCTTTATCAGGTTAAAATTACAGAAGTTCACAAATATATGACGAGAGCGCGCTCTTTTAATGGACTAGTCAATTTGGAAATACTTGCCCTAGGAGAGCATGAAGAATGGGCTAAATTTTACTGAATCATTTCTGCAAAGTAACGTAGACCAGACACAGGAATGGAAAAGCAATATACAGTGAGCATTTCTAAAAAGAGGGGAAAAAGTGACTCTACCCACAACTTTAATCCCTCCCAGTTCTCATGCAAAGGAGGCACCAATGGGGGATGTTAATGGACCAAAAATGAAAGATCAGAGATAACATGGGAACGGTAGTAACTAACGATTAACATAATCCATGCCTCACAGGACATCACTAGTCCCTAATCAAGAAAACGTACATGAGCTGAGTGTTTGTCCTGCTCTAAGAAATTATTGGGATGTGCGTGAGTTGGAGTCTATTATTCTCCTCTGTGCCTCAGAAACAATGCATCTCTACCCTTCAGTCACAGTTAATCTTCTTCCCGGACCACAGCCACATGAAACTCTACGTACTTCTGAAACTGGTTTTCAGACCCCAGTCCTCCCTTCTACGGGTTGCTTATCCCCTAAGGGAAGTTGAAATAAAACGTGGTGAATGTCAGCCCTCCCCAGTAGGAGTCCCAGTAGCCTGCAACTGCCAATCAACAAGGATTTTGTGTCTCCTGTGAGAAGCTCTGCTATTTACACTCTAAAAATAAAGGGGTTTAGTTCCCTCAGCACTGGTGTAAAAAGGCCAGGTCTCATGGAAGATACTTCGGTAGCAGGGGGGAGAGGGGGAATGCCACAGTCCGATCTTATATAGCTAAGGTCTCTGTGGCGAGGGAGAGGTCTCTGTGGCAAGGGATCTCCAGAACATAACCAGATATAGTAAGTCTTTCCCCCAATCCTGTCCAGTCCCCACTTCCCCAAACCTCTCAGATCTTCAAAGAAATCACTGTGCTTAAAGTAACTACACTGTTGTAGATTCACTGTTATCTAAATGGGACAAATCACTGGGTGCAGGCTACAGAAAGGCTCCCAAGGTGTTATCAGTTTGGAGTGATTTTAAGACTGCTAGCACACAAGATGAGAAAAGCACTTTGCCTTCAACTCGATGCTCATTCTGGAAAGTCAGTATTATGTCAGTGACATACCTTTTCTGCTTGTATGTCAGCATCGCTTCAGCAATGGGCAACTGGTGTGCACAGTTTGCCCCTGCTATATACTGCGTTATCCGGGAGACAACATCAGGCGTTTCTGGAACTGCAATAGAACAAAGAGAAAATAGATTAAGTGACGACTCAGACCACCACCAGCACTGTCCTCCATTTGCTCAGCCAAGCAGCTCGTAGCATCCACCCAGCTGCATTTGAACTGCATCTTCCAAAGGAAGCTCTGCAGCCCACTCCAGAGCACTATAAAGCTGTCTAACTAAAAGCAAACATCCTGCAAGAGCACCTCAGTAAAAACATTAAGGCGGCACACTAGATATGCAGGCATCTGTACACGGCATTATTCATCGAAGCATTAGTTATTTTACATCTGTTAAAAAGCTTTTCTTCAAAAATGTGTACCCGCTCAGAGTCAGCTTTAGACTTTTTTGCACCTTGACTGTAGGTATCTGGTGAAGAAAGTGCCTAGCCATTTCGCCCAGGGCCTTGGTGAGCTGCTCTGCTCACATCAGCATTTGCGCTACCTGCTGAGTTAATTGAAAAGACTGGGAGCCACACAAGGGTAGGAAGAGCACCAAGATCACATGTGTAGCAGCAAGTATGCTTCAAGTCTGCGAGAGTGTTTGATTCAAGTTGACAGGCAGACATTTCCTAAACGCCTTCCATATTTCTTTGGTTTCAAGCCAAAAGCCTCAACTGTGGGATCAAGGGAATGCAAGTTACCTTCACCAGGCACTTCCATACCTTAATGGAGATTCTAACCCAGAGTCTCTTAGAACAATTATGAGGCTGCATTTTCCTCATAGCATGCAAGCAAATAAATAAGAGCTGCAGCATACAACCTACTAAAAAAAAAAAACAGATATGGTTCTTGAGCTGGGTTTCTATAGCTAAGGAAGTATTCTTAACCCAGACACAAAAATCAAGTCTGTATTGACATTCGTCTGCATTTTCAAGTGCAGCAAGGAATTAAAAGAAACGACTTCCAGAAATCCGTTCTTCCACAAGCTTAGAATCAAGGAAAAGTGTAGGTTGGATGGCACACTAATCCAGCCTCCTGCTCCAAGCAGAGCTAACTTCACCTCCAGAACAGACTGTCCAGGGCCTTTTCCAGCCAAGTTCCCATCTGCGGGAAAAGGCTCTGAACAATCCCCTGTGAAGTGGTCTGTCTCTCCTTCTCTGGCAGTGAGAGGACTTCCAGGATCATCCTGGGACCCCAAGGCTCTTCACAATTCCAGTAGGAGAACCACACTGCAACCTCCCCACCTGTGCAGTGCTCTGAAAACCACAAAGCTTTTTGCTGATAGTGATATTTCTGTGGTGGATATGCTGCCATGAGAGCATCACTCCTTGGTAAAGTCACAAGCCTTCACGTAGCCCTCAGTGTGAGATGCAAATCCTCCTTTCTCCTGTTTCTTTCCATTCTTGAAGGAATGGATGGAAACACTGTAAGCATTAATGTTTTAAGCAAATTAGTACTTTAACACACAGTAAGGCTTTATCCTGACCCAGAACAGATTCAGATCAGAACAGGAACTTGTTGATCTGACCTAGGGCAGCTCCCACATGTTACAACACTGGTGAAGAACAGAATTCTTTTTTAATGAGAAAAATACTGCCAGCAGATTTCAGAAATGTCAAGGTCATTCTCATGTGCAACTAATAGAAGTTAATCTTCCCAGAGTTTCCAATTTTCCAAATCTTTTAGCCTGGACAGTTTCTGAAGGGCCAAAGAAAGCAATGTACTAAACCTGGTAGTGAGATCTCCACAAAGAACAAAGCTGAGAGACGGGTGCAAACAGCATGACTCAGAGGCAGCTAGTGCCTCTGGGAGTGAACAACTGTTCGCAAACCATGTGGAGGACATACAAAGGTCAGCGTCTGAAAAGGGAATGTGGTGTAGTGAGGAGGAAAGAGGAACAAAAACATTTGTCTGCTTCCTCTTGTATTTACTTGACCTTTGCTAAAATTACTCATTCAAGCCTTTTATCCCACACAGGCCAGACAAAGACACATGGTCTTACCAGTGGTCTGTGCTTCAAGTTTGTTGAACAGATCTCTCCAGGCTAGATCTTGGAAGAAATTGTTGTATCTATAATCTACAGACCCCAGATACTTGGCCACTGGATGAGAGCCTAAGAAAGAAAGGAAAACATGACAGTTGTTCTTCCGAGCACTGAACATAGGTGTGTTTTTTATCTGTAAGGAATTAAATTCCAAAAATCAAAACTACACTCGACACCCCAGAAACAAATTTCTTCAATTGTAACAAAAAAAAATAGTCCAGATTATCTCTACAAGAGCATGCAAATAGACTTCTCAACAAAGAGACTGCTTCAACACCACTGATATCTTTCAGTGACACCTCCCCTTCCCTCCCACCAAATTAAATTTTAAAAGGCCAAAGAAAACACGATAGGGAAACTGCTGAGGAAATAAATGATTTGGAAGACACAGAGGCCCTACGGCTCTCCGTCTCAGTCTCTCAGTTTTGCAAGCAGCTTTCCCAGCAGTTCTTCCTGCCCACAGGCTGCACCATGGCCAGGTCACCTCTGCCAAGAGGAGTCGGACCCCCTCCTCCAAGCACCATTCACACACCACAGCTGTTTTGCAATACTGAGAAGAGGCAATTGTCCCCAGCCAGGAAAAAAACAACCCAGGGAGGCTTGTTTAATTGGTGGAGAAAGGCTGTAAGTTCAATAAATACGCTGTAATTAAAGACAGAAGGCAGAGTCCAAGGATTACAGTCCCCGGTGAATGTTGGCACATGCATCAGGTCCCTGCTGACTCTAGCTAAGCCTTATAGCTCCTCTGTGAGCATGGTAAGACCTACTTGTAGAAAGTTTGTGTGTCCAGCCTCCAGCTTGCAGCCCTGGATGGAGATCAGCCTTCACACTTACTTATAGTGAGCGAGAAGGGGGAAGGCATTTAAGTGATTAACTCTGCCCTGGGAGGTGGCAAAAATTTGCCACCTTAATTTTAGGCCACATGTGTCCCCAAAGCAGATGACCTGCTTTTGCAACTACTTCTCCAGTCTTCCAACACAGGAGAGAAGGTGCGCCAGGATTGCATTTCCCAGTCACCACATTTCAGTCATGCTCAGCAAGAGTCCTGTACATTTACCATCAGCCATGAAGTGGCCTCAGAGTTCCTCCTAATCAGCCTATTTTTATTCTTCCTGTATACTGAATTCTCACATCAAACCACACTTCCAGAGACTGCAACAACTGAGTCATCAGCTGGTAGCTGGCAACCTGACAACTCCTTCCAAGAAGACCCGAGTTGCTCAACTATACTCATCATCCTCCAGTAAAGCTCATGGTGGAAAGAAACCCACTGTCTTTTCAGAGTCCTCCAAACAAGTGCTAATTTTCAGACTTCCAGGAAAGATTCAAGCAGAAGGTCCCTCTAAGTTCCACTCAGTGTTGTCAGAGACTGGGGCCTAAATTCTTTCCTGGACCCTCCTGATCATGGCTACTTTCAGACCCATCATTTCTTTTGCAGTGGAATTTTAAACAATGCCTGTGGAACAGCTCTACACCGTGCACTGGAGAAGCTTTCCCACGTGCTGGGTAAACACACTGCACATGGCAGATGCAGTTGGAAACAAGTACTAAACACAAGGTCTCCCAAGAAGCTCTGTCTGTGGGAGCTAAATAAAATGAAAAAAACCCCCTCCAAACCACCAAAATAACCCCCCAACCTTTTTTTCTATTTCATTTGCCCCTTTTCAGTTGTTTATGCACTGGTTTGGACATCGAAGAGTCTTTCAGCCACAGAATCAGAAGCATGAAGCAGGACTGAATCTCCCAGTACAGATGCTTACAGACACTAAGCGTTTCTCATGGTTAACAAACCCCTGTAGGGTGACTCTTCTGTCATTGCAGCATGTAGTTCCAGACTAAGAAGGTAAAATTATCTTGGAAAAAACTCCACTACTCCTACTTCAAAGGTGCTGCTAACAGCAGAAAGTCTTTTCCTTTGCAACGTTTATGGCATGGTCACCATTCTGTCTTTGGTGCTTTTTCAATTGTCAGAAAAGAAAGGTTGCTCCTCAATCACTTTAATGAACTGCCAGAAACCTGGCCAGATTACTTGATCTGATCAGGAAATACTGCAGACTTCTATTGGAAAGGCTCTGTTAGAAAAGTTTCTATATTTAAAGTACCTTTAAAAAGCATTCACAGTTCTGAAGCAGTTCTATCATATTATCAAAGTGCTTTGTTCTTTTTCTTTTTTTTTAATTACCAAAGAAAGTTTTAAGATTAAAAAAACAAGATACTTTTAAGATTTAAAAACCAACCCACAAACACACTATCTAAATTTTGTGTTTCACTTTCAGAGAGAGAATATTTTCATACGATTAAAGACTGCATGACAGAAAAGTCTTCTGAGGCCAGGAGACAGTCAGCATGTGAGGACCAAAGTCCTCAGTCAGAGACTCTCATTCAAAGTACATTTAACCCTGCAGAAACATTTTTTTTTGTTTTTACCCCCTAAAGGGCTCTCTCATCTTCCTCCCAACCACTTCAGAAATTAAACGCCTTCCTTACAGAAGGATCCAGCTCTCCTCTTCTGTGTTTTTCATTTTATTTCTGCAAATCCCACTACTGACTCGACAGCCTAACCCCACTGTTCATGGTGCCAACTAGCAACTTCTGACTCCTACAGCAAATGCCATCAGCTGGTCCCAAACCTAGAAGACGAGAAAATACTGAGAAAAAAGGGCTTTTCGAGTTTTCTGTCGCCTACATCACCTAAGTGATCTGTTCGCACAAGCCAAGCATCAGACTAGACCAGCTTCTGGCATCACACCTTACAACACCAACATTGCCCAGATGCCCCTGCCCACAAGCACCAGTGACCGCCTGGCTTCCCAGGTCTCTCTGCTACAACAGTCCTCATGTTTCTGACTATGACGAGACCCCTAACGTTATTATCAGTCCACTCCACTTGCACAGACACAAGTGATCCAAGCTGGGTTACCTTCCAGCCAGGCAGCCTCGTTGAGCTGTTGGAAGGGCAGAGATAAGGTGCTGGAAAACTGAGGTAAAAACCCGAGGAGAACAGCACATAAAGGAAAGGTCAAAAGACACGTGTAATTTGAATAATTTAAACCCTCAGCAGTTTCAGAGCCTTTAAAAAAATTTTCAATCACCCTGTCTTCCATAAACATTTTCTGTGTCAGCCTCAGACAGGCCAGAACAGTTATCGCTTTGGGAAACACAGTGCCCAATGAATTTGAGATTTCAGCCAGGGAAAGGGCTTCCAGAACATTATTCTACACATTCATTATACCATGATAAAAAGATATACAAGAGCCTCCCTGTATGGGGAGAAAGTACTCAACTCCTTGCTTCAAACAAAAGGTTTACAAGCAGACTTTGGCATCATGAACATAAAGATGCAATTCACTCACCCAAGAGCAGCAACACAAGCATTACAAAAATACTATGACAGCATGACGACTGCCTCATTTAACAGCCATATATCTAGCCAATATCTAGCCCTCCCCCTTCCCAGGAGGGCTTTCTCCTGAGGGAACACATCATATTTAACCCATTCATCTTTCTACGAAGAAAAATCACTCCTTATTTACCTAGAGGGATGATCAAAAATCTCATGTAGCCGAGCCAGTCTGGGGTTTTGTGAGACAGCTGCTCTACAAAGAGCCTCAATACAGCACTGAGGTAATTCTGGGCTCCGGCCACTGCAATTTTAATTGGGTTTGGAGGCTGTGAATTGCAGTTACAGCTAGACAGAAAAAGAGGGAACATATTCATAATCATGCTTCCAACCAGCTATTTCAGAACAAGTTAAAAAAAAAAAAATTTGGTTAATAACGACCAAGGCAGAAGAGAGCTCGTTCAATACACAAGGCAATATCACAATGATTATCAGCAGCTTAAAACCTTATTAACACAATGCAACATTGTTCAGTACTTTCTTAATTGGTCTCCTTGCACCTTCTTTCACACATTTTGAGAATCTAAAGGGCTGGACTCAACTATCTAGGTTAGGATGTAACTATTGCAACCAACTCAGGTACCCACAGTCCTCAGTATGTATCCAGGGAACGCCTTGAGGAATTAATCTGGGAATTACTTGGGGGTGGGGAGCAAGAACTATTTAAAAACCTACCTATTAGCTTTGCACGCTTTACTGGTTATTAAATCTGACCTATGAGGCAGCCTCCAAAGCACAGTCTTAAAGTCAGCCATGTCAATGAAAGGAGACTTGTATCCCCACACACACAGCAGAACAGCAACAACTTCGCAGGGCTGACGAGTGCTCAAGAGCTACACAACTCTGATTTCAGGAGAGTAGACTGGGGAGAAGTATTGAAAGGGAGAAGTATTTCTCAGTTATTGGATGGAAAACTCCCTGGGCACTGGAGCTGAGAGGCTTTTAGAGCTGAGACTCAAACACCACAAGCAACGTGAGAACTTACTATCTTTGTATCCTGGAGACAATAGTGCTGAAAGCTGCCTGAATATCAGCTGAGGAGCACGTGCAGACCACTGGCAAGGTATGCTTTTGCAAGACATCTGACAGATACTGAGGAGAGAACATAATGTGTTACAGTCCTTTTTTTGGTACAATTTGTCACAAGAAGAAAATCTGCCTCCCCCAGACTCCTAGGTATTCTCACACCCAAGCTCAGGCACTCTACCCATGTCCAATTTGTAGGTGATACAGCTATTTCCCAAATAACTTGTCCTTGCGCATCAGCCAAAGGAAAACTATTTCTCTAAGAAAAATGGAAACACTGCTCCTTCTTGACAAACACCAACGCTATATCCAAAACACAGCATTTCTGAAAATGACAACTCTAGAATAGCAGGGGTTTTATGGACACAGAGAGCAGGGCAGCAGCAGGCAGTCCTTTGCCTAGCAGACAGCACTGGGTAAGAGCAGATGCTCTCTTATTTGCCTGCCTCTGGAATTGCAGTTGCACCTCTCTGATTTCAAGAGGACTTAAACAAATGCAGTGTTCTGCCAACCCTCAAGCACTAAAAAAAAAAAAAAAAAAAAAAAAGGGGGAAGGGTGCTACCAACACACATGTTCCTCATGACGGGAAGTTTCCCCTCCATGAAGCTAGCAGAAAACAAGTTAACGCACACCTCAGGTATACATGGACATAACATTGATGAGACTCAACAATTATCTCACACTTCCAAACTCTGCACCGCTAATCCATACACCCCACCCAATGCCAGCTTTACCTCCTCTGATACTGCATGCACAAGCTGCTAAAGCTACTGGGGAAAGACCTACAATACTGTCTATCCATCTCTAGAAGGTATTTCTCCATCTTCCAAGTATAGAGAAACTGGAACCAGTAGCTCAGTTGGTACTTTTGATCTCAGACACTGAGACCATAGCTCTTCCAGAAGCAGAAAGCCAAACCAGCCAATGAACTCCACAAGCCTGGCACAAGTTCTACAGGCAACAGTCACCCAGTACACATTTACTGGGTTTCTTCCATATGTATTTTATTCCTTTCTCAGACAGAGGTTCCAAAAGGAGCAAAATTTATTCCAAATTCTCACCCAAACCTATAACAAACCATCCCATGTTGCCAGCATAAGAAAGCACTGCTCAGAGTTCTCCTTAATACAACTACCACTCACTCAGAAAAGATGGGGTGACACACCTGCAGTCAGGAATCACAAGCACACATGCAAGGCAATAGAGCAAACCTGAAATATTTTCTCCTGTGATCACCTGTGCCCAGAAATCTCAGCCTAAACCACAGGTCATTCCTCCCTGCTTTCTCTGTCCCAGCCTACCACAGCCAAGAAGTAGGGTCCTGAGTACAAGGGTCGAGCCATTCCCAGTGTGCTGCTAACCAGAAGGAAAGGCGTTTCTTAGAAAATTAAAAAGGTGGCAAAGCCTTACAAGATCCACAGCATCTCCCAGTGAAACGAAATCCAGTCTGTAGGCACTGAACCCTCAGGATGCTGCCAGCCCTGGTGCACCACCACTGCTCTTCCAACCAAGCAGCAGAACCTATTTGGTTACTGGTAGAGCTCAAGGCCCGTCCGTTCCTGAGGAGGAATAGTGAAGGAGAACTTTGTCTCCTGCCTTTACCTGGCCTTGCCAATCAGAAGTATTGACAAGAATAATGTTTTCTGGCAGCTGGTCATCAGAAACCAGGATGTGATTTAGTTGGTCGTATACTGTTTTCCTGGGGATCTGGAAATAAAGACACAGAGAACAGTAGGAGATATCAGCTCTAATCCACAAGCCACCAGCTCCACCTCTTGCATTCATGACAGGTGGCTGTGCATGGCTGACCAGTGCTTGGTCACCCCATCAGCAAAGGCATGCTAGCAGCCGCGCTGGCTGCTGGGACTGACACTTATCAGCTTCTCCAACACTCCAATATTCCGCAGGCTCCTCTATTAGTCACCTTGGTTTAGTCGGCCATTACTCTTTCTGCCATGCACTTTTCCTTATGTCACTTTATACCAACTAACAGTAGCCTGAGGAATTTTGGATTGATAGAAGCCAGCAACCGTCTCCTTGTTGGAGGGAATTAACTGAATCCTGCAGCTAACAAAAGCATGGCACGTAGGCTCTGCACAAGCCAGTCCCGTTTTGCAATTCCTAGCGATTTGCTTTATTTCAAAGGAGTAATTCCTCAACACATCCCTATTAATTTCTCATCGTAACAATCTGTTCAGGTGTTTTCAGTTTATGGCTGGCTGACAAAGAAACAAGCTGGCAAAACCCAGCAGACTGCATGGAAGAGACAGTATCAGCCAAGACATAAATTCCCTCCTTCCTGGAGCTGCAGAGCCCAGTTTCTTTCCAGCAGGGACAACACTTGGACCAGAAGGAAAGTGACCACAGGAGAAGATGAAAAACTGGCCGGAAAGACAGCAATCTTTTTCACACCTGTAAGTGGTGCCGGGTGTCTGGAGAGCGTTCATTGTCCAGACTGTTTGCTCTCTCGTTCTGTGGCCTCACTGGCTGCCTCTCCTTCAGAGACGTGCTCCTTCCCCGACGTCCCGTCTGCTTCCCTTCAGACCTGCTAGAGAGATGCGCTTGCATTCCAGAGCTGGCTCGTACCTGAGCGAGATCCATCCCCCAAAATCCCAGATCACCCAGTCTGGCAACCTCAACAATGTGAGTGAAGGCACTGGGGAATCGTTCATGTTGATCTGAGCTAGCTCAGATCTGCTAATTCTGCTTCTGACAGTACAGAGCACACTTCAGTTATAGAACATGTTCCCAGGAGTCCCAGGCAGACGTCCACAGCCCATGCTAAGCCCACGCCACCACCCTGCTGTTGTTAACCAGCATAACAGGATCCAGCCGTGCAAACCGCAGTCACACCCCCAAAAGCAGCACAGAAACACCTCTTCAAAAGAACATCTAGTTGTTTGCAAATAACCACAGAAACTATTTGGTGGAGTTGCTGAAGCTCACATTCACTATCCTATTTGGGAGGGTTTAGCAGGACATAAGTTAGACTTGACAACCACGTTTAAGGCCAAAATCTGTGTAAGGCATTGACTTAGCAACAGT
The DNA here is from genome assembly GCA_013398815.1 of Ibidorhyncha struthersii. Classification (NCBI taxonomy): domain Eukaryota; kingdom Metazoa; phylum Chordata; class Aves; order Charadriiformes; family Charadriidae; genus Ibidorhyncha; species Ibidorhyncha struthersii. The sequence continues at coordinate 349,204 of VZSZ01006065.1, read as the reverse complement.
ATCTTTGAGCAAGCAGCTCCAGAGGTTTATAAAAACTTACTTGGACATGGAGTGCATGCAACACAGGAGACAGGAGCAACCTCAAAGCAGTGTTGCCCTCCAGGGTTCTGAGCATTCATTTATCAAGTGCTCAAGACCCATTGTTTGAGTGCCTGAACACAATGGGGGTCTCCTTGCAGTCCATGGCTTAAGGCCATCTGGAACAAATGCTAGCAGGCTGTCCTTGACTTCCTGAGCAGCCCTGCAGCAGGTGCAATGCTGTGTCACCGCTCTACCTGGTGGATGGGATAATGAGAGACTCTGTCTTAGTGATCTTCCCGCTGGGTGGGAGCTTCTCAACAAACACATCTGGTGTGGGAAGTTCAGCTTCCTGGACCTCGGCTTGCTGGTTAGACTCCTGCAAAAACACAGGGAATCGTGTCATCAGGAACAAACGCTCCCCTCTGTCTCACCACCACAAGGGGTGGCAGGAGGCACCCCAGCTTGGTTCTGGCTGGGGCACATTCAGCCTGCCTCTTCCAGACATGCTACTCGCTGCCGAAAGGGAGAAGCCAATACTGGCTATCTGGAGCTACCAGTTTCCAGCTCTGCCTCACAAGGGAGTTGGAGGTAGGAAAGGTGTTCAGATACGCTATTTGGAATAGGCACTCTCCCAGCTCAAAGCCAGGGACATGTCTCCTAATGCAATGCAGATTAATTCAGCTTATGCAAACAAACTAGCAGAGAGAGAAAGACATGGGAGAAATGTTACAATGTCCCCAGTAAAGCAACTTCAGCTTTGGGATTTTTACCCCAGGGCCAGCCTGACTGCTGCCAATTCAGCTTGGAGTAATACTTCTGTGTGACAAAATGGAGCAGCCCTGAGAACACTTTTAAGGAAGATACACGTGGTCAGCAGCATACTTTGGGCCAGTCTTCCTCAAACCAAGAGAAAGAGTGTTTAAACAGAAGGCCACGTAAAGCATTTCAGTTTCAAAAGGCTGAAAGCCAAGAACCTCCCACAATCAAGGTCAGGAGGAGAGCTCAGCGTTATCTTCACTGCAGCAAATGTTATCTATGTAAATAGTGCTGCGTATGCAACTATATGGACAGACACATGCCACAGAATGCAGTTCATAGTTGATACCGAAACTGCCAGGAGGAATGTAACCAGTGCATTTTCAACTTACATAAGAGACAGTGTCAGAAATACTATCGCCTGCATGTTTGGCTCCAAGACTTTTTGTCTTTTCAGGCACTTCTACCTGCTTGAGAGGAGAAAAATAATTAGGAGGTGTGGCACCAGCACAGTTTTCAGGAACGCTCTCTGGATCAGGCTGTTCAAAAGACACACTTCTCCATTTAAACAGTGCACAGCTCTGCAGCATGACCAGGAGTGCTTCCTGGTCACACCAGGACTGAATGCATTAGGTGTGGGATGTGGCAAAGCAGCAGCTGAAAAGTGGATCGAAAAGCAGGTGAGCTGCCCCTCAGCGTTTGCTCCCAGCCACCGTGAAAAGTATCCCAACAACAGTAAGGTAAAGCCTCCTTGAAACAGTGCCAAGGAGTCCCTAAAACTCCCAGGCAACATCTCTCATCCTGGCAGTCATTGCAAGTACACGGGAATCTGGAGCTAGTCATACTATTAGCAAGTATTCAGTACATAACCTGAAGGTGTCCCCTTGAGTTAATACGATATTTGCTTTAAAAACCCAACCACCACCCCCCAAAAAAAAACCAACAAAACCCCCAAAACAACACATTTTCTTAGCAGGAAATTCATATCTCTGCATCCATGTCTTTGGAGGTGTTCAGAGAGGGTGCTTTAATTAACACATGCAAATAGAGACAGTGTAGGTCTGCTATATTACCTGCAGATAGATAACCTTCTTGAAATATGACTTACAGGACTTGATGGCTCTCTCTGGCTCCTGATGCTGTGGATGCTACCAATTTCTGTCTGAGAGCTGGAGTGTGACAGTCCTTCAAAATAAGGTCTGAATAAGGAAAACAAAACCAGTTTCTTATTATTAAAAAACAACTGTCAGAGAAAGTCTACCGCATTCATAGCAAAGCAATATGACTGTTCCCAGGTGTCCTACTGCTCCCCAATGGCTCCAGTAAAAATTATAGGCAACCTTTGAGAGGAGGGGGAAGTGTCCAGGACAGCAAGAGAAGCCAGAAAGTCCAGGGACCCCTGCCTAGCTCTGACACTGACTGACCAACCCCCATCTAATGGATCCAGCATGTCACCTGCCACACAGCACACCATATTTATAAAACTCTTACTAGGAATGCTTGCACGCTTTCACACTACACACCATACAGCAGCTTTTGTTTCCATAAAATCCAGGGTGGGCATGTGGGTCCAGCATTTTCCCACAGCAGAACAGAATGCACATTCACCCCACACAAGCAGTTATATCCTCATTACCCCATGTACCAGGTGCAAATTTTCACACTGCAATTCATGCTTCAGCTTTGCAAACGCTGATTGAAGTACACACCATTCCAGACAGGGTTTAGCTCTTGACTGAAAGACAGCAAGTAGAGTTACTGCCCCCGCACTGATACTCTGATACTCCATGCCTGCAGGTAAGTGACTCTTGGTGCTAATACGCATTTTATTTCCAGCTAGCATCTGGATTTGGCTGCCAGCCCTAGGATCCAATTACACATTTGCTCAGTAAGATAAGGTAGGGCATACAATCAGATTGCACTTCCACATAAAAAGGCAGCTCATCGCACCAGGCTACAAGGCTCAATTACAATTTAAGGAACTGATTTTTTTTTTTTTTCCCCCCAGAAAAAATCTGCTCATAAGCATCAGCATTCATCACATCCCTTTCAAGATAGGAACACAAGAACTGGACACAGCAAACTACAAAGTGTCTCCCCAAGACCAAACAGACATAATAAGTTCTTATTCCAGCAATATTCCAGCCATCACATATCCCAGAACAGTTAGCTCCTCGGCTCCAGGGAACAGGACACAAGGTCTCAGTGTGTGCAGTACACCACTTTGGTTTGTTTCAAAGCAGCTGCTTACCACAACGTATCTACTTTCAAATCCCTTCAAGGTAGGATCTACCAACTGGCACCATACTGGGTCAAGCTGCAAATGCCTTTATAAGCCACCAGCCCTATCACTTAACACTGCTGCCCCAGTCTATCCTGGACATCTTCTGGCTCACTGATAGGTAACAAGTCACTCCAGACTCAGAATTTATTCTTAGCCCAACCAGGTTGTTCTACATTAATTAGGATATTACGACGCCCGGTAATTAGCTGGCACTTAGCAGATACTGTACTGGCCAACTGCAGTGGTAGGCTTTGTTTCAGAGCTGTCACAACATTGAAGGTCCGAGGATACAAACACATGTCAGTCAGAAGCATACATGCAGCTTGACCAGTCTCATGTTTTCAGTACTTATCTCTGCTTGAGACCCTGAGCCAGCAATCCCCAGCTCAGGTCCACAGTGATATGTTTGCCCATATGTCAGTGCCCACAAAAGCCATTTCAGAACAAGCTTTTGTGTATCTACGTGTGCTGCAGTCAGTCCCCTTGGGCCCTAAGGAACTCCTGTTTCCCACAGTTCTGCTTCCTTAATCCCTGCAAAGACTCTCTTTCCACATAGGGTCTTATCAGCTTTTCCAGAAAGACACAGTCTGCCTTGTCCATCACTGCCTCTACTTCTGCAGCTTCCAACCACATCTCTTTCTGTCTTAGTACAGATTTCCTGGCTGTTTCTACCACCTTTTCAAAACACCCATGTACATTTTCATTCTACTGCCTGCCTGTCAGCAATTCCTACCCCTGTGCTCAGCTGGCAGGGAAGGTCGAACATCTGCAAAGGGAACAAGGAAGAAACAAGACTGAAGGGAAGTTAGACCACCCCCCGCCCCACTACCCCTGCTCAAAGCAGTCATTCAAGTTGTAACAACACACACCAGGGCTCCAACACCAGGTCAAGAGGGGAAACAAAACAGGACAGAGGGGTGTCAATACAGACATCTAACCTGTGCTGACAGTGTGCAATGGTATCTCTCTGGCCTAGCATCAGCCACCCCACACTTACTTTAACTTTGGCTTCGGAGTGCTCAAGACACTGTCATCATCCTCCATTTCTGGACCGCTGTCACTGGGGTTCTCTATATCCAGCGTGTCATACAGAAGGTCCAAGTCCTCCTCCACCTCTGGAACGTGCTCCGCTGGATCCTGCTCTGAATCCAGAACCTACACACAGGACAAAAGCAGGCATCACTGACTCTGCTAGGAGCCAGATCGATCCCACGTCGCCTGAGCTCCCCTGAGGACTGCAGCACGCCAGTCCTGGGGTAAGATTCTGTTCCTAGTGCAAGGGTACTATATCCAACAGAAATATTAAGTATAAGAGAAGTGCTTGTTTTAGGTCAAGCTTGTCAGTTAAGCAGGAGTTACCTATTGGACTAAGCATCCACAAATGGGCTATTAACCATAGATTATGTCCATTATTCAATAATATTCTATAAACAAAGTTTTAAGAAGGCCCCTAAGGAAGTCCCCATTTTCTTAGAACAAGTATGGAAATGCAGTACTCCCAACAGAGTAACTTGTCTTGGGTTTTACTGAAAAAGTTGCCATGACACCTTCTGATTTGATACCCAAGCATGTAGAAATGACAAAAACGTCCACAGGAGGCGCCTGGAACCTGGACAAGGATCAGCTGCCACCCAAACGCAAAGCTGAAGATACCTGATATCTCACACAATACTTCCACATGCGGCTTCACACATACACCAGAGTAAGCAGGAAGCTGTGCAGAGTTTGGAGCTTGCTTTTTGAATGGCAGCTCCAGAAAAGCAGCAGCTCAGCTGGCTGAGACCTCAGCTATGGGTGCTGACTCTGTTGAGCTAACTTTGGAAGAACAGCAAAGCTAATGGAACTGTTGGAAGCATAAGGAAGTATGAGGAGTTCCTCGCTCTTTCCCACAAGCCACAAAATCAGCACACGGACAGCCAATTGAGATGTTAACTGTTTTTATATTAGATACTTAATGTTACACAGGTTTCTTTGGTTCTGGATCTCTCTCATTTTCAGCTCTGACCAGACAGCTGACTACTGTGGATCTGCGTTTCCTATCCAAGTTTTTCATGTCTTGCCTGGCTGTTCTAATAAGATGATCAAACAGGCTGGGATTGAACTTCACAAGCAACATACACAGTAGACTACTCGCCTTTGAAAGGGTCAAAGATAATTTCAAAGCAGCCTGCAAAACTAATGGGTACACACGTGGTTGCCAAAATCTGGTTTTGATAAAACTTGATCTAGACATTTTAAAGTTGGCCCTCAAGCCTCCATGCAAGGCCAGGGTGTAAGGAAAGGTCACATCCACTGGAGACTTGAAAACAAAATGAAGGGAACTAGGGGAAAACAGGAGAGTTTTCCTGAAGACTAAAGCAAGGTGCACCAAGCAGTTAGAGGGCAACATGCAGACAGGAAGGCTTACAGACCAAATCACTTACCTCATCAGACACTTTAAACCTCTTCAGCAACGCCACAACCTTCTGTTTGAAGTTTTGTTGCTGCAAGTCAAAGAGACATTTACTTAAGCAAAGCATAAGCAAACTGTTTTCTCCCAGTCTGCAAGAAGCCCAGACACATCTGACACTGGTGCTCTAGCTGCTGCTTCAAATCAAACAACTCCTGGCACCACAAACCAAGTCTCTGCTGTTCTCATGTTGAAATCAGCTTTTCCAGACCTATGGTACATTCTCTCCTGCATTACAACAAACTCAGTTCCACTCCACCAAGCATTATAAACCTTCTGGCCCTGATGGATGGCACGTCACTCTTGGTTGGACACACAATGGGTAACATTCTTTTATCTGCCAGATCACCTCCTGTACCTGTTTCTTAAATTTCCGGCAAATAGTCGACAGCCAACTTCTCCGATTCTTAACAAGGGCGAGCCAACACAGGCATCTACCTACTGACCCAAAGTACAAATGTGTTTTCTACTAACAAGGCACTGTTTTTCCAAGAGCTTGCAGTTCATCCTGGCAGACCCATTTCTTTGACAAGCAGCATTGTAGAAAAGTTGTGGGGCTTGTCCTTAGCACTCACCTATCAAAAAAAATGCTTTCCGAGTCCAGTACCCCCAGATCCTGCACACAGCAGGCACCAAGTCCAAAACAACACAAGCCAAACTGCTGCACTTCTTTTGTGTTTACTCGCCCCCAAGAGCTCTCTCTCGTAGGACCAAACAGCTGAGAATTGCCACGAGCTTCCCAGCCCTTCTTGTCTGTCACTGACCAACCTAATATGCACACTCTGAAGAAAAGGAAGATGAGAAGGGCCCAGGCATGAGTGCTGGTACAGAGCATTTGAGGTGGCATCCCTGTGTCAGGAGTAAAGGGAAGAGAAAATGGCGAGCACAAGGCCACTCTTACGTGAAGAAAGTTGCTCATTTGCTGGCTCTCCAGTATCTCACATGAGCTCTTCTTGCAAGTACAACAGCCTGCTCCCACTCTGGCCTCAGACAATTCACACTGCCCCACGCCTCCAAACCTAGCCCTTTACCTCTGAACTCATATGCTGCAAGCTGCAACCACCTCCTAAACAGCTAAAGTTTAGGTGAAATAAATCCACCAGGCCTCAAACAAGACTCTGCAAAGACTGCCCTATTTCTGTCCCAGTGTACACGCGAGGCAAAGATGCTCTCGCAACAGTGAGAGTTGTCCTCTGGCTCAGGATGCCAAGCAAAACTGTCCATCACACAGACCACCTTGGATCAGCATGGCGGTCACACACAACATCCAGTAGCTAAGGTGACATGGCAAGAGCTGTTTGCTGGCCTGAATGGTTTGACAGTCAGCAGACAGGAGACCTGTTGGGTTTGGAGCTGGACTGATGTTAACAACTGGCAGCACCAAACTCAGTTTTGCACCAACCCCACACACTGGAGATTCCGTATCAGTTTAGTGGTCAGGGCTAGAGGAAGTTGCTCATTTAATAACCAAGTGGTGTATTTCATCCTGGCTGGTCACTGACACCTAAAAACAATACAAAGGACACCAAGGATATGAACTAGCATGGTCCTGGTCTCATACAGAGGGTTTTTTTAGTGGCAGATTCAGGTCAAAACAGGGTTTATTTCAGACCTTATCAAAATACGGATTTTGGAAATAGCCTCACAGAAGATACAATGATCTCCAAACTTACTCCTAAGTCCAAAAAAGAAAACCTAGCCCATCCTGGTGGTTTTGAGTTACTGTCATCACAGACACGCATAAACACTTGTGTAAGCAGAAAGCTGCATTATGGCGTGGTCCAGCACAAGTCACTGCTCCACACAGAAGTGCAGCTTTGCAGGCATACGTGTGCTTGCTGTGGGAGGGTGGACAGCTGCATGCGACTTGCCAAAGCCTTCAATTTCCAGCCTCTTCTTTTGCCTCAGCACCACATGCACCACCTCAGGTTTATCCATCGAGCTCCAGACACTGACTGAGCTACTTTGCTTCATTTTGATGCCTTCCCACTGGCCTCCTTCATGCATAGCACAAACAGAAGAGCTTCCCTTCGCTTAAAGCTACTTCCAAGACTTACACGAGCACGGATCCTGCACTGGCTTCTTCATGGGGGTGAATTTCACACACACACATGATTTTTGGAGCTCCTTAACCTTGCAGCCAAAGGACACTCAAGACAGCACATACACACACCTTGAATGGCCCCACTCACTGAACTGGCTGCTTCTGGTAGCTCTTCACATGCTGTGACCATGCCCCAAAGCTCTCTGCTGGGCCAGCACGTCTAAGAATGCTTCTCCCATAAGCCACATGCACTGTGCATCCTGACCAAACCCCGTCAGTGTTAGTAAAACTAATTTCCACCGACCCTGGTTATGGACGTCGTTCTTACTATCGATCTCCGCTGCTTCTTGGGCTTCCCCAGCTCGTACTCATCATCATCCAAATCCTGAACAGAAAGAGGATTCCCGTGTTACCTTTGTGATTTGGGGACACATAAGTATTCAGGTGCTAAAAATGCTCCCTGTATGAAGACGAACCTGCTGCTCTGTCTTCCAGGCTTTCAGCATTTGCCTTAATTGCAATTATGATGGCAGAGGGAAAAAGGAAGTAAACCAGGTCTGCAGAGAGCCAGGAATAACAGCTTGGAGAAGCAAAACAGCCTTAGTTCTACATTCAGTGAACAAGGACAGTCACAGCTCCACATTTCATGGGGTCCTCTCTCAGCACCCTCCAAGACGTGGAAGGCAGGTGATGCCAGAGTCTGAAGGCAAGTAAGACCCAAACTCAAAAGCATCTCACATCTAGCCAGGGGTTCTCTGTAAGGACCTATTTTGCAGAGGGTATTAAAGACTAAAGACAGACTCAGACCCCATTGGCCCTTTAATTACAGCTGGGGATCCAGTTGGGCTCTTTGAATCCAATCAATATTACAGAAGCAATCAACTGATGCCTTGACCATTAAGCAGAGAAACATGCAAGGATGCTCATGTTTTAGTGTTTAACGGGAGCTCAAGTCCAAAAATGTGAACAGATAAATCACAGCACAGTGGAAGAAACAAGTTACCGTGCAGGCCTTCTGCTGCTGCAGCTAAACACTTGGTGACAGTCTCACACTGTCATGGTTTAGCTAAAGAAATAGGCTTTTAGTCTCAAGCACGAGCTGAGAGTATACACGCTCTACTGAAGCTCTCGCAGGGAGAAGCCATGCCCTAAACAGTACCTGGCCCTGTACGGCATCATCACTGGCCTCCTGCTCAGAAGAGAAGCTCTCGTACTCCTCCTCGGAATAGTTGTCTGAAAGGGAAGGAAAGAGGGGAGAGATCCTGTGAAACTCCTTTAAAGCGAGGGGACAATGTAATTGCAGGAGCAGAGACGGCCAACTAACAGTCACAAATCAAGAAAGGAGGCACACAAGGAGATGCCTGTTAGTTTATCTTCTATCTGCGCTAGAACCAGTGAGATGGGAACTGCCTGGAGGGTAAGGAACAAGGAGAAACACATCTAATAGGAAGGAAGGACCAGCACACAGATAAGGTTCCTTGAAACGCACCCCACTTTTACCCTGGAAAGAATCACCTGGTAGAGAGCAGCAACTAAAGAGGTTTCTCCACAAAGGAAATCACTTTTTTCCCCTAACATGGGCATAAGTGGCTTAAAGGAGCAAGTAAAGCATGCCAGGAGGGTCTAAATCCTTTACTGAAATGACACGTCAGGTGAGCTGCCTGGCCTCAGGCAACGACACACAAGCACCCATGTGCACTACCTTCAACAGGTCACTCTTCTAGCAGTGCGCGGAAGGCTGGTACCACATAAAAAGATTGTCACAAGTAGAAATCCAATGACTTCCCTATACAGTGCACAACACTATGGATTTACACTCATTAAACCAAGCCATAGTCCACAGCAAAACATGTTGCAGGTTTGCAGGTCTTATCTAAGTTAGTGAGATTTATTGTAGAATATTCAAAGGAAAAAGAAGTTGGAAGAGTGGCTTAAATGTTAATCTGCTGAATACAACACTGTTAGCCAGGTGAGAAGCTACGGGTTCTTAATACGCCCACCAGTGATGCTGGAAGAACACTGGCAAGAACACAGCTAACCCTCACTGGATGGCTCAGGTCTGGTGTGATATGCAGGAGAAGCTTTGACAATTCAGTCCTCCACTCCTGTCACACTTCCTGCTTATACAGTAACAGGTTTGCAAAATAAGTTTTCTTTGCATTAATTAGTTACAGACACAGCAGCTTGTGCAAACCAGTTCTCATTTGTCGCAGGAAGCATCTAAGCCCAGGCAGAGTTTAACTCCAGCTAGTTCAGGAAGACACTGGTGCTCACAGCATGTGGTTGTACGCTTACCCGTAGACTTGATTTTCTGGCTGGCCTGCATAGTGCTGTCTTCATGGTCAATTGGCTGACTTGACAAGGAGAAGATCCAGATTTCTGCTACCTTCACTGCAGCCTCTTTGATGTTGCTGAAAAGGCTCAGAACCTGGCCACCTTCTGTTGGATGCTGCATGACCTGGGACAGAAATTAAGCAGTACAAATCTGCATTTAAAAGTATTTAAACTTGCATCATTTGCATACTACAAGAATCATTTATGTTAACACAGTTACTCCACACATTCAAGTACAGAAGCAAGCCAACACTCTGCAACTGCAGGAGCCACTTGCAAGCAATACACAACGCTAGTTGAGATTTTATTTGACTACTAATGGAAGTAATGGAAGGAAAGAAAAAGCATTCTGAGCTGGACAGTTGATCAGCTCATCCTTGAAGCACAATACTTGACTATCTCATTACTATGTATTTGCTTCCATGGCACAGTAGTGATTTGAATTATCAAGTTACCAACTTCCTGAACACCTAATTAATGAACTTAGTTTTGTGTTAAAGCCCAGAAGAAGAGCCGGTAAAGGCAAAAATTCTTGGTGAGATACACATGCAAAGCGCTTCCTAAAGCAAGAATCCCTGCTCCAGGGAGCTGGCACCTGAATCTCAGCAAAGCTGCCCTCCCCGGGATAATGAAGCAGTAGGTCATGAAAAACAAGACAATGGTGGAGGCACAGGGACATCTCAGTGTGCGTTTCTCCATCCTTTGCCACTCAAAGCTCACAGGGCTCTCCCCAGAACCTAAAGCTTACGTTCTTTTGCCCCATTGGAGTCAGAAAGCAGCTTCCCATGCCTGCACCTCAGCTTTCTCATACACACCAGCCTGCTTTGTCAGCTCCTCACATGGCTTTAAAAAGACCTGAGCTGATAAGGAACATATGCCTCTCCCCTGTTAAGCTCTGCTCAGACTCACAACTCCAATTCATCGCTTTGTTTCAACAGCTAAGAGAACTTTTTTAAAAAAATAANATTTCAGAAATATTCCAGATGAGCTGGAGAGCAGCTATTTCCTAACACTGTGAACCTTTGAAAATTTTTGACCTTCTAACCTCAGTCAGCTGACATTACAAAAATACTTAAGAAAAACCACAAGCAGCAGCAAATGCCCAACGCTTAAAAGTTCACCGATGGGTCTAATTAATGGGCCCACATGTTTTCTGCCTTACAGCAGTATTTAATTTCTAGTTCTTAAACAAACTAAACACGGTACAGGAAAAACATCAGCTACAACACCACAAATCAGAATTTGGCAAATTCAAATGGGGACTTCACCATTTACTGCAAGTCTAAGGGAAGCTGAACTCACGCACAAGGAGCGGTCTTTGTAATGAATTATTTAATATCGTAATAACTCACCACAGCATAACACTAGTTTATTTTGAATGGAAATGATTTGTTGACAGAATGCAGTCTGATGAAGAATATTGGTGTGAAGCTGAATTTGCTACTGCTAAGGCCATCTCTAAATACTTAGAAACAGAAACAGCAGAGATTAAACAGGGCATGAAATAACAAAGCATGGAGCTAGCCATTCAGAAAGCCTTAGTGAATAATTTATGCATATTTGATTCCAGCATTAATTTTCAGATGTAAATCTGAAAATTTTATCATTTACCTCTCATGAATAGAACTCCACCTAAATTACCAACAGCCATGAAATAAGAATTGCAAAGGGTATTTCAAGCAAAACGATAGAAACTACTCGATCCTGAACTCTCATACAGTGGCACAGAGAAGCACAGCAAACCTTGCTTTAACGTGAACATTTCTTAGGCTTGGACGGTTTGCCTGAGTGACCCTATCTGACTCGTTCTATACACATGAAACAACAAAACATTTTACATTTATGACCGACCTAAGACGAATGCATGCATTAGTTCAACTGAACACACTGCAACTTCTGCTGTTCCTTCCAGGAAACATGATACAAAATAATATTTACCAGTTTTAAACTTATGCTCACATGTCCTGAATACAAAGGGGACAGCGTTGTATTTAGGTGAAATGACCTGGACCCCCTAACTCTAAAAAAAACCCCCACCCAACAACAGCAACAAGGTAACACCCCTCACAAGGTAATAAGCTTCATGAACCCTTTAGCTCTCAAGATATTATTCAGAAGATGTACAATATTATTACTCAGTAGTAAAAATCCATTTCAAATATTGCCCTGAGAATACTGGTTACAGTTATTAAGACAGCTATATGAAATCCCACCAGGTACTTCCCAATGAGGAAAGCGACAACTCTGGATTAGAGAAGGGAGAATGTCCACCTTTGTAAACAGAGATCATGGCAAATGCTGCTCACCTCAGCCATGTTGATAGACCCCACAGCCAGAGTCTTGTAGCCTAAAATGGTTCGGTTCTTGTACCGCTTCCGTCGCTGCAGCATGATCTGAAGCTTGTTGCCTTCTCTCTTCAAGAAGTGAGGGTACTGCAGTGGAAACACAATGGAAGAGTTTACTATGTCTGTCAACATTATCTCCCAAGCTGCCTGCTTCACAAGTAAACGCCATTCCTAGGGATTAACCCAGGGCTTTTAGAAGCACCTACAGCTAACACTCACTGGACAATCCTTCATTATCCCAAGGAAGCCTTCATCCCTGCCCGAACAGCTCCGCTGCCAGCCTTCACTTCCACAGCCAAGCACACTGAAAATGGAATCTGGGGGTGCAGCGGAGCTGTTCAGAATGGGAAGGATTGAGCCCAAGCCTGGTTCCAGAGAGATGAGCAGCCTCCAGGAGATGCTTTCCCCAGCAGCTAAACAGACGCTGCCTGGAAATGGAGCCCCAGAGGTGCTGCCCGGGGCATGGGCTGCGCCTGCACGAACAGCAGGCAGTGGCAGGGACAGCCAGGGACCCCGGCACTCTCGGCAGCATACGGCCTTCCCTTCAGCACACTGACACTTCTCAGTGTTTGACCCTCTACTGCACCCATTTAAGAGCGTATTGTGCTCTGAATGGCAAGCGGAGAGAGAGGCACATCTATGAAGAGGCCAGGGATCTGCTGATGCTTCTTTTGCTAAAGCATGGAGACCTACATGGTCACGCAATGATTCTCTTCAGGACAATTTCCTCTCCTTTAGGCACGTGGCTCTTGCAACTGTTAATGTTTTCCACCATTAACGCACTCAAACTTCTACTGCTCAAAGTGGTTGTAATTTGAGTAGTTAAAAAAAATCCCGTCCTACTGCCATGCTATGCTGCAAAGACATAAACCCTTCCCAGACACTTTCCATACAAGAAAATACATTTGTTTATATATCATCCAAAAATCTCCTGAAGAACGGAGAGGCTCTGAAGTCAAGCAGGGAAAGAGTGGGGCTAACCATGCGATCTCGCCTTGTCCTGCTCATCTGCGCAGAGTATTAATGTAGGCAGGCCCTGCTTTCTGCCAGGATGCCCGCCAGAGCACTGACAGTCCCCAGGACCCAGCTTACTGGCTGTGAAAGGAAGAAGTTGTGCAATGGGAAAACAATCTTCAAGAAAAGATACAGCAGCCACCTGACCAGGTAGCTGAGTCTCATCTTGAGAAGAGGTGAATGGGACACACGCTCCAAATATACAAAACACATAGCACTAAGTAACCTGCAGACAGGAGAACCTAATTGCAGGGGTTCTCAAACAGAGCATTCCCAAGAGAAGGATGCTTCTCTCACAGGCAAGACCTACGTGTTTGTTTTTTTCCCTTGGGACACCGAAAATAACTTCCTCCCTACCAAAATGTTTAATAAATACAAATGCTGAGTGCCACCAGAAACCCTGAGATATTAATTTGCAGTCCAGAGCGAGCCTGACTGCTACACAAAGAGCGGGGAGCAGCGGCCACACAAACAAGCAGAATGCTAATTAACTGATTGCTCTGCAAGGGTGAGATCTGCTGTGCATTACACAAGGAAGCAGCCCTCCAAAAGAGAGGAACGGCAGTTCACGTAATTAGAAGACGATCTCAAAACACACCTACATCCAGACACAAACGGGAGCCAGTGACTTTGCAGATGTGCAACATCCCTAAACAAGGACAGAAGAAAGTTACTGGGGAGAAGGGGCAAGAGGGGCTCCAAAAGCCAGAGACACCTTTTGGATTCAAATCTACCGTTTCCCTGCCTCTGGGGCCCTTCCATGTGTTGGAAGGGCAGCAGAGGAGAGGGACTCCTTGCTCTCAGTTCAAGGCACTTGGGCCACACCAAGGCTGCTTAAGCCTGCAACTAAAGTCCGAAGCCACGCTTGGTCCCAGGCCAGCTTGATTTCCATGTGTACAAGTTTTCAGGGATTAAACCAGATGGTTCAAGTCCATACACGTGCAAGTTTCTGTTTGTCAAAGGTGTGCTGCCTGGCCACCCCTGATGAGCATTCACAGAGATGATAAAAGAAAGGTACAGACTCAGGCCACTCAGCTCCTTAGTTAAAAGCGAGTGCCTCTAGAAGACAAGCTGAGCCATTTTCATGACAGACAAGCTATTTTTAACACCAGCCATAGCTTATCAACTCTACAGAACAGTTTCAACCAAAACTTTTCAGTAATTGTCAGTCCATGACAGATATTGGAGCAGAAACCAATTTGGCTCAAAATATTTGAAAACAAGACTTTTCGAGGAAGTATCACAGACTTCAAGGCACCTCTGAGGGGTGAGAAAAGGGGGCCATCACACACACCAGAACAGTGAGAGTCATGGCAAGACCTTTCTGAAGCCCCAGTGATGTAATTCCTTCCATCTGGAAGGTTTATTAGATTAAACGCAGGAATTAAGTGCTCCAGAAAGCTGCGATGTTGTGCTTGGAATATCTGGGGAATTTCACTTGATCCTGTGAAACCCACGGAGGGTCAGGAGAAGCAGCCATTCCAGCAATAAGGGTGACGGTAGCTCACCTGCCAGAAAGGCTACCGCTGGCCTAGCCCTAGCTAGCAAGGCTAAACAGGCTCAGGCACACCACCACTAACTCTAATCTTACCCCAGCTGTGTAACAGAGCAACAGAAAACTCCTCTCTTCTGCTTGAGAGGAGGCCTGCCAGACCCAATGGGCTGGTCGCTACTATGCCAGCCTGCACCATCACCTTTCCAGCTTAGCTCTGACAAGGAAACACTCTGTGCAAAGGACAAGAATTTCACCCAGGAGAAGCAGCTGAGAAGGTGGTGACTGTGAAGATACTAAGGGGGCTGCGATTCCAGACAGCTAGCACAAAGCAAGGCATACAGTTTGAAGAGCTGACAGTGCAATATGGAGATACTGGCTGCTGCAAGACACTGAGACCTCCTTGGGCTGTGACATCCACATGCTTTTACTTTGTGGCCCATTACCGCTGTCAAATATATCCCGGGCACTAAATTCAGACTGTATCTGGCTTAAGCTGCAGTTGTTAGCTAGGATTAGCTTCCAGCCATCGTCCAATTAAGAAACAATAAAAGCTGTCATAAAAACCTGCTGTGCCATTTCAGGAAGGCTTCCCAGGCCTTACTGCATCCAAGGCCACCAATCCTTCCTGAAGCAGATCTCACCCTTGCAGACCAGCAGCACATCTCTGCATTAAGCTTGCTCATCTCCCCTGAAGGCTGTGTCACGGACATTGCTCTCCCCTATTCTGGCTCACTTCCCAGCCCCTTCAGGGGAAATCAAGATAGGCAATGCTCTGCATCCTGCTGCACCACTGCTCTGAGTCCCAGAAAAAAAATAATATTCCAAATTAATTCCCAAAAGATCTGCAGAAATCTTGGTCCTTGCTGATACAGGACTGGCAGAGGGAGACCTGGCTCGTCTTACAGCTCTGCTCCCAACCATGGGAAAGCTGCAGCCCCAGGACTGAAGCATACCTATTCCTGGCATGCAACTTTGTTATTCCTGCTCACAAAGGAGGGGATGCAATACTGCAGTTAACCCAGTCTGTGGGCTGCGTAAGGACAGAACCAGAAGCATCAGCCATCTGTGTATCCGCCTGGGCAGCTGTAGGGTTATCATCTGTGTGCAATGAAATCTTATCTGCTTTGAGTCTGCACAGGTCTCAGAGTAACAACCAGGCTGTCTCACATCGTTACTTGAGCCTTTCTCCCTACCAGATCAAACTCTTGGCTTCAAGATCTAACCAATAGTCCCAAACCACAGATAATCCAGATATGAATGGTTCTCAGTGTCTGCCTGGCTCTGCACTATGTACGTAGGATCCTCCCTCTTGCTTGCAGCAAGCCAGCCTCTATTTACCTTACTTCCCTGTTTGGGAGGCAGCACCAGGGCAGCACGCTTTGAGGAAAAGAGGAACCAATAAAATACAGCTGCTCTGATTCCCAGCTACTCCTGTGACTCTAAAGCCAGGAGTAACTGTCTGCATACTGCTCCTGCTTCTCCAAGTGGTGCCCCCTCATCAACTCCAAATCAGAGGTTTACCTGTCCCACTTGTACTACTGCCTTCAGTCAGCCTGATACTCCATGCCTCCCCCCATGGCTGCCACTCTCCAGTGCCCATTCATAAGGAAGGCAACAAAAGGCAAAAAAGAGTCATCCTGCTCTGCTCCAATTCCTGCCACAGCCATAACATAAAGAGGACAGACTGCAGCAAAGTCCTCATGTTCCTGGGCTCCAAACGCGGAATGCACAACAAGGAAAGTCCCCTAACACTGCAAACCAGTACCCTGCTCCAGGCCTTTAATGCTGAGAAGCAACTCAGACAAATTAGTGTTGTCACACTGAGGACATGCAAAGTGCAGCTAGTGTGTAACTTGCCTGTTCCCCCCAGACAAATCAGAGATTAGAGATTTGCCTTCCATGACACAGGGTTGGCCCCAAGAACAATTCTAAGCGTTTATATGGCAGCTTTCCTAGGGGGCTTCCCCCTCCCCAGATCCTGGAAGCATCTAGGTCATTTTTGCTCAAATTCCCCACAGCTGGCTGCCCGGAGATAAGCCAAAAGAGCTCAGACAGCTCTTCAGAAATTGCTGGGACTGCCTTAAGAACAAGCATCTCTGGCAGCACTAGAAGGATCTTCACCTCAGATCTACAGTGCACCTCTGCTCACTGCAAGGCAGCAAGTCCAGCAAGCACACATGCCCCAAGGCCACATCCCACCTTACCTGCAGCGAGAAGGTCAGCGCAAGCTCCGTCTCCACATGTCCACTCGGGGGCAATACAATCTCGTGAGACCGTAGGATGCGCTTGGAGCCCTGTACAGAAACAAAGTCCATCGGGTGAATTCCCCAGAAGCCAGCACTTACATCCCACCCCAGTCCTGTTTACTGAAAACCAGTAAACATTGTCAGGGACTATCACAGAGAAAGTAAACGGATGCGTCTGACCATGCACTTCTGTGAAATATTAATGAGACGAAAGGGAGATATTTGACTAATAAAGATTTGGGCATATTTACTGTCCCAAACTGCAACAAAGCAGCTTTTGTTCTGCAAAGCCCCAGCATTCAAAAGCTTTGAGTCAACCCTCCCCCCCTCAAGTTCAAGTCTTGTATTTTTACTTCAGCCAATAGGTACAAGGCTCATCATCTCCTGGGTTTGGAGGCTGCAGTGTCATGCTTAAATCTTTGGCATTAGCCATGACAAACTGGTCTTTTCGTGCACACACCCCTTCCTGGGAAAAGTGGAGATTTTAACCTGTTTAAACAACTGTGAGTAGCCGGGGTTATAAAAGAAAAGAAAATCTACTAAGCATCACTGGAGACCTGGTAGTATTACAGGGCAACTCCAAATCAACACTGTGTCTGGGCTGCTGTACACTAATGAGTTACTGGGTTATTTACTGTGTGAGCATTTCATTTCAGAGAATGTTTCAGGGAAAACTAGCAGTCTGTCGTGCTTTCCTGCTGCCTAGCAAATCCTTCTGCACTGTTCAAACACAGTGGCAAGTTTCAGAGGTCCCTGGCTCAATGTTCTGCTGAGGCTGCAGATCTGGCTTTGTCCCGAGGGGCTGATCTCCCAGAAGCACCAAACTGTAGTTCTCAAAAAAGCAGTATCTGGGAAATCAGAGACAGACTGGGAGGGGTGGGGGGTAAACCCCTCCCAGCTACATCCAAAGGAAAATATGGTCTGCCCATATCAGCCTCAGATAGCATCATGAGATGAGAAAGAAGCAGAGACTTATTTACATCCCTTCCTCACCAAACGCATTGCTCAGGCAGCCAGAGTGAATGCTGTGATTTGCAGTGGTGCCTCAGGTCCTGCACACCACAGCACAGGCTCCTCTGTGGAAAAGCCTAGGTGCCAAAGCTCCGGCAGAAGATAGACAGCAGAGCAGGGTGAGAAACCAAAAGTCTCCCCCCAGGAAAAACAGCATACAGGCAAGTAAAGCACAGCTAGCCTCGCCGCTGGCAACAGCAGCATCTGTTCCGTTGATGTAAAGCTCCTAAAAGCAGCAATCTTGCTTTACTTGTTATGCAACTCGAAATCTAATGAAAGACCAAATATAGCAGCTTTTGAAAGACCGCAGCAGATAAATAGAGCAACAGCTCAGGAACAGTTGACAACTCTTTGAACATCACTGTTCAGGAGGCTGCAGGGAGACACGGGAAATGCAGGTAAGATGCTCTCATTAGGTCTGAATTCAGTCATCCCCTCTGGAAGGACTCCAGTGCCTGACACCTCTCTCTCGCAATTCCCCATACAAAGGCAGTGAGTCATTCAACAGAGATCATATATTTGATGATCCAGTATCACCAGCCTCAAACAATAGCATGTCAGAAACCTGAGTGCTGGCAAATTAAGTGTCCCTGAAAGAGCTTGTCAGCATCATCGTAACCTGCAAGCTATAAAGGGACTTTTAATAACAGGGCTTCAAATCTGCCTGTGTCTGAGACAGCTGCAGTGCTATTGACCCACCGGTAAACAGCACATCACAAAGAAATATGGGTGCTGTTTCAGCATAAGGGACACCCAAGGTGAGGCACCCTCTGGGACAGCAGTCATTCCAGCCATTGTCACCTCTAGGTCAACTGGAAGGACAGACCAAAGGCAAAGGAAGGATGGCCTGGGACTTGGCAGATGAGCACCCCAAACAGGGCAAGTCCTTTTGCCTTCCAGTTCCACAGGGATCTGCCCTGCTGTAGAAAGGACCACAGAAGTGCTCAGGTCCAGTGTCTGACTGACTGTAGCAAGGCAGATGACGACATGTACTCAAAATAGACAAGAAAGTCCCATGTGTTAAAACACCCTCCGAACTTGCAGGCCGAGGGCAGTATTTCCAGCCTTTTCACCCATAAAAAATGTAAGCAGTCAGCAGTAACCTGGACAGGAAAAGAAGGTTTTGCTCTAGTAAAAGCTACTGAATTCTCCAACCCAAGTCTGACATGTTCTACACGTAGATCATTCACTGACAAGCCTCAGGCCCTTACAGTGACACATCCACCATCCATGAGTACAAACATACAGAAAGCTTTCAGCCCCGATAATCAATATCTGACAGCCTGGGAACCCACAGCCATGCTTCTTCCAAGGTTCCCAGGAATCCAGGTGTGTAAAATGATTCCCTACCTTTCTGCTCCCTGCTGTGGGTAGGTGAATCCCCTCCAACACAGAGAGACACATTTTTACCCCAGCTAGACTGCTCACGAAGGTGAAGAGATGCTGGTTACATCCTCTGCTGCATGTTCTTGCACCATAGAGCCTTCATGATTTCAATTTCCAAGGTAGATTGTGTGTGTTTTGACACAACCAGCTCTCTGCAGAGGTTTTGCTGGCTCTTTATTTGAAAAGCAGTAGCTTTTCAGCATGGTTAATGGTATTTTTCTACTTATAGGTCTGCTAGGCTTTAAGTCACTAAGTACTTCAGCATTTGCAGTGGCAGGAGCATGTGAGCTGAACTGATGCTGTGATGCACTGTGGAACCCAGACCCCTTCCTTCTTAGCCTGCCTCCAGGCAGTGTGACCTACATGTAGGCACCTAATTAAATGGCACAAACGTATGCTGTAAAGTGGGTTATTTACCTAAGATGACAGCTGTATTTTATGGAAACAAATTAAAATGTACAGGCACCCTACAAATCCACTGACAGGCACCTGGCTATGAAATGTCTTAGACTCCTGATAGCAGAGCTGCCCATCAGCAGAGGAAGGCCCAGTCTCCAGAACTCCCCCAGATCTGGACCAAGTTACCAAGCTGTTCAGCCCTAAAGTGAGCTGAAGCATGTTAAATACAGAACCAGGCTTGGATTTAGCAACAGCTCAGGAAGAAGAGGTGACAGCGCATGATCTGTAAATAGCATTTTTTACATATAGATAGGCTCATGCTGAACCCTCAGCAAACAACAGTAAAATTCAGTAGGAACATGGGGGAAGGATCACAAGAGACTCTCCATGCACCCAGAATGCCCTGATGTACTTCAGAAGAAGCCCGTGGCTGCAATGGACCCTCATGTGGAGGTGACGCTCAGTTTAGGCATCTGCCAGTATTTTTACCCAAGTAACACATTTAATTCTTAGAACTGAGCAGCAATTACCTGCATTTTGACAGCAATGACCCCAGAAATAAGCTCCTTATCCAATTCCTTTAAGACTACCAGTTTCTTTAATGTCAAGCTGCACAACCTGCAAACAGGAACAGAAGAGAAACAGTTACAATCATGCCTGAAAAAGGAAAAGCTCTGAACAGCTTTTGCACACAGCAGTATCCCAGTTTGAGGGTGAACAGGCTCCAGGCATAAGCCACACACTGATACAGACATTAAGACAGCAGAAATACATGAGGCTTCCCTGGCTTTTCAGATGGAATTTCTCCAACCTTTCACAAATACAAGGAGGTGAAACGGAGCAACATCTCTGTTTGATACAGACCCATGGCCACATGAGAGCGCCTCATAGCACTTCCACCCACCACAGCCTGGGAACTCTTGCTCTGAGTCAGGCCAAAAGCTTTAGGGTCAGAGGAATTAAATTCCAGCAATATAAAAGCACTGGGACAGTCTAATTTTAAACTCATCTACAAAGCTTTCCTAGATTGTTGGCTTTTTAGTTTTCAGACTCCTGGCTCTCAAAGATCTTACTCCCACCTCCTCTTGTCAACCCACACATTCTCCTCCTCACCCCCAAACAAAAGTGCTAGCAAGTGGCTCAGGCATCTCTAATGGGAAAGGCCAAAAAAAAAAAAAAAAAAGAAAGAAGGAGAGGACTCAAGCAGTGCCCTCTGGCCCTGGCATTCACATGCCACACATATGCAAGTAAATCACATTCTTTACCCGGGCAATGCTACATTGTTCTGGTTAAAGATGTTTGCACTTCTGCCTTCCAGGCACAGGGAGCCTGGGAGGGGATAAAGTTTGGACTAGGTGCAGCTGAGTTAAGGCTCTGAGGTAATGGGACCACAGTATTGGCACTGTCACAATCTCACAGAAGTTACCACTAGCTGGTATAATTAAGAAGGCATGCCTAGAAACAAACTTCAGGGAAAGATAAGCCTGAAGCAAAGACAGCTTAGCTTGTGGAAAGCAGAGGCCAGGGAAAGCTGCCGGGTGGGCTCTAGTGACTACACATCATCCATCACATTGGCCAGGAGCCAGCACTGCCTTTGTGTCAGGTCCCTACCCCACGGCAAGGGCAGCTTTGGCCTCTGCCATGGCATGTTACCAAGCTTCAGAATGGCTCCTCTGAAACCCACGGCAGAGCTCTTACTCCCAGATAAAGTGTAACATCAGGGCTGTTGATGAAGGGACCAAGTAGATGGGAAGGGATGAGCAGCTAACACTGGATTTTGCTGCATGCCCAGGAAGCTGGAGCACAAGTGCTGCTGACTGAAGCATGCACTTAAACTACAGGACTCCATGCTGGTTCCAGGAACCTGACAAGTCACCACTTCAAGGGCAACTTGCACCTCCACCACCACCACCTTCTTCTCCACCACAGTGGGAAGTTAAACCATTGCTTTGCTGCAATGCCTGAAGGTAGGCATGATCAGCCTGGGTGCAAACCTGCAGGAGAGAGGCAGCTAAAGGCTCTTCCTGACAGGAGCAGTGGCAGACGTTGACAGGAGCAGTGGCAGACGTCGAAGCGACTGCTGCCTGCCTCATCCAGAAATGCCTGTGGCTCTGCCTGAACTCTGCCCTCTTGCATGGGGCTAGGAACAGGGAAAAGCCGTTCTTAGCTCTTACAGTCCTCACTCAAGCACCTCTCCAAACCTGCCCTTGCCAGCCTCTTCTCCACCCCAGCCCATGCTATTTGCAAATCAGCAGGGAGAACAAAGCACCAATGCTCACCATCAGCCCCCCAAAAAACAAAAGAAAGAGAGAACTAAAAGCTCTCTCCTTCGCAGAGTTTTGCATCAGAAGACAGCACAGCCAGAGATGCTATAGAAATTACAAGGAAGGTGGAAAAATGGGATCTGCCTGGGCCCCTGTTCCCCTCTGTCACACCACCAGCAGCTGTGCGCAGTGTCATCGAGACAAACGTGCTAGAGAACGCGAGCCTGGAGGTGCTGGGTGCTGGCGGAGGGATGGCAGAAGCAGGCAGGACAGCTGCAGTTGCTGCTGGGCTGGCGGAGGGGGAACCAAGCGCATTTTCACCCATGGGCAGAGTCTCCCCCTAGGTGAAGCAGGCAGCTGCGGAAGCAGGAGAGCACAGGCCAGCACTTTCAACTGCAAACATAAGTGTCCCCGTGCACTGGAAGTCTGGTGAGGCTGCATCCTTCAACCCAGAGCGCAGGAGAGGCCGCCAGCTCTCCTTCTGCATCCTGAACAAAACAGCAAGCACAGACGCACGCGGCCGCTGCCGTGAAGCAGCCGGGCCAGGATCTAGAGGAAGGAGGCTGTGGTGCCATTTGTTTTCTTTGTAACGCTGTAGCTGGAGGACAATCGCGCTCAGCTTGCCAAAACCCACAGAGCTCAGGCCAGTCAGGTGCTGAGAGCAGAGGTAGGACAACACACTGGCATTGTCTTGGCTGACAGGCAAGGAACAAAGGCCTTTTCTCTCTGGCCCCCAGCTCGAGGATGAAAAAGGTACGGGAAGAAACAATGGTGTTCTCAGCGCACACAGCAGAGCACAAGGAGGGCGTTCTGTTCTCCGCCGGGCATTCCTTCAATTCATCATTTATGAGCTTTGATCAAGCCCTGTGGAGCAGTTGCCGCTTGGAAAAAAAAAAATAAAAAAAAAATTAAAAGCCTCCTTTACAGCGATCAGAAAAACAAAAGCAGTTAAAAAAGACATGGGACACATCTGCTTTCTTTATCCCCCATTGCTGGCCTGCTGGTACTAAAAGGCGCTTCACACAAACAACAATGAAATGTTTATACTCTCTATTGGAGGGGGAGGGGAAATAAAAATCAGAGTTTAAATCCCACCAAATCACTCTTATCCTCAACACACTTACTGTTCTGTGTCTTCTAAGTTTGCAGCTTAGAAATCAAAGCAACCTTCAGAATACATGGTGAAAAGGGGCTGTACCATACTCAAATAATCACGAAAAGGCATATTCCAGCATGTCACTGCATCCAGAGCCAGCGTGGTGCCCATGCTACCAGGACAAGAATCCGGAAGCACTCACACAGGTACGGCAAGGATTTGTCTGCCGTAACTGCCTCTGATAATGGCGGCACCTCTTTCCACACACTTATCTTTTGCCTAGATTTTGTTGTACTTCCGTCAAGTCTCAGGGATCAGGAAGGGGAGCGGTCTCACAAAATATTTCTATCAATAAGCCTGTTAATTTGGAAGTTTCACATACATACATACATACATATTTGATCTCTGTGAACGCAGGGAAAATAACCTAGAGCCCAGATACACAAGAGGAACTGAGGAAGCCTCAAGTCTGGAGCTGAAAGAGCCTGAAGTATTTTGAGTGGTCTATAAAAAGCCTGGGACTGCAATACAGGAGGTGCAGGCAAACGCTGCCTTTGCATGTTTGTTTCATCGTTGCCCTATGGTTGCACATGGGGAGTTAAGTTAGCAAAAGCACTAAGTTAGCCGAAACAGTGTTAAATAAGGGCAACGGAAATCTGAGAGCCAAGACTTCCACCCTTTTTTGAAGGTTCACAGGAGATCTCCCTGCTAGGAGCACAGCTGGGTCCCACACAGCAGCAGGCTGTGCCTGCTGAGGAGCTTGCGTCCCCTCCGGTCACACACATCCCCCCTCATGGCGAGGAGGCACGAGGTACTTGCCTGACCCCATTCTCAGGTTAACAAATCATGAGCCAAACTTAATGCATTCCACAAGAATAAAACTCTTCATCTTTTTACATCACTGCTGCTGCAAGAAGGCAGTTTTAAAGAGGAAACCTGGACCTGACCCAATGGTTTCGACTTGCCCTGCTAATGCAAGTTGTACTGAATAGCTTTATCACAAGCTCTCTGCTTAGGGAGGCAGTTATCTGCAAAGAACATAACATTTTGGTAACCGAGATCCAGTAAACATGCCCAGAACAACCAAATAAAGTGTGGCATTCTTTACTCACTGGATGTTTTGCTTTTGCATCCCTCTGAGTAGGAAAATCAGGAAAATAAACTCCCTCCAAGACTGCCTCACTGAATTAAATGTCTGTGTCTCCACAGGGAGCACAGTAATTGCACTGAGACCTCGTGCACGCAGAGACAGTCGAATCAACAGGAAGGAAAAATTAAAAATTAAAGACCCGTATTTTAATTAAGCCCCATAGAAGTCAAGAATAATAACAGATGCATCCACAGCTATAGGGGACTCCAAGTGCAAGATGGGAGCTGCGGCAGGAAGACTCTAGCTCACTACACAGATATCGTTTGTCCAGGTTAAAAGCTGTGAAGACATTGTTCCTAGAGAAAACATTTCATGCCAGGAATGCTCTCCTCCGATGTCTGTAAGCCTCAATCAGCCGAAGGCTATAAGGAAGGAACTGGTCTCCGTTTTGTCACTGGACAGTTTCACCTCATCCAAGTTATTTCAGCATTTCAGGACAGCAAGCAGCCTCCTACGCCGATGCTTTCAACCTCAACTTTGACTGTTTTGTTTCGAGCTGACACTACACCCAAGTCAGTCCCAAAATAAATCGCAAGCCACTTGAAGGAGAAGTGGAGGGAGACAGCCGCCTACATGCACACTTGTCCAGACAAACAAAGCCATTCTGCACATAGCTACAGGGGTGTCTGTGCAGGAGAAGCTGGAGCGAGAAGCCCTGCACAGCATTTTTCAGAGACAGCTGCTTAAGTAAAGTATGAACGCACACAGCACACGACCAACCAACTGCACAAGCAGTTTCACATGCCTGCTTCGCCTATGCCCAGGAAGGGAAGGACAGCACGTGGATGTACTCATTTCCGCACTCATACGCTAAAGGCAGGGCTCTGTCTTGGCCTACTAGAGTTAGCCTGGGGAGAAACCTGTCCTCTAACGTCACTGCAGGATCAGAGTGGGGCCTCCAGGCAAGGGTATCAATGGTAGAAGCCACAGAAGGAGTGCTTCTTCACTTTCCAAAGCTTGTGAGCTGATTATCTCAAAACTATCTAGTCTCAGTCCCATTTTCAGATAAACTCCAAAGAAGGAACAAATTCAGCAAGGAGACAGAGGTCAAGCGCCCCAATTTCTGTCATGCCAGAAATGTAACCTGAGCAATTTGCAAAGAAGCATAATAGTCCTCTATGAGTCTCTGCTTACTCCTTCATTCACACTTACCAGCAAGCTAAACGGCAACCTTCAGCCAGCTGTTTTGGTTACAGATCCATTCAAATAAGCTTTAAGAAGCCAGGAAACAATTGCAGAGACAGTATTTTCATTGTTCTTATTCTCAAGGATCTTGAAATCCTCTTCCCAGCCTTAATACAGAGAATTAAGCTCTTAAGTACTAGAGACTAAGACCCACAGAAGTGCTGTAGCAAGCAGATCTTGTTCAGACAGGTAAGAGGATAGCAGCTTATTTTATGCAACAGGCTCTACCCAGGACCTCACAATGACACGCATACACAGCTAGACACCATCCTTTTACAGCCAAAATACTGTCCTGCTCACTTCAAATATATTGCAGGCACACCTGCTCCAAAGTGAGCATGCAAAAGGGATGGGGGTGTCAAAATTTTGCAGACCCACGTTTTGAAGAGATCATAGAATTCTGCATGGACACATTTGCTATTTTAGGGGCAACATTCAGTTAATATGACCGAGGATTAAAGCGCATCCCAGCTTAGACACTCTAATCCACCACATCAGTTGGAAAATGCTGAGATATGTCTTCCTTCAGTGGCCCAAGACATTACTGGATGGCTCTAGGGGCTTCACCCAAGGCAGAAAGGGATGAGGATCCCTGCAAGTCAAATAACTCTGGCTCACAAAACAGAGTTTACATATTCCATTGGCACATCCCACCTCTTAGCGCTTCAGTAGTCTGGAAAGAAAAGGGCACTACTGAGGCACAGCGATGCTGGTGAAACCCAAAGGTGTCAAAGCTAAATCTCCACAGCTCCACATACTCTTCAGGTAGACAAGCAGAACTTTTTGTGCAAGCTGGCCCTTGTGTCACAGCATGTTCTGACTACCTAGCCGAGCCCTGATGTATTCCAAGTCACACTGGCAGGAAATCAGCCTGTCTGTCACTAACTGCTCGCCTCCAGGTACGTGCTCTGAACTGTGCTACCGAGAAACAGCAGCTTTCTCTCCCCTTAAGAAGTCATTTCAGCAAGAGTTGAAGCAGCTGTCTTCACACATTTGTTGACCTCAGTCAAGATCTCAGTACTTGCACACACTGCTACGCATTTGGCTTCTCACTCTTCATTTTGGTGGTTTCAAAGCCCTTTACAGGGTGACTTGGGGTGGTGGTGAAGACACAAAGCAGGGATTAGGTCTGTTTCTCAGGCATGCAATGGAGTGCAAAGGAGTCAGACAAACTTACCTATGTGTTCGCACCACAGTGCCTACAAAGCCAAGCACAGGCAAAAGTCTATTTAAATATACCTCTCCTAGCTTGCCTCTTTCAAACCCAGCATCCAGAACACCAGGACTGCACAGGATCCTGACACCAAAGTGAGCACCACTGAAAGAGCCTGTGGTATTGGTGGATGAGGTTTGATCAACATTTTTGAAGTTTTGAGGCAACAGGAAGGTGTTTTATTAGCTTTAAAGACTAAAGTCAGCAAATGATGAAAAGCTGATTCACAGTTAAAGCTCCTTTGACAGACCATCAGGACCACATTTTCTACACTGGAGGTAACAAACACATCTGATATTTGTTGTATTAATTTAGTAGCAGCTGGAATAACCAGAGGCACCACTGCCAAGCAACAAGCAGCAAGATGGAGACAGAGCAGGCATAGCCACATCCATCTGACCAAAGGCCAGTGATAGCTATGGGTCCGACAAGCCTGCACAAGATACCCACGCGCTCCAATACAACCTCTCGCCCAGAAAGCCTAGCAGCACTCAAATGCCAGTCTCCCATTTGAGCACCTGATGAGAGCAGTCAAAGTAGCACGTCATGGAGGGGGAGCCTTTAGGATGCGGGCCGGTCAAGCCATTTCTGTAGCTAGGGCTCAGCTCGCCAGCAACAAAACAAAGGCAGAACCCACTAAAGCTTACACGAGCTAGCCAGGGTGGAGGGTAGCTCCCCACCACATGCCTTACATATTGGTGCAAAAGAGTATACGCAAATGAGTGAACGAATCACGCCCCAAAACCAAAAGGAGACTCTGGGAGGAGGAATGCAAAAACAAACTGGGGGTAAGGGATAAAGAAGAGAGACTTTCAGCTGGAACAAACCCAGGAGCCCTCATTCCTCCCTTATGCAACCTGCCTTCTCCTTGCTGGCCTCCTGCCCCAGACAGCAATGCTTGTCACACAGCAGGCTGATCACCGGGGTCGGCTATTCCAGGCATGCTATGGGAACACTCGCCCTGCCTGCCAGGAGCCACTCCCATCTGCCCCTGAACCCTCTGGGACTAGCAGGAGCTGCACAAAGTAGCCAGCAGATGAGAAGGACCATCAGAGCTAAAAGCTTCGTGATCTGTCCACAGCTTGCCGCAAAGCACAAAGCAGCACATCTCAGCCTTCTTTTGTACCAGCATCCCCCTCCCAAGCTGACAGAGCTGCAGCCGGCTGCAAGAACAAAGACAGCACCTAGCCTTCCAGCACGCACCCGAGGAAATCCTTGCAGTGGTAGCTACCTCTGTTACAGGCACCAGTCAGTGAGATGAAAGGGTCAAAGAAAATGCCTCAAGGCACACGTTTTCTGCAACATGTGCCTTGCCTGGATGATCACCCTCACTCTCCCCCCGTCCTCCCCTCCACCACATCCATGCCTCAACCCTGAGCACAGCACCCCCAAACACAGTGGCAGTAGCATCAGGTTGGGAGCTGTAACGTCTCCACAGCAACCAGGGATGTCACAGCCCGCACGTGACCAGCTCCCCGAAACCATGCAACAAACGAGACCAGCTCCTCCCGACAGCCTGCTTGTTCCTCCTCACTCACCTCCGGAGTAGTCTGAT
This sequence comes from Ibidorhyncha struthersii, assembly GCA_013398815.1. Classification (NCBI taxonomy): domain Eukaryota; kingdom Metazoa; phylum Chordata; class Aves; order Charadriiformes; family Charadriidae; genus Ibidorhyncha; species Ibidorhyncha struthersii. Next base: position 320,957 of record VZSZ01006065.1, on the reverse strand, counting down.
GGCAAATCCTCCTTCATTACTATGTTAAGAACTCTGTTCTCCAAACAACCACTTCCCCAGCAGCTCTCCTGCCCCATCCCAAGCCTGTATGTGCTTGGCAGTGAGGAGCCGGTGGGCATCTGCGTGCAGGCAGATTCAGAGGGGGTCCTGCACCAGCCAGTCTGGTTTAGTACCCAGTGTTTTCTTTTCGATAGTAGGAAGCACCAGTCTCCAAGCACTCTTGCACTTGACTACTTCCAAAATGCTAGATGGTTTTTGTTTCCACTGCTGAACAGCCCACAGCAAGAGCTTGCTGCCATGCCACCTAGTGCTGCGCTCTCTGCACGCTCCTGTTAGCCACTCGGTACCCTGGGGAGACATCGCAGTCCCAGACACAGCACATACTTGTCCCTAAGGCCTGCAAACCATTAGAGACCAGGACTCAGCCTAAAATACCCTGATCTTCCCCTCTGTCTGTAAATCAGCCAAAGGCCCCCATGGAGGAGAAAACTATGCCCACAGGAGCCTTGACTTCAGGCCCACATCAGAAGAGCTTGTAATGAAGAGCTCAGTTCTGCTCAGGTTACCCATCACTGTGATCTCTTCATCACGAGAAATCAGGACTAGGAAGCCTCCAGTTAAGCAAGCAGGCAAGGAAAAACAGATGGCTTCTCAGTGTCCCCAAATCAGAGCTTGCTCTCAGGGCATGAACAATTTGCCATCTCTCTGCCTTATTTCTCTCCACTTCAAACAGTTTCCACAACACCTTGTGATGCAGAGGCGAGCTGAACAGCCTGTCAGGGACTAGATAGGCTCACACCAAGGGTCGCATCAAATTACTTCTCACTTAGCCATCCCCAAATGCTGCCCAGTTCACGAGCCACAGTCAGACATGTGGCCCTCCCAGTCAAAGCCAAGATCCTGATGGCAAGTAATTCTTAAGACTCAGTGCTTCTCTGAAAGACAACCACCTTACAGCACTCTGAATAAACAGACTTTCTGAAAACTGTTCTAGGAGTTTTTTTAAAGGGGTTTTGGCTTTGGGGAGCGGGGTTTTCTGTTTGGTGGTTTTAAGCTTGCTTTTCCCTTGCTGACCCATCTGGAGCCAAGGCAGCAAAGTCAGGGTAGGTGGCCCATTCCTAACAGACTGTCATTCTGTAACCTTGATTCAAACCAGGTGCATTGATTGCCAGAGGAACAGGGTTTTGTTTGCAAAGCTTGCAATATGGTCTGAAATAAACAAGATAGGAGAAACACATAGGTGTAATTTAGAGCCCAAATGGCTGTTTGCTCTTTTACTGAGAACTCACAACGTTCTGTAGGGGTAAAGGCAGAGCAGCCAGCAGCAGTGAAAAACATTTGTGAACTTTGATGGTACGTTCGGTATCAGCCAGCAATCAAATATGCAAAGCATGTCGCTGGCAGGCTTGCTTTCAGACTAGAAGAACACTTCACAGATCCCAATGCTGTTCTCATTGAGCAGGTTCGTCAAAGCCTGCCATTCTGGCCATCTTACATATTGGCACCTGAAGCCTGCCACACCAATACCTCGCAGAGCCAGTGGTCCACTCTGTTCCTTTACGTGCCCCACATTTAACGCTGGCTCCCTCCTCCCCTGACTCCAGAGATAAAAAGGATGATGGTCAAAGAGATATCAGAATTAATCACCTAAGTTAGAAACATATTTTTTTGCACAATTCTCGCTGTGCCNCCCCCCCCCCCCAGCATGCAGAGGTTCCAAAAATACAGCACTCACAACTTGAACTACAGGGAAAGAGCTGCAAAGGGGAAGTTGCAACTCCAAACCCCAGTGTATTCAACAGCAGGTCAGAAGAACGGTTAGGAGAACCACCAGCTCCACGACGAGCAATTTCTGCAGCCATACCAAACACTCTGTGTAATGCTCGCAGCACCTCAGCTGTGTGCTCTGACCGCAGCACACAAGCACCGAGCCCGAGCCCCACAGCACCAGTTCATCTGTGCGCAGGTGCTTCGAACAGGGGACCGCAATGCTGACAACCAATTTGCTCTCTGGCCACAGCGCAAAGGATGTTTCCAAGTCAAACACATTAAAATAGTTATAAAAGGAAGTTTCTTCTTTCCCAGCAGCATTTATTTAGATTTGAATGGTGCCAGTTTTTACAAGGCAACAACACATAGCTGACAAAGCAGCCTCCATCAGCGCTAAATATAATTCACAAAGAACTCTGGATCCTGCCGCTAAAGCTGGGGAACTCTATTCATCATTAAACACACTGGAAACACTGGTTACCATCCCTCAAACTGGAACAAAACATCGAAGGTAAAGCAGCTGAAATGTACTATCCCTTCCAGATACGTCTCCTCAGAAAGGAAGGGGCAAACTGAGAGGAGCTTTGCAATATTAACAGTGGTCAAAAAAGGTCTGAAAATGCAAAAGCGTTCAGCACGCCTTGCAGGAGAAAGAAATGCCTCTTGATGCCTTTGGCTGAAGCTGCATTGCACTCCATCACCTATTCCTTGCGTTTTTTCCATCAAATATTCTGGGCAGCGCTTGCTCATTTGCACACTGTCTGCTGGAGTGCTCTGAAGAGCACAGATAAGCTGGGAAGGAAATCGCCAAAGAACAGGAATAAAGGATCTAGTGAGATTCTAAAAGCCAAATAGTTAACCACATTACCCAGGTTGATGCAAGAATGAGATGGCTGAAGTGAAACTACCACCACTACTTCCAGGGAAGGAACTTCAGCAGTAACCAGAAGCAATATTTTAACTTCCAAAACCAGCCAAACTGGACTGAAAAGGCTTACAGGGAGTGCAGTGCCCAGCGTACTGTCAAGTACAACAGAAGTTCTCCACCAAAGGCCTTGAAAACTACAGAAAGCACCACAAAAGTGTGCTAATGAACAGAAACTAGGATCTCTTGTAGTCTTTAAAGCTGACCCGTGGAAGTTACTTTACAATGAAGCAGCAGCAGCAGATTTTGCATTGACAAAGACTACATCAACCATCTTCCCTCCATTCTGAGGAGACACCTGAAAGGGAAGGAACCCCCATCACCAGTCCATCCTTACGGCCTGGGGGATGGCCAGAAGAAGATGGGCCTTGCAGTGGGGTTGCAAACAGCTCAGGTTTTCAGTGCACTTCTGATCCCCTCTCAATGAGAGCAGCTTCCTTTTGGGAAACTCCCAGTCTCCAGGAGGTGATCTCAAAATGTCTCGCAACAGCACTTTAAAAATGTCTGTGTCCGCCCCCCCGAATCTTTCTCTTCACATCTAAATATACTCTGTATGGTCTACTTTAAACAGCCGCTACTGAAAAAGAAAGCACTTGTTTAGAAATAACTCAGCACGAGGTTTTCTATTTGGTTTCTGTAAAAACCCCTCATGACTGAGATTTCTCTACATTTCTCACAGAGAAGGGACAAAACTTGGCAACTCAGACTTTGCTTACCCTCTTTTCTGAAAGCTTACATCACCTTTAAGTTTATCAGGGAAAAAAGGAAACACAATTTTTACTAAAGGAGTTCAGAAGAACCACCAGTGCCTAATGCTTGCAGTGGCAGGCAGAACGCAGGGATTTGCTCTGGAGAAACATTTGCATTTGCTTAATATTCTAAGCCTCTTCAGCAGTTGTCGGAAGTTGAGCTGGCAAGCAGAGATTCAATATTATTTAGATATTACATTTCTTCAGCATCATTGCTAGTGATATTTCATTCCTGAAAGCAATAAGGGAACAGCAAAGCAAACCAAATGCCTGAACTTGTTAGTTCAATTTGTCAAGAATATTTATTAAAATAGAAGAGTGACCTGTGTAAACAAGCAAAACGGTAAGCTGTGATAGACACAAGGTGCTCTGAGATGCTGGTCTTCACTGCTCAGAACTTGTTCCAGACCCCCATAAGATTTTTAATGCTGAATATAAGCAACAAAACAGTAAGTGATTTATAATAATCATAAGCCATTCAGTCCCCACAACCTTTCATCAGGCCTATGAGTCCCCACTGAACCCAGCTTTATCAAGATAAACTGTAGATGCTCTACAGAATAAGCAGAGGTAAATGAGGCATGAACAAGCAGAGGCTGGATGTGAGGTGGCTCTTCCTCAGCAGGATATTAAGGTTCACTGCTGGGAGGGATTATCGAGGAACCTATCCAGCATTAAGATAGAGTTACTCCATTTGTGAACAGGACCACACCATGGGATCACTCATGGAGACTAAACTCTACAGCCAGATCAATCTCAGTTCCCTGAAAATGTCCTCTTCTAATACATTTGCCTGATGCAATCAACTAATACTAACATGACAGTGATGCTAAGAGCAAGCAATAGGTATCAGCATCATTTTGTGGTCAGTGCTTCCATTTATGGATGAGGCAAGGAGCATCCTTAAAGAAGGTGCATGTACTCAGGCTGTCAAAGAGCATTTCTGTCACAGAAACAGCTAAGGATCATCAGTGGGGATGAGATAGGGACAAGTACCACAACATTTTTTTCAACCATCAGGATGAGATGTATCCTTAATTTTATGCCCTCCTCAGAGGACCATGCTCAACCTCTGATTTTCACCACATGACTACAGCTAATACCAAGCACATCACACTTGGCATCGGGGCCTATGGCTAGTCATACATGAAATGTATTTACATACATTATATGTTTCTGACTGCTGAGGTTTTTCACTAACAGCCTCAAATACACTAACAGGCAATGACCTACTGAACACCACGCTTTCTAAAGCTGTGAAATGTTCCACATCTGGCAGACTGAGCTGAGATTTAAAAGGATGGTGCGAGAAATTCTTTGTCAGGGTACCTGTGAAACATGAAACCTGCTTCTCTGTGCCCATCTGTCACCGGCAATCCAAATCCACCATCCCTCATGCTCTTTTCCTTTGGAGCCTGGGTACTTACACTGAAGCCATGATGAGAGGGGCCATCCCTACCTTTTCACATCTTACAAATAGTAATATAATGCCTCCCATTTTAAGATTTTGCATGCAATTTGCAAGAAGTCTCCCAGGCCATGGTTTGGCACAATAGTCAGCACTGAGGCAGTCACATCCACGTCTCTGAAGAAATCATATTTCCCTGGAGAGAGAGAGAACAGGAAAAGTGTTTTGGGGGCTCCCACAATTCTGGTGAGCCTGAGCTCTCCAGAGAGCCAGTGTAGATTTGCTACCACTCCCCAGGTGTTTATTTTGAGCCTTCATTTCCACCACGATGCAGCAAAGGTGAGATCATCAGCTCACAGCAAGCACCTCAAAACTGGCTGAAGGGAAACACTGGAGCCAAGGAGAGTGCATCCTACAACTGTTTCACTAAGTGTTTTTTGTATACTACGTGTAAGAGAATTCTGACCACACATAATTTTTCGTATAATTACAATTTACTAGGTCATTTCTGTGTTTTCACACCTGAATCAGCAAGAACACTGCAGAGACAGATGGCTCCCCATGACTGGTACTCAGCAGGGTCCTCTGTTTGCAGACATGTCACCTCAAACACGGATTAGCTTCTACTCAGAGCATGTCCTCTTGGAGGGTGGGCAGAGAATGTGAATTCACTCACAGGAGAAAACCCCAAAGTTATTCATGCAATAGCTTGGAAAATCTGGTGATAATTTTGGAACCAAGACAGCAAGCTACAGAAGGAGCCTGAATTCACTGTTTGAAAGACAGGAACTATGGGAGACCAGATGAACCGTTGACTTCCCAGACATTAGAGAGTTGTTCACACTCAGCTATACCAAATTCTGCCTTTAAACTGGTACAAGCCTTCTGTGATGTCCTGGATGCCAATAAATCTATTTCAGCTTGCCTATAAACAGATGTTGGCTCTTGGTATGGCTGTGATTCAGTCAGCCCCATACCAAATCCTGGCAGCCCTGGGCCACAGTGACTGCGACAGAATAAGGTATGCCTGCAGCTTCCAGTTGGTGGGCTTTGTTATGCACCATAAAAGGCAAGAAATCACAAAAGCATCAAGTCTGATGGATCCAAAGAGGAAAGAGTTGCAAAATTTCTCCATTCAGTGGGAAAGTAGAGGAGAGCTGCAGCACGCAAGACTGGATATTCCTGATGCTTCAAACATCAATACAACTTTTGTCTAATGTGTCCTTTATTGTATTCCAACTGTCATATGATTTCTGCAATACAATTCAGGGAGAGCAAAGGAAGACTCAACTATGTATGCTTTTCTCAGGGATACGTCTAATAATACATCTAATATTTCCCCATTGTGGATCTACCCTGCTCCAGATACTTCCTATTTGCACTCAAAAGTAGTGAGTGGTCAAAACATTCTCAGAGCTTGATAAAAGTCAGTCAAGTGTTTTCAACAAAATCCTCTTTGTTACCACATTCTGATCACTCGGCTACTGGAACTGCAAACCTGTTCAGAGAGATGCCTTAACAATGAAGTATCATTTTAAAATGCATTTGCAGCTGTGCATATTTCACTTCAGTCACACGATTGTGAATTATACCTCAGCATGTCCTTGTAGAGGAGAGGTGGGCTGTCAGGGGGACGGGAAGGGGGAGAGAAAAGAAAGGAATTTCCACTGAACAAAAGAGCTCCAAGAAACTGATACGACTTTGCTGGAAGCTATTCCCAGCCCACTCAACATTTTTGATTGTATACAGACATACCAGAAGCCCAACAAGGGGCATTTTTCCCAGCTAAAATACCAACCATCAGCAAATCTGACCACCACCAGACAGAAGCAAAGAAAAGCAGAGTGAAATCATCTTACAGTTGTCCTAAACCAAGAGCTACCTCTGAGAGCTCACCGTGATGGCAGCCTCACACAAACACATGCCCAGTATCCAGCACGCTGCTAGGCAGAGCTAAGCAAAGCACGATTCCTGTGCAGTTGCTTGCTTTGCTGCCAGTCATTTACATGGCACTCAAAAGTACACAAGACACAAAGCACCTTTTCCCCGCCTCCCTAGAAGCCTTGTGAAGAACTGTACGACTTTACCAATATTCACCAGATAATTTCACAGCGATCTGTTCTGCAGGAAAGCATGCACTGACTCCAAGTCCGCTGGGAAGCCAAGCACTACGCATTGCTTTCACAGCTTGAAACCACAGCAGTGGCCTGCGGCAACGCTGAGAGGAGAAGTAAATACCGCAAGAACGCAGAAGGCAGCGTGTGGCTGGAATGTTGGTGAGGTCGGGCTAAACCTACTCACAACCCAGCTCTGGACCAGAGCGTGTACTTGAGCACCTGGGTGCAACGGGTTTTTTCATCCAGAGATCCTCTTGAATGCTAACACTGTTCAAAGGCAAAACCACCAGGAACCATGCTTCTTGGACCTGCAGGAGAGCAATGCTGCAAAGCAAACATAAGCATCCAAACCCAGACAAGGCAGATGCATCTTCAAAACACAGTACCATCAGCATCTATGCAGGGCACCAAGAAGAGCTGAGCGCTTTGCACTCAACATGTGCATGGCAAGAGACCAGCACCAGAAAGCCGGCCTTGAACGCAGGTGTGGGAAGAACATAAACAGAGCTGCTCAGCACTGCCAGGCTGCATGTATGTTTGGGTTATGATCCTGGAACAAGAAAACAATTGAATGAACGGCAAAAGCTTATTACAAATGTTTTTTTGAGGACACCCAGCAGGACCTGCCACTTACGTGTCAGAAAAACAGGAGCACACTGACCAAAGATTGAAGTGAGGAAATCCACGTCTGAAATCCGTTCTTCCTGGAAAAAACTACCTGCTTGCATGAACTAAGCACTGGCCAGGCTTCTGATCCTCAAGCACACCCCCATGGGCCAAGGGGAAAGAACCACCAGAGTTCTGTCTCAGTGAGCAGCTTTACACTTGAGCTGGTGAATGCTACAATGTCAGGAGTAAAAAATCCTCTGATCTGCTTTGGTATCTGCAAGCAGCTGTCTCAGATCCTCACTGGGACTGAACACGAACAGGCAAAGCTTATTCAAGTACCTGGAGACACTCAAAAAGTCTGTTTGTGAAGCAAGGACAAAGCCTACATTAATGGTCTTCAACTCTATTAAGCAAAATAAAGCAGAATCCTGGCAGAAAGAAGATACACATCCCGCCAGCCTGAAAGGGAAATTGGAGCACCTTAAATTCTGGCATGCTCTCAGGTGCAGCATCGGGAAGAGACAGGAGAGCAAATAAAAGGGAGTTCGGCCCCTAGCAAGCCACTAGCAACATGAAATATATATGATCCAGTTCTTGCAGTTCTCAGCTTTCCTTGCAAATCCTTCATTTTAAGGCAGTGGGTGCAACTTGATCGGGAAAGCAGCATATCATCTTTCTAGCAGTTAGAAAGCATGCGGGTGTATTTTCATGAAAGGGCACGTTTTGGAATGATCCTTTTGACACTGAAAACTGCCCATCCAAGAGGAAGAGATCACAGCGGAAGGCTGCAGGACAGCCCCAAGAAACTCAGAGCAAACCCTGCAAACTGTAAATCAGCAGGCGGATGGGAAGGGTGAAAAGGGCTGTGGGCGGAGAGCAGGATTAGAACTAGTAGAGATTTATTATAAATGATGCTCTTAACAATAGCTTTCTTTTAAGAAGGAAGCTCTTCCTGCTGTAGTTAATCTATTTAGTCTGAATATAAACGCTGGGGAAGGACTGCATACAGGACAGACAACTCCTCCACCAACCAAAAGTGCCCGTTTTAAAACCCCTGCAAAAACTACTCCGTAACATGTAACATGGCAGAGGGGGAATAGTCACTCCCCCCAAGCAGCTGTCAGGGGTTGTTCAGCAGAGCTGCTCCAGCCTTTACATGGGCTAGAAGATGACCTAGGAAGGTCTTTTTCAGCCACGTTTTTTATTTTCATCATTTCTCCCCACCCCAAGAGGTCATGCAGATGAAAACACCAACTTAACTAATGCCAGATGGGAAACAAGTTAAGCCATATGAATCTTTGCTTATTATACAATTACCTTAATTTGTTGTAGAAACATGGACATGCTTACAGTCACTGGCTGAGTGTTTTGTACATAAACAAACATTTCTAGGCTGTTTATATTTTAAATTAAGCCCACATGGTTTTGGCCAACTGCTCCATTACCAGGTGGCGCGTTTATTTAAAAAAAAAAAAACAAACAAACCAACAAAAACCCAAGAAGCCAAATTTTGAAGCTATGCCAGGAGGTCAGACACCAATCTCCCCTCCCAAGAGCCCAAAATAATACTTATCAAATGTACTCATCAACTCACAGTCATAGATTTACTGGGTAGAAACTTAAGATTATTTGCACTCAGTGTTAAATACACCAAATTATTTTCTGCAGAACTTAAGGTCATTTAATTTTCCTTCAATGAGCCCCAACACATCGGCAAAGAAAATAGCATTGAAATGTTCAAGCTCATTTTGCTACTGAACCAAAGCAGCATGGCAACAGACAGCTTCAGGACCAAACACACCAAACCACATGCCAGAACCTCCACAGGTCACTTATGTAAAATCTACGGGGAAACTTCACGTGTACAGGTAAGAGCAGAACCGAGAAACTGTTACAGATGCAGCTCTGCAAGTCACGCTCTTACTATAAAGTCATTAGCAATTAAAGATCGAGTGCAGGGATGCAGAGTTCTGAATTAAGCCATTTGTATTTGTAGGTGTCCCATTAGAAACCATGAGCACATGTTTGAATTTGCATAAGAATCGGTGTGAAAGATTCAGTTACATCCCCAACAATCTCCAGTAGCTTTGGTTACATTGTCAATTATTCAAGTTAGAAAGTGCCTGTCTGACAATCTCCTTGCAAAGAGCCTAGCTCCCAAAATCTTCTTCCCACCAGAGACCTCCCCTTAGAGTCCAAAAGAAGGAAAGACCACCTCCACCCCAACCATCTCTTCCCCTTGACCCACTCTGCAGCTCTGACAACAGCAGCCCCGAGCTGGAGAACACACACAATACTTTGGACCACCCAGGGTTTCTAGCACACAGCTAAAACACAAGCCTCTAAACAAGGGGCCGGACTTCTCCTCCCACAGTCATTAAAAATCATTTCCCCATCCTAAAGAGCTCTGCTAAATGAGAAATGCCGTGCATACATTGGGAGCATGCAAACCACTTACTGCTTCCCCTTGATGCCTTTCCAGCAGCAGCGCTCCATTAAATAGGTTACCTGCTCCATCCTCATCTCCACTCTGCCTACACAACCATTTGGACCATCGTGCAGCAAAGCACAGCAGAGAACTGATCCAACCGAAACACAACCCACCTCCTCATCTCGACCATCCAAATCCTGCCCTGGTCCTCTTTACCATGTGAAGTCTCCAATGCTGCACTGGCACAATGCAGGAGGTGCTGGCAAGCAACAGCCTTAAGCAGGGAGGCTACAAAGAGCCACCAGACACATCAGCCTCAGAGGAGCTGGTGAAAGCTAGCTATAACCTTACCCAAAGAGTGTCAGAACAGTACACCGGAGAGAGTTCTTCAGTGAGCGAGCTACTGGAGCTTTTGCTGTAACAGGCAGAGGACCAGTAAATGCTTGTGTCTTACACCCACACTACCCCCTGCACAGATGGAATGGTAAGAAGGTAGAGAGCCCTGATGCTGGTTTCCCACGGCCAGGAAACGGATACTACAATTGCTCTGCTGAGAATGGTAATGTCCCTGTCCCGGTTACACACCAAGTTCACACAGTTGAGGCAGCAGTGAAATCAGGACACACGTGACAAGGTGAAAAAAGGACTGAACATGTATTTGATGAGCTGGAGAGTTTGCAGGATTGTCTTGAGATTCGACCCCATGTTATAGACACCCATTTTCAGAACAGCCCCTCCAGAGGCAGTCAAATCTAGCTCTGGCACAGCCTCCAGCTGAAGTGTGCTCTCCCTGAAGAAACTCAAGACTGAGTGACCTCAAACGATCCTGCTATATTTGTAAAAATGTGTGCGAGGAGATGTCCTCCAACAGCCCTGTGACTTTCATGGGCTTAGGAAAGGCAGAGCATGTCCTGTCAAGGTTCCAGCCTGAACAGGGTTAAGAGTTACGCTGCCAGACCAGCTCCCTAAAAGACAAGAGAAAGTAATCAGCCTCTCCAGTGCAGAAAATGAGGCTGCTCTAAAAAAAAAAAAAAAAAAAAAAAAAAAGAAGAAGAGAAGAAGAGACCTAGACCCACAATCCCAGAGCTAAATGTATCCAAAGAGATGCTGTGCCTCCAGCAGGTCCAACAGAACCTCATGAGCTATTCACAGACCAACATTTCATTTCAAGCTGGTACAAAGCTCCCCAGACTCTCACTTCTTCAGTTTCAGGATGCACTGCAAAAATGCCAGGTGAGCAGCAGACTCTCTGCAGTAGAAAAGACGGCTGTTCTCCTCCACGGCTGGCCCTCAGCAGCTGCCAGGACAGCTACAAAACCCAGTGGTGCACCAGTTGGAAAAAGTCACATGCTATATGGAAAGGAAGGCTGGTTGGGAATGGCCTCAGGCATCTTAATTGTGAAACTCCACCCCCACATAAATTAATAGGAGATCACACTGCTGTGTGAAAGGGCAGCCTTGTCCACCTCGCTGTGTGTTCCCACTTCTGATCTAAGCCACCTGCTAGTTTGTTGTTTTTTGGTTGTTTTTTTTTTTTCCTGTGTTAGGATGAAGCAGGTGGGCTGAACACTGCAAATTGTTTCTCCTTCCAGAAGAAGCAGTATGCCTGTGCAGGTTCCTCTCACGGCACATGCTCGTAAGCAGATGCAAGAAAGGGAATTGCCCTGACATAAAAATCCTACAGGAGCTGTTTCATGACAAATCCTTGCCAAGCTACGATCTCACTGCTTTAACGAGAGCACCCAACAGATGTACGTGCTCCGAAGGGGCAGGCACCATCAGCTCTGCACGAAAGATGTGCCCCAGCCTTCGCAGCTGTTCCCTCTGGCTGACGGCTGCTACGTGCTTCCGCAGAGGATAAGCCTAGCTGGCCACAGGAGCGTGTCACCAGCTTGCCACAACAGCACAGTCATGGCACTGAGTGGTGCAGCTGGGGCCCTTGGCAGAGAATTCCCCACCGCAACCCATGGCAGCAGGAGCCAGGACACATTAGGGATCGCTCACATAGGATGCAAGAGACGTGATACTTGTGGACCTTTGCCTGGTTCTTAGAAGCTGGGGTGTATCTGCATTAACCATGCTCCCCAGGCAGAGATTGTCCTCTCAGCAGAAAGGGAATACAGACTTATATAGACTATATATAGATAAGGCTTCCTAAGAATCTCTTGATGGGGCTTATTCTCTGCTCTATATCTAGATCTGGCCTAGTGCCCACTGGGAAACGCGTATCAGACAAGTGTATGTGCAAACTGCAGCTCGTTTTGGCCTTAATGAGAGCCCTGCACTAGAAACCCTTGAAACACAGGTCAGAACCACATTAAGAGCTCCATGGTTTTCCCATGACTCCATTTACAGCCCTCCATCTCCATGTGTTTCCCTGCAGAGATGAAGATCCTTTTAGAAACCTCTCTCCTCCACATGACATTTACTTACCAGGAGAACCTCCAAGCCCTCACACTACAGTGGCGTTGCAGAAAAATAAAAAGAGCAGGGAAGGATTTTTGAACAGTCAAGCTTAACAGAGCAAAGGGATCTGATGGAAGGAGTGTCTTTCTTCAGAAGATTTTTAACAGCAAAATAAAATATTTTGCTGAGCAGTGAAAACATGTTTCCCTTCACCCTGTACACAGGCACACACTTGGATCAGTCTTCACAGCCTCACGCCTTCAAACCTCCACCTCTCCCCAGCCCCAGCAACACACACTTGAAAAAAATCCATCCTGGATCAGCAGGTTTGCTCCTTTTCAAAACAAAAGGAACTACCTCCCCGAGGCCCAGGACCTGCAAGCTGTGCAGGTCTTGGTTAAACACCCGTATTCCCTCTTCCCTACTCCTTTCCACTTAACCTCCTACAAGCTCTAGAGCACCCGACTACACCGAAAAAGTGAATGAGCAGTAAAGGGAAGCCAGTATGTCTTTAGACCAAACTAGAGCTTGGGGGGAGGTCCCACATCCCTGGGGAAGAGGTCGCTATACTACCATTTCCTAGCAACAGCAAACTAACCCCATTTATTTATTTCACTTTAATATAGTTTGGATGAGCTGCCACGGAAAACACGAGCTGATCAAAACCTCCCAGTGCCCCAGAGCTGTTCCCTGCCCAAATGGCACACACTGTCCTTGGGGGCATTTCCCAGAGCGTTCAAATATCTATGAGACATTAACTCTCCAACCCAGTACACAGGCTACGGATGAGGAGCACACTGCACACAACATCAAAGTTGATATTTTATGCTAATCTGCCTTCTTACAGGAGAACAAATGCTGTTTTCCCTGACAACTCTTCTGAAATAAGATCTGAGCAACCATGCAGATTTCAAACTCTTTTCAAATATCAGTCAAACAAACACTCTTACTTTCAGTGCAAGAACTCCCCAGAACAGTCACTCGGCAGTTCAGGCAAACAGTGACTTCCACAAAGCACACAGCCTCCAGGAGCTACACCCAAAACATGGATGCTGCAAAGGTGCAGCAGCCACTGTGCATCACCCCAAGCCAGGCAAGAACCAGCACACTTTCTGGTTTGCAGACCCCAACTCTATTTATACGCAGGAGAGCCCCCACCAAGCAAAATTCACTGCATACAAGCTGCTCCCATTTTTATTTTTGCTGCACACTGCAAAAATTAGATCACTCCCCCACTGGACCAGGGGAGGTCCAACACTGGCATTTGAGCCCCTGATCAAAAATAATTAGTGCCCTGCAAAAAACTGCACTTGAAGCCAGACTGGCCTGCAGACTTGCAGCTGCTAGATGAGAAGGAACAAGCAGGCCACCTCAGAAGCAATACACAGCTTGTCGCAAGCAACACAGCCACGCAAACCGCTGCAGGCAAGGCTGAAGTGGTTCTAGAGGAGGAAATGGGTTCCAGACACCAGCATGCAACAAGAGAGCCCACGCATCTACTTTCCCAAACATAAGGAGCACACCTCCTCCTCCCTTCCCCGGACTCGGGCTCACCCTGCAGACCTGGAGACCCTCTACTACAGTTGCATTGATCCAAGAACAGGGTCTACACGTGTAGTAGTCATCAACGACCCTTGTTTTTGAGGAACCCCTCCTCCAGCACTACGGGCTGCGGTATGCCCATCAGAGCTCTCCAGGCAATTCATTGTTTTAAACAAATGAGTGATTAGCAAGGATCCACTCTCTCCTTGTGAAGCTGGCTGCATGCCCTGCAAGCATCCACATCACTGTACAGTGCTATAATCCAATTAAACCCCACCATGAGAGGAGCTTCACGCTATCACATTCAATTAGGCAGTTAAGCCTCTTATCATCTGCACATTAGGATCCATTCAGACTCAAACTCCCCCAGCACTGTTTGGGAGGTGGCATTCTTCGATCAAGGACACACAGATGTCACATCTGGAGCTACAAGAGGACCATACAGGTTAGGAAATTCATATTGCTGGCTTACAGGGAGGGAGAAACACAGGAAAAGTAAAATACACTGACCAGTTCCTGCCCACTCAGTCACACACTCTCTTGAGGCTCCCCGCTCCCCCTCGTCCTCCTGCTCCCCGACTTCCCAGGGAAATGGGGCAGTTCTGAAGGAGCATGAGAGGCCCAAGGAAATCTCACTTTCTTTACTAAGTCAATGGAAAGGCAAAGGCTAATGGAGGACCTGGCAATACAGAGTCATTTGGCAGCCAGCCACCAATTCCATAGGAAATACCCTCCCTAGAAGGTCACCATAACGGTGGCAAAATTTGGCCTAAAAGAATTAGAAAAAGCTGCCAAGATGTGACGCAAATAAAGCCAGCGAGCAGGCCAGCTTCCTGCGCGAGGCCAAAACACGAAGTGCTCTTGGAAAAAGAAAGATTAAGGGTTGCAAGGAACATAATGGCCTCTTGTAACAGCTGAGTTGTTGCTTTTCTTTTCTTGGCAGAAAAGAGGGATGCTTTGTTGCTGGTTGATTAATCTATTATGCAAATCATTTCAGAGATAATTTGATACAGCCACAAGCTTGCCACAGAAATCATCCACATGCTCAGAGCTGATGAAAGGTGGAGTATGAACGACTCCATTTGATAGGGCTTTTATTTCCTGGACAAGAAGCCGCAGGGTCGCCTCCTGCCACGCAGGGCTGCAGGAGCACGGGCCAGACCTAGCAGGGAACACAAGCCGAAGGTCCCTTAGGCACCTCCACCTGGTGGAAGGCAAGGAAAGAGGCCCTTCAAAAGAGCAGCCCTTTCTTTCCCAACGCCCTTCTGCACTGGGCATGTGCAAAGCATCCAAATGAAAACCATGTACAACCACATCCAGAGATCTTTTGCTAGCAGCTTTGAGATTTTAAGACTTTTTCAGAACTGTTCTTGCCATGCACAAGCTTCACCTTATGTCAGCTAAAAGACAACTCAAAATAAGTCTAACTGAAAGTTTGACTCCAACAAACCACTCAGCCTCTAGACAGAAACTTTCTTCCACGGTATGCAAGAGTCCAAATTACATTCAGTGCTATCATAGAAAGCGACAAACTTAGTAACTGCTGTGATAGGATTTACATGCGGAGCACTAAGGGACCACTTGATCTTGCCCCAAGTTATGTTATTTTGGTCTTGATCTCTTCCACGAAGACTAAGGAGGAGAAATAGGATATCCCGGCTCTAAGAATAAAGGGGTTGCTGTTCGCCACTGCGCTTTACCAGAAGCCTTTATTCACCATTGCTCAGTTGTGGACGCATTTCCTCATGCATCTCAAATATTCAACATTGCCTTAGCATTCTTTCTAAAGCCTATCCTGTGCGCTCACTTGTATTCAATTTCCTTCAGTGGTAAAATGTTAGGCATTCCATGCTATTCAAACAAAGTCAAAACAAAGCCTCCAAATAAGCACTTCTGAAAGGTACCTAGTCATCTGAGTAATTAGACATTTTCCTAGTTCCAAATGTACTGAAAATCTACAGTCAGCTCCCAATGAACATGCCAGCAGTTATCCTAACAAAGAAGAGCTCTCTCCTAAATGTCAGCATACCAGTAGATCAGGAGGTAAAGATACATTTAAATTAACAACTCTCCCTACCCAAATTAATCAGCATTTTTAATTATGTAGCATCACCTGATCATAATTATTACTCTAGCAAGTTGTCCACCTTTCTCTGCCGATATGGCACATAGTTGCCATTGCTCAAGCCATGCCAGAACATGCTCTCACTGGCCAAGAGAAGTTCCCATTCACAGTGTAGGCATGCATCCTTCATAACAAGAGGCAAAGCCTCCCCCTTCTGAGCGCATTTGTGGCAAACCCTCATGAAGAACAGCCATCTGTAGACTTCACGCAGGTCACAACCCACTCAGCACTCTGCTGGGAATTAACTGCACAGCGGTGCAAACACAGAGATTGCTGGAGTGGCTCCACACCCCAGCAGTCCTCACCGTGCCCCTCCTCGTCACACATCTGTGCCATTACCTTCACATGCTTGCAGACCTCTCTGCAATTCATTAACCTAGAGGAAAGAGACAGCGAGACAGCTCAGTAGAAGAAGATGGGAGCTGGCACAGGGAGAGGAGCACACAGTCCAGAGCATGAGCAAACTGTTAGGATCCACTCAGCTGCTGTGAATCCGCAGCCTCACCCCAATCAGTTTCCATCGCCCCTGGGGATGTCTGCACCAGGGCTGGTGTGAAAGTCCGCGTGCTGCAAGGCCATCCCACAGCACGCTGAGCAGTAACATCCCTCCACCAGCAACCTCCTGTTCGAGTCCAGGGGATGCATGTGTATTCCCTTCACGTCTCCTCACCCAGCAGGCAAGCTACAGAGGCAAGCCAACATGTGAAATGCTCAGGCAGGTAAACAACCCTGAATCTCTAGCGTCATCTTTTCCCAGGTCTGTTCCACAGGCTTCCTTTATATCTCCAAGGGACACCAGGTCACACCTGCTCCATGAGCAGTTCGGTCTCAATATACTCAACTTCACTTTACAGTTCAAAGCTGAGCAGGAACTTTTTCAAGTATGTGGAAATTAAAGGCAGTAGCCTAAAACAAAACCTATTCTGAATGGGAGCACCAACCNAGATCACTCTTCCTCTGGACAGCCTCCCCATGGTGCTGTCTCCTCATGAGGCTCCTTCAAGACAGGAAGGTACTGCATCCTGCCGTTCACACCCACAGCTTGATCAAGAGATTGGGAAGGAAAAAAAAAAAAACAAACCCACAGAATAATTCTTACTTTTCAGTGTGAGGCAACCAAGAGAAAAAGTGTTGATTCTCTCAGCCATGCAGTGAGAAGATCACTCTCAGCTTTTACAGGTGGTAGGGAGAACTTTACGTAATGTAACCTTCCTCAAAGGAAAATTTCAATGCACGGAAGAAAGGAACAGCAGAAAAAGGTAGCCATCTCTCCCTTCTGGTATGTAGTAGTTACGCCCAGATAGTGAGACAGTTTGAGTCACATTTCTGGGATGACTAAAAGAAAGCACTTGCATTTCAGACGCACTACGGTCAAAACCCCCAGGAGCTACATGTGCTGAAGAAAGAGTTCCGAAAATCATTTCTGCAAATGGCAGAAGAGAAAGGGAGACCAGCACAAGTGCAAAACACCATCTAACCTTGTGTTTCACTCAAAACACACAATTGCAGAACAATACTATGACTCTTCAGTATTATTTTTCCTTAAGTTTAGACATAGCCTTTTCACACAAGGAAACTCCACAGACGCACCAAGGCAGCCTTCCAAATTTTACTGACACTCCCCCCCCCGCCTAAGCTGAGAGGGCTTTTAGTAAATCACCCACCAAAGAAGAGTACGTTTAAGAGCACTGCTTTAGAGATCTCCCTCCCACAGTCCAGTTCTCAGCCATCATCTGGGAAGCATACACCACATCCGCAGGAGGCCCTCCACCTCAACACCCACCCACACAATTTAGGGCAATGCAGGCACAGCCCGCTCCAGGCACTGCATCCACCCAGCCCCTCCTGCTCCAGCTTACTGTAGGAGAAACGGTTTAGAAATGGGGTAAGATTTATTGTACCAAAAAAGAAAAGGGAAGGAAGCAACGCTCCCTGCCCAAACACATGCCCCTCTTCCATGAATCCTCTGACTTACTGCCAAGTTTAAGCCTCTTCTCAACTAGGAAGGCTTGTCCTGTCACCAGAAACCCTGAGGGGAACTTGTAACGGGTGGAAATCTCAGAAGAGACCAAGGCAGTTCCACAGTACTCGACCACCCACCAAGGCCCAACTCTTCTCCACATCCTCCTTTCATGTCCCAACAGACGTCTGCTTGAAAAACAAGCTCATTTTGAATATTGTTTCCCCTGCAGAACAGTTTTCATCCCAGTCTCTCTCACTTTAACACAAAGAATATTAAATGCCATTGTGCCACAGGAAAAGTCATTACAATATGAACTTAAAATACAGAGGCAGTAGTATAACTTAAAGGTTTTCAAACTCCTGCCTCCTCCAACAGAGAGGTTTGTTGCAAAGCCTGTAATGAAATGCAAAGCATGGACTCAATGTAGCATCACAAGACCTGATGTTAAATGATTAGAAACAACAGAATTGAGCGTCCAGGCTCTGCACTCCTGCTGCTGCTACAGAATTCAGCGTTTGCCCAGCACATGCAGCATAGCACACACCTCACCGTGCAATCAGACTAACATCACTGCAGGAGCTGCAGCCTCGGCTGCTCCTGCCTTCACTTCAGATTAACAAAAAACACTCTGCAGCCACAGCTACAGCTGCAGACCTGCCATACGTTGCACCCCCTATGCAGCCCTCGCACGCTTGCCCAGCCCATGTGCGGCAGTCCACATCCAGCTGGGCTGTGGAAAGACCTGCTTATTCGGTCAGCAGCGGCAGATGTAGCAGATGGACGTCCACTTGTTTATTCCCCCAGGCTCTAGGAAAAAAGGGCATCCAGGAACAGCAGGCAAAGGTGATGGCAACAACAGGGATGAAACCAGAGGGACCTACCGCTGCACACAAACTCACTCATAAAAAATCCATGTTCCTAGAAGGTCCCAATTGCCTCACTTCTCCCATTGATGTTCCAGGTCCCAGGGCATGCAATCTGAGCACCTTCGCCACTTTTTTCAGTGACTCCAAAATTTCCCCCTCAAGCTCCAGTTCTGCCCCACCTGCCCACACACCCACATGTCCTTTGCAGCACCCAGATTCCTTCAGGCACCTCTACCAGCTGCCTGCAATCTGCTGCCCACCTGCCCAGTGCAATTTAAGCACCCAGGACCCACCCTAAATGCCAAGTCTTGTGCAGATGCACCCCCATCCCCTACCACATCAAGGCAGGGCCAGCGTCCTTACACTGCACTTTCTGGTCATCTACAGATTTGCAAACAAGCAAGCTACGTTGCGAGCTCGTTTTCAGATCTGCAAGTATCAGCATAAATGATAATGCAGAACTAGAAGTCCTTGACAGCGACAGACATTTGTTTTTTTATTTCAGTTTAACAGCCACTGTTATGAGGTTGGATGAGATGGAAACCCAACCGCCTTCCTGTAGTCAAGGGTGCAACGGAGAGAACAGTTTTCAAAACGGTGTTACAAGACGGCCTCCGTGTCCTCTGTATACCACCAGGGTCAACACAAATCGCACTGGAATCCAGTGCAAAAATCAAAAGTGCACCAACTGCTCCTCCCATACAGGCAACTCCTTCCACAGCAAAGGGCCTCCTTGAAGAGGGGCACATTCCCCTTGGTGTTAGCCCACTTCCAAGAGCTCCCGCTGCAGAGAAGAAAGGCTAAACAAGACACAAGCGGAGAAAGTTGCTGCCCAACAGATACTCCAAGCTGCTGTCAGCACAGATAAGCTGTTAGAAACCAAGATCATCTGCAATTGCAGGACTTGGGTTTTCTTCTACCCCACACTGTCTTCCTGCCCACGATGTCAAAGCACTATGGCTGTCGGTAATGTTTAAGCTAAGATAGTTACTAGTCCCACAAGCAAGCCACTAGCCCTGCAAGACAGGGGCATGGCCATCTAGTCCAATCTGCTATCGTAATGGCACAGAAGACAGAGGGATTTGGGGGGTTTGTAAAGCTTGCAAAGCTTTACATTCCTGCGAGGTCAGCCCGATGACTCTGTTCCCTTTTTGCTCACTTGCTGCGCACCCATTAAAAAATAAAGAGAGAAAGAGGAGCGCATCAAAGATTCATCTTTGGCGTGCTCAAATCCTCAAAGGCGTTCTGCTAAAGCCAGACTTGAAAAGCGCAAATTTCATAAAAACTAAAAGGGATCCCTCCCATGCGGGCTAAAAAAAGCACAGACAGGGATGCATCCACGTGTTTATACACACACACCAGAGACGGGGAAAGATTCGAGACTGGGAGCGGGCGAAAAACTACCAGAAGAAAAACTAATGCCCGTCCCGAGGCAACTGACACGGGGCACTTACCAGGCAAAGCCCCCATTCGCGGGACACCCCACATGGGACGGTGCAGCACGGGGAGCACAACCCGGTGTGAGAAGGAGCCGGACAACACAAACCCTGCCACCCCCCCCCCACCCGTTTTTTTGGGGGGCACTCAAACTCATGAGGGTGGGGGTGGCCAGAGGGTGACCCCCTCAAAGACCTGGTGCAGAGCGTAGCAGCCACCCCCTCCCGTTTTAGGATCAGTGGGTCCTTGTGCCCCCCCCAACCCCACTGAAAGGGTAGGGGAGCCCTGCCCGTTGCTGTGGTAACGGTGAGGGATGGGACACCTCAAAACACAAGGAGGGGAGCCTAAAATTGAGGGAAGGACCGC